>JAQQZT010000033.1:35334610-35348091 GCA_030068275.1 Clarias platycephalus | reverse complement strand
AAAGTTACGGTGTGATCTAAAATTTTACTCCTAGCTGTATGCGGTCCTATGACTAGAACTTCTGTCTTATCCGGATTGGGTTGTTGAATATATGTACTAAGGTAGTCATCATGTGAAACATATCATTTGACAAGGTTATTTACTGTGAAAATATGTGTGCTGTAAAACTGGAACTGTTGTTGAACTGAGTTGAGCCAAGTGTGGACATTGTTTGTTTTTCTCATCATTTTGTTGGTTGAAAAGGAATATTTAAAAACTTATTTTAAAATACATTCTAATGAACAATGCTCAAATTATTGATGTATTTACACAGACTAGAGTCACAGTTCTCCAACGATGCTGTAATGATGATAAAGAACAGCTGAGCTACAGTGACCAAGCTGATGGTGAAAGTCCCGAGGTGAATGATGATTAAGATGCAGAGTCACCTGATATAAAAGACAGTCTGAGGAAATGGGTGCTTTGCTTGTGTGCATTTTTTATCCACCTTGCTTTAAAAAAAAGTGGTTGTACTAAGTATTTATTTTGTAGTGTATCATAATGATTACATATATTTTCTTAGTTCGTAATAATTATTAAAAATAAAATTAGTAAATTAATTCCTCAAGATATAAAATAGATTTTTGGCTCAGATTCTTTAATAATAATAAGAAGACAAGTTTATCTAAAATGGAGCTGGAAATCAACAACAGAATATAGTGGGTTATTTAGTCAAACCCTTTAACATGCAGAATTTTAAATGCGTTTCAGAAAGAAACTTAGGATCCACTTTTAAAAGCTGTTCATATCCACTTTATTCAGCAGTGGAATTTAAGAAGCATCAGAGCGTTTAATTTTTGTTACATTTTCTGTCTTCTACATTACATCACCTCTCACCATATTGCACCTGCTTGAGAGATTTAAAAAAGGTTAGAAAACACAAGATGATTACTATAGATACATAGACTTCCCATTCTCTTTTGTTTTTAACCTTGTGATGTTTTTACAGCAGGTACCAAATAAAATCCCCATGTGTGTCACCTTGCCAGGTGAGGCCCCGCCCACTGCAGAAGGCTCCCAGAGGAAAGGGTAGTCAGTTTGGAGCTCAGTATCTACGCATCTCCTCAAAGCTACTCATGTCTAGTAGCCAAGGTAAGTCTGCTTTTATACGTACAATAAAAATGAATTATTTTGAGAGGACACAGTGAGATGCGTTTAAGTGCTAGTGTAGGTGCAAGGCAGGTGTTTCTCTGGCATCGTGTTGTAGGCTGTTTAAATATTGTGCATGCTTTGTCTTCTTGTTTCCTTACTCTCCCACATGATGCTCTTTTTTTAAACTTCTATCTCTACTAGTGATGCTAGTGAACAATGCTTTGCTGGTTATTAAAAAAGGAAAACATATAATTAAAATTTTATTTAAGTTTATTACAAAATTCAGCTCTTGTTTAACATCAACTGAATCTGTTGTTTTAGTGACGTAATTAGAGGTGAAGTTTAATGAGATACATAATAAATAAACAAACATCAGCCTCACAGTGTAATAGTGAAGGTAGATTTATACATGTTCTTTATATTAATAATAACTTATTCATTAAATAAATCAAACATCTGCAAAAACAAGATAAATATGGAATGTAGGCATGGGGCAAAGATCCTTTAGACTATGAGTGCCCCTTTGAAACACATCGAATAAGAGCTTGACGATCAGACACTACAAAGCTCGAGCTTAATTAGGAAATGTAATCATTGTTGAACAAGGCACAGGTGTGAGGAATAAGTGACATGTGACTTACTGGGGCTAATTGGTAGTGTAGGCCTGCACCTCTTTGTTGATACAATGATGGGCAAAAACAAATAATTAAAACCACTAAATAATGAGAGGAACTGATGCCCAAACATGGAGAGGAAGGGGCCATTTGCCACCTATTTATTTTTAACAGCTGTGTTAGTTAGTGAACCACAGACATGTAGCTTTAGCTGTTTTTTATTTTTGTTTTTTCAACCTACAAGTACATTTAGCTGTTTATTTATTTAAGTCATTTTATATATATATATATTATTATTATTATTTTTTTTTTACATAGTTACATTTAGGTTGGCATTTGTTATATATTCATCTTTCTGTCTGTCTATCTTTTGCTATTTTAGATTTTTAAACATCACTACAGGCAGAAATATGCTTTTGGGATTTTTTTTTTAAGCTATTTGAAATATTACAAAATCTTAAGTAATTGTAGCCCTATTTTATGGCTGACAATGAAAAAATATATACTATTGGTGATCTTTTGCAACCTCTTTTAATATATAATTTTTATTTTTTAACAACACTTAGGAAGTTTATTCTTGCATTAATTCTGGTAACATTTATTATTAATAATAATAATAATAATAATAATAATAATAATTACAAGAAACGTGTACAGTATGTTTCTTTTAACATATAAAAACAGTAAGTGTCGCTCTGTATTATCTCATTAAAATATTTTTTGACAGCCATTTTAGATTCTTAGATTTTTTTATTTTTTTTTTACCTAGAACAGGGGTGTTCAGTCTTATCCAGGAAGAGCCAGTGTGAGTGCAGGCTTTCATTCCAGCCAAGTAGATGCCACACTGATAGTCTATGAAAGTCAAGAGAGATTAATGAACCCTCATGCTGTGTTCTGGTCAAACCATCAATTTACAAGTTTCCTCTCCAAAACAGTGCAGTAAATTTTATTAATTTCTCGTGAGGTTGAATGAGTTTGTTCACACATGGCATTTGAACACAAAATAAATTAGAAATATATATATATTTTTTATAAAAATGTGTGTTTTATGGAACTTTTATACACTCATGGTGCTCCCGGTCAAAAATGACCAGCCATTGTAAATGAATGGGTAAGACTACAACTAATATAAAAAAAAAACAGAGTTCAAGCACATTTCTACACTCCTCTCCCACACTTATACATGCAGGTGTCTTTGAGTAGACACACACACACTTCTTATGTCCATTTTTGGCCCGATGGCCAAGAGATATACTGCACGTGAATATGTGGAATTATATTTGACAGTGATCAGGAGGAGAGAAGCCAGGTTGACCGCTTCCTCTCTGGGTTAGAGGAGGAAGCAGAGGTTGAGGATGACACGGAGTATAACCAGTGGAGGAAGACTCTGACACTGATGAGGAAGTTGTGGTCTAATTTTGGTCCAAAAATGGAACCAAACTCTAGCCCTTACCTGATATGCCATAGGAAGAGGATGATATCCTGTTTTCAACTTCTCCTCGCGGACTCTATTGTAACCATTGTCATGTGACATGAACAGGGGGAGAGGGGTTTATGGAAACACCTGGAAAGAGGTAGTCCCAGTGAATATTGAAATCTATTTGGGTGTGAGGTTTTTGTGTGTCTACAGATCCAGCAACAAAACTGCATCTGACTTATGCGATGAGGGCATAAACAAACAGGTACAGTAAATGTGGCCTGCAGGACATACACAGCAAACACAAGTTCAAAACATGTAATGTTCACAAGATCTGAAGTTAATAAAAAAGATCTAGTACAACATTAAGTGATAATGTATGATAAAACATCATGAGTTCCCAGTTACAGGAGGATGTTTTTATTTATTTTTTTGTCTTCTGGTACACAGCAAATTCCCCAGTGTTGAATTAACTCTTAGTGTTGAACTAATACCCATCAGTGTTTACATTTGCTCAATTGGAAAAAAAAAAAAAAATCTGAAAGTGGAAATCAATACTGAGCCTGTTACATTGTAAAAGTGCAGCAACAAAAAGGGATGTGATAAAAGTATGTTTGTGTACATTGTATACTAATGTATGTATATTTCCTCCTATAAGCTAAATGTCACAATAGACATTTAACAATACAATCATCATCATCATCATCTGTGAACTGCTACAGTACATGCTGGCGTTCAGTCAGTAGACGTTCAGCTGTACAGCACAATACACACTGTTCCTTGACCTCAAATGTTTGTTTCTACTTGAGATTCTCTGTCCACCATCCCCAGAACTACGCTTAGTCTCCCTTTAATGTTTTATTTTTGGCTTTACAAGTGTTTAACATCCTGACAATGCAGCACAGTCAGCTTGGGCAAGGATTATAACAGCAATTTTTTCCGGGGCGGTTTTGTAAAATGTCTGTGTCAAATGTCAGTGTTGATTGACGTGATGCTAATGCCCAGCCCAACCATAGGCAAATCTGCTTTAGTATTTTGTGAACTTAACAAACGATCAAAATTTTAAAATTTATTTTCTCTATCTGAAAATCAAAACCTCTATACAACATGACGGTATAAAAAATAAATAAACAATGACAAATGTTAGAAAACACAGAACTAATTTAATTATAAACTCCATTAGCCAGCTTGGACTTAAATAATGTAGACATTTAACTGGAATGAACATTTAAATCTTGAAATAACAAGCAAAGGAAACATCTTAAAACAAGACAAAAACATGAGCTGTTATGTATACAACCATTATAATTGTATTTAATGCTCCCACACCCACCAGACGGGAATGGCGAACCTGTCAAACCATTCAGTACAACTTGTCAAAACCCTTCCCTTTGCTAATCATCATGTTGCTGCTGTTTAATCCTGCTCATTTATCTCTGCCATTTCATGTAGATGAGATTGATTCTTCTGCTCCTGGGGTGTGTGTGGGTGTGTGAAAGTTACCCCAATGGTCAAGTTTCATCCAGTTGTGATGATATGACTCCTTCTCACAGAAGCTCGGCTCAGACTAGTACGCCTCCGTACACTGTTACAGCCGACACCAGCAGCTATAAACAAGGAGACACCATCACCGGTAAGACATGATGCTTTAGGGTCACTTGCCTTGCATTCACACAAATAATATGTGACATTTTGATAAAGTGTCAAATGAATCCCTGGCTCAATCCTACAGAATGTGTGGTCTAAATGTGTATCTAGGTATTATGAGGAAGAATACAGCTTTTAATCAAGTAGCAGAACTCTCTGGTGAGTCTACGTATTTAAAGAGTACAGCAAAGTAAATACAAAGCCCTGCACATATACAGTACCGTGCAATCATCTTGAACCCCTCCCCTCTCTTCTTCATATTTCAACGAGCCAGACTTTCTTGTTTTGTTCTTGTTTTTCTAATGTAGTCTTGAGGAATAATAGGAACTTTTTTGGCTTTTTTTTTCTTGGCAAGATTTTGTCTCTCTTTCAGTCCTGTCCGTGTATCTGAGCAGTTTCAGCGGAATGTTTTATTTGTTTGTTTATTAAGCCACACAGTGACACAAATCATAAAATGATAAATGAATAAAACGAAATCTAACTTAAGGTATGAACCAGTGAGAAACAGATGATCAGGCCAGTGATTAGTTTACTGCAGATGCTGAGTGGCTAGAACAGACGAGAGGGGAAATGAGGTCGCTGCTGAGGATGTTACATAAACAACCAGTTTTTAAATTGTATTTTTAGATACTTTTCAGCCTGTCACAGTAAAACATTGGTCCCTGTTTCTTTAATTGGATTGAATTGAATCTTTTAATTTTATTTAACGTAAGAAAATGAGGGGGTCAAAACCTTTGCACATTACTGTACTGTACATATATCAAACAATTACTTGAACAATTAATTGAATTACTTGTAATTTGACCAATTAGTTTTTAAAGACCTATACAGTGGGAAAAATATTTATTTGATCCCCTGCATATGTTGTAAGTTTGCCCACTTAAAAAGAAATAAAGGGTCTATAATTTTATGATGGGTTTATTTTAAAGGATAGAGACAAAAAAAAAAATGGGTCTGAGTTGAAAAAAAAAAATTGTTGCGTTTCAGTCAGTAAAATAAGTATTCAATCTCCTACCAGCCAACAGTAATTCTGGTTAACACAGACTTCTTGGATGCTACTGTGGTACACTAATTTAAGAAGGTGCTCCTAATGACAACTAACTCCTTATGTGTATAAAAGCCACCTGTCAAGAAGCTTGGTGAGAAGGAGACAACTGTTGGAGTGATTATTGGCAAATAGAAGAAATACAGATTAACCATCACCCTCGGCCTGGAGCTCCATGCATTTACACGGGAGGAGCTTGTGAATGATCTCAAGGAAGTTGGGACCACAGTCATCAAACAAATCATTGGTAACTCGATACACTGCCATGGATTTAAATCCTGTTGTACCCGCAAGGTGCCCCTCTTCAAGAAGGTACACAAGTACAGGCCCGTCTGAAGTTTGCCAATGAACAGAGAATGATTGGGAGAAAGTGGTGAGGTCAGATGAGACCAAAACTAAGCTTTTTGGCATCAACTTGACTTTCCGTGTTTGGAGGAAGAAAAATGCTGACTACTACACCAAGAACACTGTCCCTACAGTCAAACATGGAGGTGGAAACATTGTTTTGCGGGCGGTTTCTCTGCTAAAGGTACAGGCTGACTTTTCTGCATTGAGGGGCCAGTGGACAAGGCGATGTATTGTAAAAGATAATATCCTTCCCTCGGCTAGAGCACTGAAGATGAGTCGTGGATGGGTCTTCCAGCATGACGATGACCCAAACATACCCCCAAGGCAACAAATGAGTGGCTCAAGAAGAAGCACATTAAGGTACCAGACCTTAATCCTATAGAAAATTTATGGAGGGAACTTCAAGTTTCCAAGCAAAAGGCAAGAACCTTTAAGTCATTAGTTTTGCTTGGAGATCAAATACATTTATATTTAGGCTTTTGGCAGACACTCTTATCCAGAGCGATACAAAAGAGCTTACATTTCCCTTCATTAGATTTATCATTAGACTAGGTCACTAACTAAGTACCGTTAGTCAAACACTGTTGGGAAGGGAGAGATTAATCCCCAAGTACTGAAGAAACATATATTTATTACATCATCATTTAAAGATTGCCAAGGACTCCGTTGTACAGGTATCTAGGGGAAGTTCATTCTACCATCTAGGTGCCAGAACAGAAATGAGTCTGGATGAGCTGAATAGTGCTGGAGGATCGGAGGGAACAGGGTGCAGTGTGTAGTGTGATTAGAGCTGAGACGTATGTGGGTGCTGGGCCATTTTTAGCTTTGTAGGCAAGCATCAGGGCTTTGAATTTGATGCGTGCAGCTACAGGAAGCCAGTGCAGGGAGTGGAAAAGTGGGGTGGTGTGGGAGAACTTGGGAAGGTTAGAAACGAGACATGCAGCTGCATTCTGGATCAGCTGCCGAGGACAAATGTTGGACAGGGGCAGACCTGCCAGGAGTGAGTCAGTAGTTCAGTCTTGAAATAACAAGGTGCTGAACAAGCACCTGAGTAGCCTGTGAAGAAAGGAGTGGAGACATTTTTCTGATAAAGAAATTGACAAAAGTGTGGTGAAAATGACAGTTGATTGTCCAGAGTAACCCCAAGATTGCGAGCAGTGGCTGAAGGAGTGATCTGATTGTTGTCCTGTGAGATCATGAGGTCTTACAAGCAAACTTACAAAATCTGCAAGGGAACAAATAAATATTTTCCCAACTGTAGAATATAGCAACTCATGTAATGATGCCAAAAATAAACAGAGTGGCCACATGCACAAACGACAGCAGAAATGATTACTAGTGCTAGAGTTAACAAGCAACAAAAACACAAGTGATACCACCTTATACTGTAATACATACATTAAATTATGAACAGGTCAGTGACGCACCTGATGCAGCTATCTAATGGTTAAGCAAGATAACCTTGCTTTTCAAAGCGAAAATGTCTTTCCAACTTATTTACAGTTGACTGCACAAGGCATTGAATACCATTTTAACTGCAGTGTTTATAATAATAAGACCAAAAAATTAACTCAACTGTTTCTCTGAATACTTTTTACTCTTAAAATTTAATTAGTTTTATGTGTATTTGACCTACCTCTCACTTTCCAGTTTAGGCTGTGCTTGTGTTCGGGTTAAGTGGCATATGATACCATTTGAGACTTTATAACCTACAATAATGCTGGTGTAACCTATCACTCTGATAAATAGACAACACAAAAGGGCATCAAACTTAAAACTTTGCTTAGGGTGGTATTTCTAGCAAACACAAAAATGTTAAAGAACGTACAGTAGTTGTGCTTGTCTGAGAAACGGGGTTAACGGCAGCTCTAGGCGTACATTATGCGAAGAAGATGAGCGAGGGAGAGCAGTGCCCAACCCTGTATCTATGCTCAAGTTACGAAGGAGGAGTGTTTGTTTTATATACAAAGTCCAACAATAAAACAGAAAATCTAAAATAAAACTAGAAACAAGAAGCAAGTAAAGAAGAGCGTCCGCAACGCAAAAACTCTCCAGATTTTACTCAGTTGGCTAAAATCAAACAATGGAGCGGAGACAAACATACTGTAGCAAATAATGAATACGTAAATGGTTCAGCTCATCATTTGTGAGGATGATCAGTGTCTCAGACAGAGTTTGGTGTCATTGCTCATCAGTATCGGACTAATGTATGGGAATGTGGCATTTAATGTTTATATGTATTTTCTTTAAACATATAAAAAAAATTATAACGTGTTCATGAGCTGAACAATGTTATAAAAGGATTCAGAGTGAATTAGTTTGCAGTTAAACTAGCAAACTAACCTCTGCGACTGCCTTTGCAGTGACTGTAAGTGCGACATCAGGGAGTTTTAAAGGGTTTCTCCTGGAAGCGAGGCAGGTGGGAGGGAACAGCGCTGTCGGTTCCTTCAGTTTGGTGGGCTCTGACTCCCAGCTCCTGACCTGCTCTGGAGTGTCTGTAAGTTTCCTTAAGTAAATAATTCCACACAATATACACAATCATTTAATGAGACAAATGCATTGTAGTGGAAGGAACACAAAAAGTCATTTATTCCTGGGTTGGTCTTCAGAACTCTGCGGTTTCCCAAACTTCAGGGTCTTCAAAAACACGAATCCAAAGTAAATGGAAAGCACCAACATCTGGCAACCTTGGCAACATTGAATTCAGGTAAGAGTCCTGCTTTCATTTCCATTTACCTTCTGGTGTCTAAACAGGATATCAATATTTCAATATTATTCAGGATAAATTAAATTCCGATTAAACACTGTGCACATCTGACTAAATAAGAAACAAAACCAGCTGTGATAGTCAAGAAAAGGTTTTCTTTCCTCTTATTGTACAGCAGTTTGTCCACCATTATTATTTGATTGATTGATTAGTTTCATGTTGCCTTTTTACATTTAATGTTCTGTAAAGTCTATTAAAAAATGACTTCCTGTTCCCTGTTTAATCAACTGCAATGCATAAACTCCTCTGTAATAACGATTACAAAAAAAATTGTTACACCTTTACCCCATCTGTTACAAAGTGATGGCACTGGAAACTCTTCCAAAAAAAGTTTAATAAACATGTCTTCTTGCAGAAAAGTTTACAATATTGACTTCATAAAAATATACGTCAATCAGCCATAACATTAGAACACATGACATTACACCTGGTATTGTTTAGGTTCCCCTTGTGCTACCAGGGAGGCTCTGGCACTTTGGACATGACCCCACAAGACCTCTGGTGGCAGACACTACAGCCAACCTCCAGATTGTTTGCTTTGGGTGCTGGGCATCAGACTTGTTTGTCTGTTTGGATTTGAGATCTGTGGAATTTGGAGACGGGGTCAACAACCTTGGACTCTTTCCCTGCTGGGCTCCATATGTGTCAGGCTGTGGTGCAGTAGGTATTCTAGTGCCATTCTCCTGCGGCCAACCTTGATTTGGTTATGGTCCCCATGGACACATAACCCCCATGGACCCCTTGGATGCTTATAATCATGTAACCATTCACTGATTAGCCATACCATTATGACCTGTCAGAGTCATGTTCTGGTTGATCAGTGGTCTTGTTGAGGATCCACCATACGAGTCCCTGTGAATGAACTGTTACTCTAGAAACAAAGTATTAGAATACAGAAAGTGAAACATCCCTTGACCAATAAAAACCTAGAATTTATCAGTGCTGTGCAATAATGTACTCTTAACAAACAGTAAATAGTAACAGACTCAAGTTTTTAAACCTTTCTGTTTTGTAATTGCCTGCACATGGTTTTATTCTCAGAGCCACATTCGTCTATAATACTGCCACCTTTTGGGTAGGAGTGAAGAGCTCACAGATCACCTACAGCGACACATCGGTGAGAGTCAATGGCTGAAGTGCTCACTCTAAAGCACAAAGACACATTAAGATAAAGGAGTATTTAAGAGTTTGAAGAGTGAATGGCTATTATTATTTTTTTTTTTTTTAAAGAAAATTCCTTGTTTTAATATTGTATGAGATGAAAATGCATCTATTTATCTATGTATTGATGTATAATACAAAATAAGCAGGAAGAAAGGCAGCAAAAGACAAAATGGCTCTGACACAGACCCACGAAAAAAGGTAGAAAAGAATACAGAAATACAGCTTGAAAGGGTTACAAATACACAGGAAGATATGGGTATCACATTGAGAGAGTTACAGACAGACACACAGACTACAGATACAGATAGACAGAATTGTAGGCATTGATACCAACAGAACGCAGTCTGACAAAATACAAAAAAGCAGTGATGCATACAAGATGGAGACGAAGAAAGACAGACAGACAGAAATGCAGACAAACAACAATATATGGAAAAGTCAGATGCAGAAACACTGCAAAAGTATTTATTAATCAGACAAAATGCAGATTGAGATATAAACAGTAAGTGGTACAGACAGACAGAAAGAGAGAGAGAGAGACAGACAGAGATACAGGTCATGATTGTTTGCTGACATTATAATGGTTTTGGATTGTTGTTCTTAAGACTGGTGCCACCTTCACCAACTCCATCACTTCGACCCTCTTGACCCCATCCTCCTCCACCTCCTCCAGCATCTCCACCTCCTCCAGCATCTCCAGTTCAGAATGTGGGATCAGTAAGACGTGTGTAAGTCAGCCGCCTGGCTGCGACCCTTCCACCGACTCCAACTGCATCTTCATGTCTTCCATGCGCATGTCCTCAGGGTGCATGTTCGAGATATCGGGCCGTTCAAATGGCTACGTCTCCATCGGCTTCTCAGATGACACAAAGATGGTATGGATTTATCACACTGAATCTAATATCCTGTTCAATTCAAATTAAAACTTACACTGTGATTGCACTTTACACCCGAACTAAATGAAACAACATTTCTCCTGGACCAGCGTGCTACATACAACATAATTTAGCAAACATCTAAGATGCAAATGTGTGTGTGTGCGTGTGTGTGTGTGTGTTACAAAGGGAAATGATGACGTCTACATATGTGGGAAGGATGCAAATGGTGTGATCCAGATACAACACGCATTCACAACAGGAACTACAACACCAACCATCACCAACCTGGTACACACACACTCTCTCTCTCTCACCTGTGCATGCACACACACACACGTTTAAGTAGGAGAAAGTACAGTATATGTGTGTGGTTGTGTGTGCTACAGGGAAATGTGACGGTGCTCAGTACAGCAGAGAATAACGGAGTGATCAGCTGCTCCTTCACATGTATGAACACAATCAGCACCACCAGGAGCTCCACCCCATCGAACAGCTACTACCTCTTCCTTGCCACCGGCGCCACCATCAACGGTACACACGCACACACACACACACATATTGCTATATGTTTTATTATTATTTGTATTATTTGTATTATTATTAATATCGTATACATCGTACTATTTTTGTAAACCTAATATAATAATATTATTATTATTATTATTATTATTATTATTATTATTTACTTTGTGGTCTTGACCTAAATAAACGTGTATATTTAGTTAAATGTAGAAGTGTGTGTGTTCTGACAGGTGTGATCCAGATTCACATCACCACACCTGTAATCAGCAGCACTAAAGTGGACATCAGCAGTGTGCAGATCGTGGAGAGTCGGTCAGAGCTCGAACCCATCGTTAAAGCTCACGGTAATTATTAAAATATAGTTCTGTTCTCTTGATTTGTATTACAGTGGAACCTCGGATTGCGGGTAATGCGGTTTGAAGCATTTCGGAAGAGGAGCAAAAATGTTTAATAAAATTTGACTTGATAAACGAGCGAGTCTTGATTTACGTATCATGTATCACGCATGCGCTTCTTGTTTTGACGCAGAGCGTAACATGATCACAACTGAGCCAATGTTTTTTCTCTCTCTCACGCTGCGGAATTGTAGGTGAACGTCTTCCTGCTCGGTCTCCGTGTGCGTGCGTCACTCGTATAGTCAACATCCGTGTGCTAGTGTGTTTTAGAAGCAAAGGTGAAAACAAAGTCTCAGGATAAACTTGGAAAAACTTTAAGAAGAAGCAGAACAAAGCAGAATTAAAATTCCAATTTAAATTATTTTTTAAAATAGATTATATAAATAAATAAATGGCATATCATGGCACTGATATCACAGAGGGGAAAAAAAAAAGATGCGAGATGCAAATTGTATTGTTCACACCTTTGTGAAACATTAATATGAATATATTGATGGCCTAAAAAATTATAATAAGAAAAGAAAATGCATTAATACAATACAAAGTTTTATTGAAAATTTACTAAATAAAAAAGTTCTACCAAAATAAAAAAAGGATAAAAAATTAAATAAAATTACCAAAAACAAGGGAAAAGAGAAACAGATCATGCTAAGCTCAAAGGAAATAAAATAAATGGGTGTGTGTGTGAGACGAATGCATGACGTGTGTGTGTGGGTTGCAGGGTGTCTGATGTTGATTGCGTGGATGACCACGGGCAGTATGGGGATGCTCATCGCCCGCTTCCTAAAGAGAGCCGCCCCGGGTCAGAGGATCTGCGGGAAAGACTTCTGGTTTGTGGTGAGTTTCCTGTCTTTCTCTGGACATTCGTAACTATTCACTTACAGATATAATACACACAGTCACAGAGTCACGAAGAGCCAGGACACACACTCCGCTCTGAATAGTGGGTGAGAAAAGCTCATTCCTCAGCTACTGTACAACCAACGTGTGTGTGTGCGTACATGTGTGTGTTGTTCCGCAGGCTCATGTGTTGCTGATGTTGTTCTCTGTTGCTGCGACCATCATCGCCTTTATCCTGGTATTTTCATATGCACAGGACTGGAGTGGGGTAAACACTACACACACAGTTTACACACTTTTACACACTATCCACTACACACACTCCATTACACAATCCAGACTGTACATTAAACACTACACACTCTACACACACGGCACACTATCCACTACACACTCACTATTATACACTCTCCATAACACACTACACACTCTCCATTATACACTATGCACTATACTCTACAGTAGATATTGCACCCTCTACATTACACACTGCACAATCTGCATTAAACACTACGCACTTTATGCTACACACTCTACATTACACACTACAGTATATGTTACACACCACACACTATACGTTAACAAAATCTACACGCGACATATTACACAATACAGTCTATATGTTGCACACGACCGGTGTTGGGGACGTTACTTTTTAAAGTAACTAATTACATTACAAAATTACTGTCATTAAAAAGTAATCAGTTACATTA
>JAQQZT010000033.1:35289996-35299997 GCA_030068275.1 Clarias platycephalus | reverse complement strand
CTCGAGTCAGGTGTGCTCCAATCACCTGACCGAGGTGCACTCTGGGAAATTGAGTTCAACTTAGGAGAAAACAAAAGAAAACACATGAAACACAAAATGGCGTCCGTGCGCCTGGCGCCCTCTGCTGGAGGTCCGTGACAACTACAATGTATTTATTTATTTATTTATTTATTTTTATGATGCACCTTCACCAAGAGGTTTAAGTGAGCTCCCATCACGCTTGTTCCTGATTTCTTTCTGGCCACATTTCTCTATCCTTCCACATTTTAACAATGTGTTGAACAGTTCTTAACCCAATTCCAGTCTTGTGATGTCGGCCAATAATTTGATCCTCCTGAAAC
The DNA here is from genome assembly GCA_030068275.1 of Clarias platycephalus. Classification (NCBI taxonomy): domain Eukaryota; kingdom Metazoa; phylum Chordata; class Actinopteri; order Siluriformes; family Clariidae; genus Clarias; species Clarias platycephalus. The sequence continues at coordinate 35,299,656 of JAQQZT010000033.1, read as the reverse complement.
AGCATTTTTTTTTTCTTTTTGGCCAGGCGGTGTAGAAAATTAGTCAACAGTTTCAGATTTAAGAATTAAAATTTACCAGTGCTTTGGTAAAAAAGCACAAGGCATAACTACAAAAATGAGTCTATTTGAACCTTGGACGTCACACTGCATGTAGATTCTTACATTACTGTACATGTATTTTGGACCAGTTCAATTGTTTCAAATTTTAATTGATAAAATCAGTGCTTTCCCACAGAATAGACTACAGGACCTCAGTTTAAACTGAACTGTATACTATATATGTGTTGTGTTGCTGGTGAGACTCACACTAGCAGCAGTAGAGGGTAGTGTGCTGTATCCACAAAGCTTGCAGGTTTCAGGATCTGCATTGTCAAAACTGAAGATCAAAAGCCACAGAGTAATGGTAAAACATTACAATGCTCCTATTAAAAAAGATGAGTTAACATTAACAAAATATCAGTCATTTTGAAGTTACAAAGGAAAAATAAAGTGTTTTAAAATTAGTTTTGTGTGCATTTTTTTTTTTTTGTGTGTGTGTGTGCAAGGTTTACATCATTCAAATAAGCAGCTAAGAGTCTTCTGTAAATGTCAATCACTTTTAGGCATTTCTTAGCCAGAGCAACTTAAAAAAGTGCTTACGTTATACCTTCATTTGCCACAAATTCCCAGTTTTATTTGAACGCCCCTCATATAAGGAATCTGTATAAAGTATGATATATGTAAGGAGCTTTTCAAATAATCGCTTTTAATAGCTGAAATGGTTTCTGGGAATTTATTACTTGCCTTTCACTCATACAGATTTACACACAACTGCTTCACAGGCTGCTATAAATCACACTGAAGATAATAAATTAAATGACTTTGCATCAAGTCTATCCAATATTTCACATCTTTATGCATATTTATTAAGGAAAATGCGTGAATCAGACAAGATGTGTGATTTCATGACATTCTTGGTAGAACCTATGAGGAAATCAAAAGTGGGTATTATGAAGTTCATGTATGTTCATAAATCACTGACTAGTTATGAGTAATGGAGGCTGAACCTACTTTACTTACCGTAATCCTCAACATCTATCTCTCGATATTCTACTTTAGGCATCTGCATGGAGTCCACGGCCTGCTGGAGGTTGAGGTTCAGCTCAATGTCCAACAGCTCTGTAAGAAAGCATATACACAAGCCTTTAGCATTACAGTAATATGTCTGCTGTATAATATATCGCTTTCTCATGTATCCTAAACAGACAAATTGGCGGAAAATAAATGTATAAAATATTAATTAATTTTTAAAAATAAAGGAATAAATGAATGAATAAATAATAGTCGTGCTGGTAAATGTCGGCCAGGTTCACGTCCAGGACTGAGGTCATCGCTGTTCTTGAAGGTCTTCCTCGTCATCTTCTTAATCATAATGTTATTCTCTAGTGATCTTTCTCTTCTTATTATGTGTCCAAAAGAGACCAGTCTCCTCTTCATCATCTGTGCGATTAGTGATATTGTTGGCTTGATCTTCTTGATAACTGATTTATTGCTTTGTCTTCATCTCCAACAGCACAGCTGTGGACAAGTCTTGTTTTAATTTCTAGTGATATATCCGATGACCTTACTACTCTATCAAACAACTTCATGGTTGATTTACATATTGCGATGCTTTTATTCATCTCTGGGGTTGAAGTCATATCCGACTTGACGATTGATCCTAGTAGGTAAAAGTTGTCATATGTTTTAATCTCTTGCCCATCTATCTAAAATCTATCTGTTTTCGTTTTCTAAATTGTCAATATTTTGGTCTTTTGACAGTCATCATGCCTCCACCACTGTCTGCAGTCAGGGTTGTGTTGTCAGCATATATTAGGTTGTTTATATTAGGTTGTTTACAACTTTGATTTCTTTGCATTTTTCCGGTATTCTGGCTTGGTTTCAGTGTATGAATAATAATAATCAGCATTATCAGGCACTTTGGGATCCCATTTTAAAGCAAAACATTTCCGTAATGAACACAGTCTAAGCGAAGTGTAGTTGACAAAGCAAAGGCAGATACTCCTGATATTCTTCTGCCTTTTTTACAATCTATTTAATATCTAAATGTGTAATTTTTCCTCCGTCAGGTCTAAGACTGGGTTTTACAGTTTATACTGTAACTGTAATTGTTCAATATTTTCTACAATTGGTTTCTGTGCCTTTTTGGAGTAAATGGTATCAACATTGACCTTATTCAGTCGTTTAACCACCATAGTTTTCCAAATTTGTTGACAGAGCTTTATGATGACAGAGGTATGATGGTTCTATCTGAATGTTTCATCAGTTCTACAAGGATATCATCAATGACAGGCACATTCCTATTAAATAAAGCATGGATAGCTGCAGCAAACTGTTCCTTTAGTACATCGAGTTCATGTTCAAGGTTTAACTTGTGTCTGCAATAGTTTTTTTTATTGAGATTGTCCATATAGTCTTTACACCCTTCTTTTATTTGCTCCAGGTCATCTCCATTCTTGCCTTTTAGTCGACAAATAATTGGTTGAAATTTCATCCTTATACCCTTTGTAGGCCAGTCACGTTTGTCTTTTTACGTGTGCCTTTTTTCAATTTCACTCACACATTGCCTTGAGAAGTAGTTTTCTTTGCAGAATTCTAGAGAGGCGATTTATTTTGTCTTTATTGACAGTTTGCTTTGGCTCTTTTTCTTTCTTCGAAAATTAGCAGCATATCCGCTGCGATACAATTATCCATTGTTGTGATCTTATCTTCCTGCTTCTTTCTAATGGGATCTTCATGGATTGATGATTTGATGCCATTCCATAACTCTTCAGAGTCCATTACAGTAAAAGTGATTGCTCAGGTTTTAACAAAATGCCCCCGGAATGTTGTTCAAGTTAAACTTCGGTATCTTATCCTTGGTCCTCTTGCATAATTTCACTTTCAGTTTACACATCAGAAACTCATTATGTGTTCCACAGTCAGCCCCAGGTCTGGTTATACTGTCATGATAGAAGATCTCCAACATTGTTGAATAAAAATGTAACTGATCTGATTCTTGTCCATTACATTCAGTGATGTCTGTGTGTACAGGTGACACTTCTGGTGTTGAAAGTTACAGGGACTCAGCTGGGAGTTATTGCCACAACTCCAGTGCAGTCCTGAACTCACTCCAAGCCATTTCCACATGTTCGGGCAATTAGAGGAGTTCCTGGGAGGCCAGTGTTTCAGACATGAGGTAGACAGTCTGATCATGAAAATACTTTCTACCAAGAAATAATGAAAGACTGGGATAAGTGCATTAGTGTATCAGGGGATTATATAGAGAAATAAAGGGAGTTTCAATTAAAAATTAAAAAATGATCCTGCTAATAACTCTTTTACACATAATGAGGTATCAATAAGTTCTTTGTAAGAGAGAGGGATAGGAAGTCTGTAGTTGAAAGCAAATACACACAGAAACATTCAGAGGTACAGCTTTAACTTTTTCTTCAGCACAGAGGAGTTCATACTTCTTTGCGGTTTCTTCCATCTAATGTTCACTCTTTACTAATCAACTATACCAATGATCAGTGATGTTGTCTATCATAGTTAGCCCATTAATAAGCAAGGTTCATCCTCGACCAGGTCTTTATCCTTAGCTATCTGCAAACATCTCATACTATTAAGTGTTCTGTGTACGGAAGCCCGGATGTAATTCAGAGTTTGTTTACAGAGACGTGTATCAGAAAGAGATAAGTGCTAGGAGGAAAACATGGGCATGAAGACCAGCGAGCGGCTGCTACTGCTGATAGTATGAGGATGTGACAAGAGCACAATGCTAACATTGTTATGCTAATCACAGAGACACTTTGCGAATTCATAAGAGTCATGTAACAATAAATTACAATTAAACTTATGCAGTGTGAAAGGATTTTGGCTTTAAATGGGGTTATCAGAGCACAGGCAGACACACACACACACACACACACACACACACACACACACACACACACACACACACACACACGTCCGATTCCTAATTCATAGGGTGTTATAATACTGATGTTGGCCTTTTGCAGCTATAACAGCTTCAACTCTTCGTTCCATAATGTTTAGAAGTGTGTTTATGGGAATTTTTGACCTTTGTTCCAGAAGCACATTTGTGATGTCAGACACTGATGTTAAACCTCACGAGAAGGCCTGGCTCACAGTCTCCACTCCAATTCATCCCAAAGGTGTTCTATCAGGTTGAGGTCAGGACTCTGTGTGGGTCAGTCGAGTTCTTCCACACCAAACCCGCTCACCCACATCTGTATGGACCTTGTTTTGTGAACTGGTGCTCAGCCATGTTGGAACAGGTGTGGGCTTGTTTTTCAGTCATTGCGCTCGGCCCCTTACTTCCAGTGAAAGGAACTAATGAGATTGTCTCTGATGAGCAAGCCAAGGGTGATGGCGACAGTGGCAAGGAAAAACTCCCTGAGATGGCAATACGAAGAAACCTTGAGAGGAACCAGACTCAAGAGGGAACCCATCCTCATTTGGGTGATAACGGATAGAAATTATATAACATCATGTGTGTTATGCAGCTTAACGTTCAATATAACAGAAGTTATTAAATTATGAGATAATTTGGTGTGTTATATCAGACCCATGACCTTAGGAGACCATGCACACCTGAGTCATTTCTGAGTAATGAGCACAGCTAGTTAAGTCCAGTCTCTGGTAGCACGCTGCCTTGCTTTTGTTGACTATATCAAGTTTAAGTTATTTCCAATTTCTTTTTTTATATAATTTGTATATGCACTTGCATTTGCCTCTGACTTTACTCCCGGATGGTGTTACACCAAGTCCCAAAATAAAACACATTTTTAAACTCTGAATATCCTGATATACGTATAATAATACTTTTCTTTCTCTTCTGAACATTTCCACCTGAAGTACCTTTACTGCGAATTTTTCCAGCACTAGTCCACGTCACCTCGCTGCGTCCTGTGATTCGACAAGGTGCTTTGTTGATAAATAACTAAATTATAACCCTCTTACACAAAGAGGTCATATTTCAGCAAGCGCACAGAGGGTTCTTCAGTAATCCAATCAGCTGTGAGTGCTCTCTGCTCGAATCCATCCTCGTATAATTCCACTCAGACGCCTGCAGAGAGCCGAGCAGTGTGTGCTGCATGCACGATGAGGACGAGCTGGGTCTGCAGCTGTGTGTACACACACGTGTGCGCGCGCACACACACACACACACACACACACACACACACACACACACATACACACACACATAGTACTCACTCTGTCGCTCTTGGGTGCTGTAGACGGACACAAACGGGACTCCAGGCCCTAAAACACAAAATCAATAACATATAGTTTATTTTTATTATTTCTATTTTATTTTCTTTACAAGTTCATCTTCAGGCTTTCTGTAAGTGTTACAGTTAATTCTAGAATTATTGTCAGCCTTCATGAACATATAACAGCTGAATCAGAATAAAATTACACCATGTGACTGCCTCAATTACAACAGTCTACCCTGATCCGGCCCAATCAATATAAATGTTTAATCCATTAAAAATATATATTAGCCACATTAATAGTCATGTCAACTCAACTTCTTTCTTGTTAGGTTGAAACGTTTCACTACACATACATGTGTCTTCTTCAGTCCGAGTCCAAGTTGGTAGGATTTCACATACTTGTTATGTATTATCAAGGCTCATTAGGTGAGCAATGGAGAAGGTGAGAGTAGGATTATTAGAGTGTAGGGAAGAAGAGAGTTATTTAGAAGAAACAGTAATAGAGAGAGATTAGAGAGCGTTGTTAAGGTGTCCATGACATGTGAGACAGTGGGCTTACAGCAACTGGATCAAATAAAACCATAACATTTTGCACAACCAAAAGGAGAGGATCACAGTTTGTGTTTAGCACCCTGGACAATGACACTAGAGTAGCAGGATGCCAACATTAACATTAACCATTAATATACTGTATAACCAGCTACCTTCCCACGGTCACCTACTACCTACAGTATAAAAGGCTTGTGGCCACTTCATATGGTGAGTAGGGTGTTCAAGGCATTTGACTCATGCTTGTATCCTCTACCTACAGATTTGTATTGCTCTGAAGAGACTCCTGCAAGCCACATGCTGCCTCTCAGACTTGAATACATACTCACACCTCGCCTTGCCGTGCCGTGCCCGGGCCAAAGATTACATTACTTTACATGAAGCATGAAGGCTGTGTGTTCTGCACTTCACCCTTTCCCTCTCCACTGAGCACCACATGACACTAAACGGTCCCTGTGTGATGGTGTGAGTGTGTGTGCATGCATGAACCACACCATCTCCATGCAATCGCCCACCTCACTGACGTAAAGATGTAATAGCCCCACACTGCTCAGGTGCACCAGGACAAGTCAATGCCTACTGTGTCTGAAACAACAAAATGGGTATCATCCTGAGGTCTCTGGCCTGACATCCATGCTACCATAAATAGCGTCCTGTCTCTCACACTCTGGGTCAGAATCAGTGGAACTCCCCTCCTAGCTAGAGCTCATTAACACAGAAAGTGCTGTGATACTAGCTCATCCCTCAATTTTCCTGGCATGGGCACGGCTGTGCAGGCCTTTCCCGGTCACTTGTATTAACAGGAATTAGAGGGAGGTTCCAGAGGTCTGTTTCATCATCAAGGATTGCCGGGGAAAATATGCCCTGAAAGCCGACGTCATGCCTAACCTTCCTGTTCCTCTAGTCCTTGGTAGAGACTGACCCAGGCTAACACCAGAGAAGCATGGTGGAAAGATAGGAAAATAGGAATCAGGAGATCAGTTCAATGAGATGGGGCTAGATTTCTGAGGAATTTCTGCCAGTGAGTTCCAGAAAACGGTGCCTCGGAAGCTGGCCCCTGCCCCATTGATACATCTGCCCATCATTAATATCCCTTATAAGTGTATCTAGATACAGTAGATCTGGTCCACCCACTGACAAAATCAACAAAATACCATAAATACATACTGGTCATGGTAGATTATCCAACCCACACTGGAATTTCTGACCAGACGACCTCAGTCAGTGCGGATCGGGAACTGGCAAAAATGACATGTACAAACTGCTGTAAAGATAACCAGCTGTCTCTGAATATAATAAAACAAAAGAGATAGTTTATGACTTCAGGAGAGCATGGAGCAACCACTCCCTGCTGAACATCAGTGGCTCCACTGTGAAAATCGTCAACAGCACCAAATTCTTGGGTGTCGACTTGGAGGAGAATCTCACCTCGTCCCTTAACACCAGAAAGAAAAGCCGTCTTTTCTTTTCTTCCTGAGAAGGCTAAGGAAGGCCCAGCGTCCACCACAGATCCTCACCACCTTCTATAGAGGGACTATCGAGAGCATCCTGAGCAGCTGCATCACTATCTGGTTTGGGAATTGTGCCATCTCGGCCCACAAGACACTAGAGCAGATGGTGAGGACAGCCAAGAAGATTATCAGGGTCTCTCTTCCCTCTATCAAAGACATCTACAGGTACACCACGCAATTGTTGAAATGTGCCATGTTGTCAAGTTGTCATTCTTTTTACTGAAAAGGTTAATTGAACCAACACCACATGTCTTAGCTTCTCCTGCTCTCCCACCCACAGGAAAAAGCTGGGAACTGATTAAACTGTGAAGACGATCTGACAACCCGACACCAGGAACTGAGTTCCAGGACATGTTGTCCACCAACCAGGGGCCTACCTATCTGTTATGACACAACATAAAAACCCTGCCCAGTATTATTGTATTATTATAAGACAGAGACCATACCGGGCCCCAGAGGCCTGGCGTCTTGTCATCAAAGCCGAAATAAAGAAATTGCTATTTAATGGCATCAATGCCATAGTCATGGTACCCAAGCCCGATGATCTACCTATGCAATGACTTCTGTCTCAACCAAATCTCCAAATTAAGGAGACGTTTATCCCCTGCCACGAACAGATGATTTAATCAACAGTTTCAGGAAGGGCCGGTTTATTTCCATACTTGACCTTACCAAGGGCTAATGGCAGGTAGCAACACCAGAAGCAAAAGAAAAGGCAGCCTTCAGTATTGAGCAGGGACATTGGCAGGACCGGTTCCTCCCTTCAGCCTCCATGGAGCTCCAGCCACATTCCAGCACCTCATGGCTATTGTACTCTGCCACCATTGCCCCGACGCTGCGGCTTCTCTCGATGGCATAGTCATACACTCGTGTGATTAAGGGGAGCACCTACACCATCTACAGAAGGTGCTCAAGGAGAAAGTGCCACCTTGGGATAACTGAAGCACAGTACCTGGGATACCACTTCAGCCATGGCTTATTAAAACCCCAAGACAAAAGATCTTACAGCCAGTGCATTACATATTTTTGCTTGACCTAAAGGAGGGGATCACAGCGCATACTCTATTCAGCAAACATGGACAATGCCACAGGTGCATGGCACTGAGATTCACCAAGGCTGGTAGCATATAATCAGCTACTTTCCCGTGGTTGTCCGGTTCCTTTAAATGGCATGCGGCTGCTTCAGATGGTGAGTAGGATGTTCAAGGCATTCAGTTCATGTCAGTATCCTTTGTACACCATAGAGTACGTTCACCTGAATGACTGAGAATCTTCACACACACATAGAGCCATGTTACAACTTGTTAAAACTGATTGTACATCTTATGTTGGAATTAAAATTAGGCAACTTGACATGTTTTGCTGAGGAAAAATTTAATTCCTGATCAGTAAACAATATCACTCCAATCAGTGTTTACTTCAACCACTGTCTCCGTGGGTGAGGAATGAGTCCGGAATGGGTCAAGTTTTGTCCTGTAGTAAAGCATCTAACAATCAAAGGTGAGACTGAATCTTCTAACCAATCATAACACAGAAGGTGGGATTTATCAGAAAAGTTGGGAAGCCTGACCTACAGTAACCTCAAAGCTAGAGATTTTTTTTCTTTTTTTCTGTTTTATTTCCAACAAGAAAAAAAAGCACTTCACAGCAAGCAGAACCACTTTGCACATGTCAAAAAATAGATATTCTGATTAAATGTTTTGAGCAATATTAGGTTAAAATTTGATGAATTAATTCGCCAAATATTTCCATTGTACTTTGTCATGCTTGCCAATATTGGGTAAGACGCATTCACACACACACACACACACACACACACACACACACACACACACACGAAGTGGTAAAAATGTTTCTATAGTTTATTCACTGGACAAAGAGGTGCATGTAAGCACTAATGCATTTCTTGAGTCTATTACATAAAAACAATACTCTGGACAAACGAAAGGGTTCCAGAAAGCCATAGAAATATAGAAGCCTGGGAAATTTAACATTCACCCATTCATGTTACCATTTAAATTGGAATCTCTATTCAGAATGATTTGAACTGAATGGAAGAAATATTGTCCATGCAGTCACATCTATTCATAACTGCTTATTTTTTGCATATACCCTATATGTTACTAAATGTAACATTATCTTGTACATATATCTGTGGCAGCACAGTACCTTGATGAGCACAAAATGGTCTGATATCAGAACAGATGTTGTTTCATGACACCATTCAGTTTTCAGTTCAGATTCAGCTCTGGGGAAATAGTACAGGATAGCATTCTTTCACCTCAGAAATATTGCCAAGATAAGAAATATATTGTCGCTAAACGATGCAGAAAAACTAG
>JAQQZT010000033.1:35255790-35274168 GCA_030068275.1 Clarias platycephalus | reverse complement strand
TGTGTGTGTGTGTGTGTGTGTGTGTGTGTGTGTGTGTGTGTGTGTGTGTGTGTGTGTGTGTGTGTGTGTGTTTTGTCTTACTGGCTGCACGTTGTAAGCAAGCAGCACGTGCTTCATGTCTGGAGAAAGCTCGTAGTCACTGGCCTTATACATTTCCTGTAAAGTAGAAATAAAAAGGAGATGATAGACGCGTCGAAGCATTTCTAACTCGAGTTCCTAGACTGCAGGCTGCATGTGCTTCTCTCAGGGGTGTCATCACAGCTGCAGAATAATGATTGTGGAAGCCATATCGTTGAGTTTAAACCAGTAATTATTGCAATAAGTAAATATGAGACTGTGCATGCAGTAAAACATAGGTAGTATACGATAGATATATTAGATTTACAGGATTTCAATACTTTCTATTTTCAATCACTAAGTTACATGTGCATATAAACTATACTATAAATTACAGGCTTTGAATGATTATACGTATAATGTGCTCTGGCAGAGTTCTTCCATGTGCCACCTGGTGGGAATTCTGTGAAGTACAACATTTGGATGTACAGTAAATTGCAAGGCGCGGACTCCCAGAATAGCGCGGCATTCAGCGGGAAGAATTGCGTCATGCCGCAGAAAAAATACGCTCATTTTTAAATGCCCCATCTGTATATCATCATATATTCTTGCTTAATTTTATTTTCCTTCATATTACATTTAACGGCAAATAATTCTCTTCTATCTGCATTTTGTGTCCCTTTTTTCAGGTTTAAAGATGCTATTGAACATCCTCATCTCTAATGTTTTCATTCAAGAAAAACATTTAATTGCAATATTGGAGATGTGAGCCTTTAATAATCTCGATGTGGAGCTCAGAAAATTGACCCGAGCAAGATTTTAGGTAAAACCCAGGAAGGTGCTGAACTTCAGCTCCTGTTAGCCACCACTGGTCACATGACATATCCTCTGAATACCTCTACACCTGTTTTGTCTTTGTTTTTAATTGCTTTGTCTCGAAGGGTGTATAAAAATACATCACACATAGGTTTTCAGAACTGTGCTATCAACGCTCAACTGTGGAAGCTCCGGTCATCGCCATCTTGGCAGGAAGTGACTCCATCTAAACCATGGATAATCCATGAATGGGCAGATGTTTGTAACCTGCCTACCTAGGTCAATTACCACAAGCAAGCTAGCCTAGCTTTAGCTTAGTAAAATGCTAAGATGGCTAAGGTTAATATATGGAAAGATGGCTAAAGTTAATTTGATTGAACTTGGTCACCCATACACCACATGCCATCTCGTGTCAACGCCATGTCTTGTTCTTTCTTATTACACACACACCCATATATATATATATATATATATATATATAGCGTCTACAATGGTTCCAGTTAGGCGGTTAGTAAAAGTAGTGATGCATACAGACATCTAGCATTTTGACACCTGCACTGCAGCTGTCACTCAAATCAGTCACACCCCTTATTATGGAGATTGACTAATTTTTGGGGCCGAAAACGTGGACATATTGGAATGACATGTTGCTGGCCCTTTAGGTGGCCATAATGGTTTACACAAACTAGTGCATTGTGCCATTAACTTCAATTTTATAGAAAGTTGTTGTTTTGCAAAGTTCAGCACAAGATACAGTGAGTACACTAATAATCTGCTAATAGAATAAATTTCATTGGAACACAGGTTTGTGTTTGATCATTTGCTCATAAACGTGAGTAAAGTTAATGACTCTATAAGGATCTTCCCTCACATAAATACTGATATTACTTAATTAATTAAGTCACCAAACTGAGTGTTTGTTATTGTATTTACTGTTTTAAAAAGAGATTTAGAACAAAAAGTAGGATTGGCTTACAAACTTCCTGTTGGGCACCAACACTGTACTTTCATTTGACTCCATGTTGAACTTCACCACATCACCTTCACGAGTGCGATACAGGATCTCCGTACCTACGGAGACAAAGACCAGGAACAAAACATTAGGAACTGCAACAATAAACTCAAACTACAGAGGAAGCAAACCTGGACAGTAGAACACCACAGAGAGTTGTGATTTTACACCAGAGTCCATCCATTAAAAATATTTAAAGCCTTACTTAGAAAAGGAAATATTTTTGTCAGCTTGGAAAAAATATATATACTTTGACATTTTACTTTGACATATATTTAAAAATATATATGCATTTATATAGTCCATCTCTTTAAAATGTCCTGCTAACTGTGGAATCGTTATAAACATCCATCCATCCTTCCATCTTCAACCACTTATCCAAAATCAGGTTGCGGGAGTAGCAGTTCCAGCAGGGAACCCCAAACTTCACTTTCCCCAACAAGCTTGGCTAACTTTGACTGGGGGTTCCCAAGGATTTCCCAGGCCAGTGTGGAGATATAATCTCTCCACCTAGTCCTTGGTCTGCCCCGTGGCCTCCTTCCAGCTGGACGTGCCAAGAACACCTCCCCAGGGAGACATCCTGGTGACATCCTTACTCGATGCGCAAACCACCCACAGCGGCTCTACTCTGAGTTTCTCATGGATGATTGAGCTTCTCATCTCTAAGAGAAAATCCAGACACCCTTCTGAGAAAACCCATTTTAGCCACTTTTATTCACAATCTTGTCCTTTCAGTTATGACCCAACACACAGGTGAGGGTTGGAACAGAGATGGACTGGTAGATTGAGAGCTCCGCCTTTTGGCTCAACTCTCTTTTCATCACAACAGAGATGCCCCTGCTGCTCCAATTCTCCGGCCAACCTCACGTTCCAGTGTTCCATCACTCGTAAACTCTGAGATACTTAAACTCCTTCACTTTGCCACAGATTTAAAGGTGCTGATCCTCATCTTTGCCATTTCACACTCAGCTGCAAACCAATCTAGCAAGCGCTGCAGGTCACAGACTGATGATGATGATGACTTCAGGACCACATCTGCAAAAAGCAGCAATGCAGTCCTTAGCCCACCAAACTGAATACCCTCTCCTCCACAGCTCAGAGCACATCCCTGGTGGAGGCCAACACCCACTGGAAACACACAATGTTGAAAAGGTGTGTCAACCAAGACAACCCCTAAACACCCAAAGCCTTCAGCATTTCTGGACAGATCTCGTCAATTCCCGGGGCTTTGCCACCATGGAGTTGTTTGACTACCTCAGTGACCTCGGCCCAGGGAGATCAACGTTGACCCCCTGTTATCCTCCAACTCTTTTTGGCACTCGTGGGTATCCACGCCTGGGGCCTCACACCCTTGGCAACTCCAGAGAAGAACAAAGTCCAACCCCTTTCCAGGGTTCTAAACAGTATAATAATAAGAAGAAGTAGAAGAAGAAAAAGAAGAGAAAGAAGAAGAAATTACATTTGTCTCTGCAACAGAGGGTGGATTAGTCGGGCTCGGGAGTTTCTCAAAGTGCTCTCTTCACCACCCAATTACCTCCTGAGTCGAGGTCAGCAATGTCCCATCCTTGCTGTACACAGCTTGGGTGGTTCCCCATTTCCCCCTCCTGAGGGACTGGCTGTTTTCCAAAAGCACCCTGGTGCCACCTGAAATTCTTTCTCCTGATTTGCCTCTGCTACCTGCTGTGACTGCCTTTCTTCAAGCCTGCCGGTACCTTGTAACTGTCTCTAGAGTCCCCCGGAATAACATATCCCTGAGCGACTCCTTTTTCAGTCTGACAGCTTCCCTAACTACAGGTGTCCACCATCATTTGGGCTTACCAGGTCTGTCCAGTGGCTTCCCCTGCCACCTGACCCAACTCACCATGTCAACTAATCATATGGTGATCAGTTGACAGCTCCTCTATTCAACCCTTCTTTTTACCCAAGTGTCCTAGACATATGGTCCTGGGTTAGATGATACGATCACGATTTCAATCATTGACCTTAGGCCTAAGTTGCTCTTTTACTTATGAGCATCCCTATGCTCGAACATGGTATTTGTTATGGACAACCCATGACTAGTACACCACATGTGCGTTGAAGTCCCCTAGCAAGACTATGGAATCCCCTACTGAGGCCTGATGCAGTCCTCCATTCAGCGTCTCCAAGAAGGCAGAATACTCTCAACTGCTGTTCGGTGCATAGCACAGACAACAGTGAGAGATTCCCCTATGGCCCTCAGGTGCAGAGAGGTGACCCTCTCATCCACTGGAGTAAACTCCAACGTCGTGGCACTCGTGGGTATCCCTACCCCCGCCTGGGGCCTCACACCCTTGGCAACTCCAGAGAAGAACAAAGTCCAACCCCTTTCCAGGGTTCTAAACAGTATAATAAGAAGAAGAAGTAGAAGAAGAGAAAGAAGAAGAAATTGCATTTGTCATCAACTGTTATATTGAACTCCCAGCCTCCTAACACACAGTATGCCTGCAGATCAATCCCTATTATCCGTTATCACCCAGATGAGGATGGGTTCACTGTTGAGTCTGATTCTTCTCAAGGTTTCTTCCTATTGCCATGTCAGGGAGGTTTTCCTTGCCACCGTCACCCTCGGCTTGCTCATCAGGGACAATCTGATCATTTTAATTCATACACATTTAATACTAACTGCCATAATTTTGATTGTGTAAAACAATGACAATTGTTAAAAGTGCCATACAAATAAAAATTTAATTTAATTTGTAATCAGATAGTGAAAATATCCCTGATTCTCCTGTTCTTTACGTCATCATAAATCATTAATTATAACCAAATAAATTGATCATTGTCACTGTTAGCGCAGACATAACCGCAGTTAAGAGATGATATGATGAGGCTGATGTTAAAATTCCATGAGGGTTAAAATAGGGACTCTCATTGATGTTAAATATTAATTAAAATGAAAACTCATTTCCCACTGTTCTACATTATATATACATTAAATTAACATTTGTGAATCATGTTATTTCTAATCCGTTAGTAGATTGTGTTATTAAAGTAAAAATAGTCACAATGCATTTCAGATTGTGATTTTTCTTTTTTATTATTGTTGGCTTGAGAAAATGACTTACACATTTTAGTAAAAGGCTGTATACAAGTTCAATTACAAGTACAAGTACTAAAAATGTACTTCACTAGAAAATAAATGTACAAAGAAACTGCTTTTTCTGGATATCCATCTGACCTACGTAGTTACTGATATACAGTATCTGAAGCTGATGTTGTTGATAACATGAATGTGTAAGCCTAGTAGATATTGATAGAAATACTATTGAAATACGATGGAATATGATAGCAGGTAGTAGTGTTAGTGTCTTTCATTACTTTGGTAGCTTAACTAGCTCATTACTACCATTGCCACCCTGTATAATGCAAGTAGTACACCCTATTTAAACTTCAATTCAATATATGCAATAATATAATTATAAACTTATTTAAATAAATAAATAAATAAATGAATACATAGTTATTGGGAAAAGTATATGTTAGCTAGTGAGCTGAATTTCTAGTTAGCCCTGACAAGTGTGCCAGTTTAAAGAGCTAGAAGAATCTGCAGCCCAGACAGGTTACCCAGGTAATTATCAATTGCGCCAGTGCACTAACCAATCTGTGTTCTCCAGTAAATTCTGGAATCTTGGACTGCTTGGATAGGTGGAATTGTTTTGTTCCTGTCCTTCCCACATGGGGGTGTGGGTCAGTCATGCTATGGCATGAGTTAGTGTTTATGCTTACAGTATGTTTTGATTTGGAAAATCAGTGCATTTCTGGGTGAGAAACTAAAACATCTCTATATAAAATAAAGGGAGAAATACAGGTTTTTCATAAAAAAAAAATAAAAAAAAAACAAGTAAAACATACCACAAACTGTATGGAAAATACTTAAGATACATGAAAAAAAGTACAGTAACAGAGTTGTTGTTGCTACTTGCCACCTCTGATGAAAATCATGTGAAGGAGATTTTTCACCAGCTTACGAGTTATTTTTCTGCTCCTGAACCAGAGCAACCAATATCAAATACATGACTGCTGCCCAGTTTCTCAGAACCAGTGCTGATTTGTGCTGTGTACATTCCAAAATGACAGCTAATGTTTTTAGCGGGAATCTTCCGTGCCTGGATTGGCCAGTAATGTCCTAGCTTTGTTTTGTCAGGACTTGGAAAGAATTTACTGTATACACACAAAGGGGTATAACAGAACAAACCAGACATGAGTGAGAATAATGATTACAGGAAGTGAGACAACCGAGGTGAGGGGTTTCAACTGAGGTGCTTCTTGCTATAATTCGACCTGTGCTTAGAATGGGAACCCGTGTTTTACATAAAAATGAAAAAAAAAAAAAAAATCCAAAAGTGTAATTAATAAGAAGAAGCTCTAGGTTTAGAGGGCAACACCAAAGAGAAAGAGTGTATGAAACATATTTGGTACTGTGTAACGTCTTCAACAAACCTACTCATAAAGCATCCATAGGAGGAATGTGATATTCAGGTGATACACCCCAAACCCGCAACCGACCCCCCCCCTGTTCATAACAGAGCAGTTTGTGATTTCTTACTAACAACAATCTGACAATCTGTACTTATGTTGTATTGAGTTGTATTGACATTAAGAAAGAGGGGAAAAAACAAGTAAAGAACAATGTTCAGGAAAGACACGATGACCCAAGTGCAAATGTTATAATAGGAAACAGAACAAACAGCATAGTAAAAAGAAAAAGAAAAAAAGCATAAGGTCATACATACTAATCATCCCAAATGTCAAAACCAGGCAGAGATGATACAGAAGTCAAAGTCGAGAAGTCAAACAACAGAGAATAGCAAAAGGTCAAAAAGACAGGAATGACAGAAAAACACTCTTAACATCAGCAGTGATAAGGCTTATGCTGAGACATGATGTTGGCCAGAAAGTGCTAATTAACCAGGAACAGGAAGTGGGTTGTTATGATATCGGTTAACTGTGCCTATTACTGTATGCTGCTGTAGTGTGAGTGCAAGTTTCATGAATGCTACATAAAATTACATTTCTATAAACAGAAAAATGCACGATGACTCATTCTTTAATTAGAAAGAAAAAAATATGCAATTACAGTAGTTTAAAATTACTGTGGTTTAGCAGGAATAAAACATTACGAATGGTGTTCTGATCAGAATAACAGGACACAGTTCTGAGAGTAAAAATTCCCTTTATTTCTCGATATCATCCTTTGCTCACACTAATGCACTTATCCCAGTGTTTTACTAGTGCTTGGGTAGCATCAAGGTAAAAAGATTTCTCAGTAATCCTGACCCATGACCAGACTGCCTGTCTGCGACACTGGCCTCCCAGGAACTCCTTTAATGCCCAAACATGTGGAAATGACTTAAAGTGAGTTCAGGATTCATCTTTTCAACAAGTTGGTGATACGTTATCCGTCGATTTTCAAGGATCAGGTGCTCCACTCTCTGAATGTTCATGAGAACGACTGCAGTGGTCTCCGAACAACCTCATTCATGGACGTATATCGCTCGTTAAAATCTTTGCACCGTTCAAATGTTTCACTGGGACTAAAAGTCACTTCGCCCGTACTGTTTGTGAAGCCATCACTTTTCCACCTTCATTAACCAGAAATTTCATCACAAGTCCCAGTTTGACTTTAACACCCCTGGTAATTAGCTTTAGGATGGTAACTGTAACTCTCATGGTTTATTACTTATCTAAAAAAGTCTTTGTTAGACATCATAACCAGTCCATTTTCTCTCAAATGAACAGATTTTTCACTTCCCCTGCAGCTCCTCACTTCTCCTCCTCCTCCTCTTCCTGTCTTCCTGTTCTCAGAATTGATTTATAACTCTATGCACACAGATATGTTCAGCTCGCCGAGCTCTTCTCCATCGTCATTGCTCAGCCACGTTAGCGCCCCAAGCCTTGTCCTGAACCTAATCTCCTCTGCTCTATTGATGTACACTATCTGCAGCAGAGTGCACTCACTGTCACCTGCTATCTTTATAATTTGTTTCCTGGTGCGGGACTGCAGACTTTGATCTGCTCTCAACTTCCACAGCACTGTTTGCTCTGTTATCGACAGCATTTCCAAAACTGCGGCGCTGCCTCTATTCACCTCTCTTACACACCACTACACGCTGATGCGTCCCTTTTTCCTGTGTTTGGATTTCAGATTTAATAACATGCTTGGGACGATGAATAAAGGGTTAAAGGGTTAAAACGTTACACATGTGTTTGTTTAATGACAATGTTGGGTTGGATATGAAGGTGTTTAAAGCGTGGCAGGAGAACAGAGCGACCAGATGGTCGAGGCCACACTGAGCGCTAAACATTTAATTCCTGGTGTGACATAGCTGTTTGGTTTACACCCCACGCTGAAGGATCTGATCATTCGGTTCCACTAATGAGATGATTATAGAGGCATTTAATCACAATTACCAAGCAGCAGTGGAGGGCAGAATGAGAACAAGAGTCCATTACAAAGAAACAGAGCAGAGGACAAAGGACGTACGTGACAAATTCTCGAAGAGAGTAGACAGATGCGTTTTTTAATCTTAATTAGTGAATCGATGCGTAATTAAGAATGATGTGAAAATTAAGTAGATCATAAATGACGTGCATTTATTCAGAGACATTCAGTAGACGAAGAGAGAAATGTAGTTGAGAAATGGATTAAAGTACGAAGCCTATGTTTAAGCAAACAAGTGGGAATAATTTGCTATTGCTAGCACATAGAAAAGTCAAATGAAGGTGAGTGTTTATACCGTGTAATTTCTAGATTCTTCTCCAAACTCCTTTACAGATTTCTCCGTGCAGGACTGAAAGAATCTGTTCTGCTAAATGAACCGAGCTCATTATCACAGCTCTTACACACAGAGGACTCTTACAACCCCAAAGGCAACATATTGTAACATGCCTCTAATACGCGATGTAGAAAGTGACATGTGTACTGTGTGATGTTAACAAAGTGGCCCACGCAACTCTGAAGCGTTCAATAGTGCAGAACACACAGCAGGTTTTACGCTTTAAACGTTTTAAGCATTCCTAATGAGCTTTTCAAGCTTTTTGCTGGCTTGGGGGTAGAAATTGTCCTTATAAATTATAGTTTAAATGCTTGTGTAGACATTAGATAACAAGCTTCTAATTTAGCACAAAGTACTGAAGTCTGGCGTGACGGACGTTACGAGAGACAGACTTAACCATAGTCGATGAGCGCATTATGATAAATACAGTAATATTCTAATGCTGTTCCTTTTACTCTTTAGACAAGAGACCTTTATAACTTTATAAATAGCACCAAAATGCATATACCATGTTAAACGACTGGTACGGTTAACAGTTCACACACAATATACACTATAAATTCAATTACAGCTCTATTATGGTTAATAGTGAGGAATATTCCGGCTGTGAGTCAAGCGCTCCGTGAACCTTTCAGCTAATCGATTGTGACAGGCCAATGCAGATTAGTCAGTAATGGGCTGTGGATATCCCAGGCTCTAATCTGTCAAAGCACAAACACACCACATCAAGGAATTCACTGCATGGCTCACCCACGCGGCATGCTAATCACGTTAACACCATGGCAGTCTGAGCTTACGGCTTTCACAGGTAAATAGAGAAGGTGAATAAACAGACAAAAACTAAGAGGAAAAATAATGATCGTTGCATCATTAAAATCTGAGCAGTGTAGGTGGTGGTCCATTTTCTCCCAACAGGCCTGCTCACCATATTTGGGAGCGACATGAATGAGACATGGTGTGACAATTTCCAGACAAATTTTAGCGCCGTGCTCAGAGGGTGATGAACTGAACTCTGGCATGTTCACACTTAATGCTCGAAAGACAAACGTCTTGACAAGTGAGTCATGAGCTAATGGTGCTGCAGGACAGCCAGGCAAGAGGCTCAACACAGAAGGACCCAGGTCCATCTTCTTTATATCAATAAATCGATGTTGAAGCAATATTATTCAATCAATGCAGCCAGAAAAGGGTTAAATATAAAAGTTAATATGATAATAAGTAATAATAATTGTTAAACTGGATGAACTTTTAGTAACACAGACAAAAAAAAAGCTTTTTTAAAAAACATTTTGGAAACGATGTAATGGTTACACTCAGTCACATGACTGCACCGGAATGTTCATTAGATAGCACTTAGTGATTTTATGAGTTAAAGTCAAGGATAAAGCTGAATAAGGAGCTTTTAACCATGTCACTAAGGCTCTACAACTTCAACCTTTTTAGGCAAATCGAATATAATCAGTGAGGTGTTTTTTAAATATATACACATACACACATACTGTATATAATAAAAAAAAATTTTTGACTAGTATTTTTCTAGGCATGTTTTATACAGTATAGCCTTGTAAGTGAGGGAGTAGGGATTACATCAATGCTTGACATATGAAAAAAAAATGCTCCAAAAACTGACCCTACAGCATGTAACATTAGTAACTCTTCCATGCCAGGTTTTTACGGGTTAAACATAAACTTGAGCACTTTTAGATTGGCTTTACCCTGAAAAAAAAAAATAATAATCACAAAACCTCTTTTCTTGCCTTTTCATGTCTCAGACTGCATACTGTATATTTTACCTGCCATTATTTCTACGTTATCGCACGGAGGGTACAATATGTGTAATCTTTTCAGCCTCTACACATGCAGTCCATACAAAAGCTCTGACATTTCAGATGGAAAAACCCCAAAGGTGCTCCAGTAGAAATGACATTATCCCGATGTAAAACTTGCTCAATCCAATAGGGCTAAAAATGAGAAAGGAGACTTGACTAAACTTCAGGTACTCAATGTAATTTGCACACTTAAAAGATCTTCAGGCTAAATCAGTTTGAGGCATTTTGTCTATATCAAAATGGCCTAGTTTAATGAGAAAAGGAAAGACGCCAACTTGGAATAGATAAGCAATTAAGCAATTTCCCTCTGGCATTAATAAAGTTCTTTGAATCTTGAATCTTGAATAAGAGGGCGTAAGAGGCCTGATTTAGACTGAATCAGAAGGTATCACCTCTGATCTTACTGTGTTCTGTCAGAGAAACCTTTCATGCTAAAATACAAGGCATAAAAAAATACAAGGGACATTTGAGTCAAACTGGAACTTTCTAAAGACTTTGACTTGAATGCCCCTGGTACAGGCCTAGGTATGAAGCTCATGTATTCAAAGATTTAAATGTTCAGAATCAACTGGTACTAGCTGGAGTTGACCAACGGTATGTGTTTTTAAATAGAAATAGACATTTCCATTTTTGGCATTGGCAGCCATCAACATGCAGAGAAACTCACAGAAGTCCTAATCAATAAGCATATCTTTATTGGAGTGATTCATTAGATCATTGACTAATAATTCAATCAGTCCGAAATCTCTGTTGGAGAGGTTAATAATGTATAAAAACACAAGGCAATTACTTTTTTAATAACAAAGTTCTAATTTAGAGAATCATTATATAGGTAGGTTTTAGTTGTCATTTGAAGACCGTCATTGACCACAATGAGGGAGTTCATTCTACCACCCAGGTGCCGGGACAGTGAAGAGCCTTGATGCATGTTTTCATTGTACTCAGAGAGAATTTTAGGTCAAGATCAGAGAGTGCATGGTGCAAAAGCGGTATGTAATAACAGCTTTAAGTTTGGTGGGTGCTGGTCCATCTTTGGCTCATTTTAAAAAGTAATGCAATCAGCTACAGGATGGTAGTAAAGGGAAGCACAAAGTCACAACCTGCCATAAGTCTACTTTCAAAATAAGTTGGAACTGTACAAGTACTTAAGTAGTCCCTGTGAATAGAAATGTCTGGATCTTTCTAATTATGTAAAGGAGAAATTGGCATGAGTAAGTCAGGCAGTTGAGGCATGAAGGGCAGTTGATTGTCCATGTTTACCCAAAGGCTCCTTGCCGTGACAGATGGTGTGAATTATAAGTTGTCTAGAAAGATTACGAGAACTTGAGATATGGCTGGTTCACCAGGGACCCACAGCAGCTCAGTTTTTCTAGGATTAAATTTCAGCTAATTAGCTGCCATTCATAGAGTGTCTGAGACAGGAAAGGAGAGGACAACCTCAATGACAGCGAGAATAGAGGAGGACCCAGAAACAAGCCCTGTGGTACACCAATAGAGACAGGTGTGGTAGACAGTGTTTAAAGGTTTAAAAAAGAGCGGGGGGAGAGAGAGAGAGAGAGAGAGATGATACTGGTCAGTAGTTGCAAACAGTTAAATGAGGACATTTAATTGGACTACTGTCTTTGTCCCATTATTTAAGCACAAAAAGGTAATCGAGTATGTCTTACTTGCAATATGCCCCCTTTAAGCCTGTTATTATTATTTTACCTGTTGATCTTTCACATCATAGAGCAAACACTTGACAAAGAATGTGCATGTGGAGGGGTGAAATCATGGACAACTTTACAGTGCTGTGCATTTCATGCTGTATGGTACAGTATGTACTGGGTGCTCTTGCTGTACAAATGAGAGGCATGTATTGTTAGCAGATAATGCCGCTGTGATGTGTTTTCTTAAAGTTCTGAAAGGCCAAGAACTATAAAGCATGTGCAAAGCGCCTAGGCCTTGTTTTGTGTCCAATTAGAATCTGTGCCTGGAATGAGCAGCTCTACTCCCTTCTGCAAGTGCCAGTGCGACTTTCAGAAGTTTAATTTACTGTAATTTGATTTCAGTCAAACTAGCATGTTTACATTTCAAAGCTCAGTTTTAGTTGGACTAACATAATGTGTAAAAAGGGAAGAAGAATATGGAGAATACAGTTTTTTTTTTTTTTTCTATATTTAAGGAAAATAAGGAACAAAACAGCTAAATGAAAAAAGCCAGTTAAAGTGAAAAGACTTTAGGAAAAATGTTGTGTTGATAAATTGTAATCTCAGTTTTTGTAATTTGATTTCTTTGCGTCAAATTATAATACAAGAAATCACATTATTTGGTCTATTTCATTTTTCAAAGGAATAAGATAACTAAGCTTAGTGATTAAGGTATTAATACTACTGATTGTAAGGCACAGGCACTCTAGCATGGCCAAATGTCGCTGTTGGGCTCTTGAGGAAGGCATTTAACCCTTAAAGTGCTTACAAGCATAATGAGATAAAATGCAAGTTGCTCTAAATAATGGCATCTGCCAAATGCTTTGGGTGTCTGCTAAGAGTGGTCTTCTGGCTGTACCTTCCAATATGGAACAAAATTCTTCAACCTCCTAAAGTGACAGCTGATCGTTCTAATCCTGATGCCTCAGCAGTCACTTTTCTCATGACCTCTGAAGGGAGATGAAGAATTGGGAAGTGAGCATGTCTTCCCAAATCCTAAAAAAAAAAAATCCCATATCTGTATTTTAAGAAGTTTGTCAAATTCAAGAGAAATTTATTTCAGAAACATGGATCCATATACCTGGAACGTAATACCTCATTAATAGAAGCATTTCACTCAGTGCTTATTTTAACAAGAGTTTTTGCATTCTCACTTTTCTTCTGTAACTGATAGGATGCTAGTGAAGAGATTTAAGCTCATTCGGAGATAATGCCCACACTAACATCTGTCCTGTCTCTTTAGCATGCTCTGCAAATGATCTCTCTGTATTCCAGCCGCAAACATCAGACGATCAGTAAGCAATCCAATCCAACTGGGAGACCTTGCACTCACAGACACACTGATCCATGGATCTCTGGAAAACATCTACGCCAGATGAAGAGGTGGTACCTCCTGGCGTTATTCTTGACATCTGAAATCCCTGGCTAGCATACAAAAGAGCTTGCATGATCCTTGATAAAAAAGTCTTTGCCTGTGAAGAGGTTGTAATTGTCTCTGGCCAACACATTGAAGACAATCAACAAAGCAGTAATGTGTCAGTAGGAGACATCTGAGCCTAAGTATCTAAGAACGTCTCAGCCTTCAGCCAAGGAGAAGTCTTGTCTGTGAGAAGGAGCATATACAAAGAAATTAAATGGTTCATTTTTTTTATGTTTTATACTTTCTTCTATATAAAGATTAATCCTTTATTTATAAGAGTTACTAATACCATCTTAATGTGGATTATTTTTCTATAAGCACACATCCTAAGATCCTCTTATTTCAAGTAATTTGCCAATTATTGGTGCCCATCCATTGTACTAGTGCTTGGATACATCAATGTAGAAAGTTTTCTCAGTACACTAGAGCCAGGATCAGACTGGCTTCTTCACATCTGAAATGCTCGTCTCACAGGAACTCCTTTAATGGCTTTTTCAAGCATGTGTAAATGGCTTGGAGCAAGGTCAGGGCTGTACAGGGATGTGGCTTGAGGAAATATTAATATGCTGCCCAAATCAATACTTATGAAAACACAGATTCTATCTGTCAACACAGCTTTCCTATAGTAAGAATAGCACAACTCGTTTTCTGGGAATTTTCAAGGAACTCCAACTGAGTTCCTGTAATCTGCAGGTGGTGCTGGTAAAAGATTGTGGGAACAGAATTTCTTCACAATTCCCATCTACATGTTTTCCTATAGATTGTTATAGCTATTAACAATCACTCCCTTTTGCTGTCTTTAAGAGGAATGCCATTTTTGTTGCCAATTTGATTGAACTAGAAGCATTTCAAGAGTGCTGATAATAGACAGTAACATCACTGTGATGTTTAACTATATGTTCCACTCGGTGTCCCAGGTGTTATACAGTATTTAATGACACTAACTGTGTGTCTCAGCATGGGTGAGAGTAGGTCTTTACAGTCTGCAGTACTGAGGAGAGAGCAGCTGCCTGACAAAACCCACATTCACACCCAGTGACAGAAGCACTTTAAGCAAGAACACACACCTGATAACGTTATGTTAGCTTAAACAAAACAATTTCTGCTTAATAATCAATTCTAAGTCATTTTGAATTGTAGCTTCTAACACAAGGCTGAATCCCAAATCTCTCTTTAACCCCTGATCAAGCCCTGATCACACTATTTGGTGTGTGGATCAAGTGATTGTACACCCTACATAGCACACTAGCTTTCCATTTAATGCTATTTAGGATTTGAACCTACAACCTGGACATTTACAAAGCTGATATTCTAAAGCAGAATAAGTGGAAATATAAAGTAAATGTAAGTTTCTCAGTACTGTCCACCACCTCCGTGGTTTATTCCCCTCACCTTCTGGCTGCCTACAGTAGTACTGGTAAGAGTTTAGAACTGCTTTTACCCCTGTTAACTACATTAACTCTTGGTCAGCAGATATGCATTGTCGGAGCACATCTGTTGATAAGAAATGATGTTTGAGAAATGGTTGTATTAAAGGAAGATCACACTAGGTTAAGATGTTATGACGAATATCAGCACTGCTGCGATATCTTCAGTATTTGGGCTGCGCCCTCATTCCAATATTGTTTAATTACATGCCGATGCCATACCACATTAGGGTTATATCTTATTGTATTAATGTTACACTTTGTGGATTTGCTCATTAGATGTTTAAATATGTCAGATACAAAAGTAAACTGCAAAAATTGTGTAAAATATGAGACAACTTTCGGACCTGGACGAAGAAACTATTTAGACTGAGGAGCAGCTGATTAGAAGAGACAACGCTTGAGTTAAACAGAACTGCTGATTGATTTTGTGGCTGTTGAAACCCTTTGAGTTGGACTTGGATCAATGCTAAGATGTGAGGCATGCGTTAATGCTAACAAATTAGCTCTAGCTGAATGCAAATACAGTCCACAGATTTACTGCTGTAAATAGATCTAATAATGAAAACTGCAGGTGCTGTTCCTTTTTAAACTGTCACACGCACACACACACACACACACACACACTCAGAATGACATAGCAGAGTGATGTGTTTTGGTGAAAAGTAAACCATCAGGATGATACTGTGACATCTGCCGTGCTGCCAGATGATTCCCGTTTGGTTGTTAGATGTTTGTTAGAAGTTCATTCGATTCACTCATTATAAGTTTAAAGGAACCCTGCAGCTTACCGCTGATCCATTTAGCGTTGGGGTCGTGAACTCTGAAGTTCTTGCCAAAGACGTCTTCCACCGCCAGTTTGCCCTTCAACGCCAGGCTGTCGTCCTCCCCTGACACCAGAGACAGAACAAAGAAGACATTACAGATATTACTAACGTCACACTAAGCACAGAGACAAAATTCACTGCATTCAGACTGAAGGAAAACCTTCAAGCAAGGCTCAACTCCTCTTCCTGAGCTGGAGTGACACGTTCGTGTGATGAAGCTGTGTTAATTATTTTCCTATATTAGTACTGTATGTCCCCAAAGGCATTGTCTACGTCTATTTTTTTTTGTTTTTTTTGGAAAAGCTGTTGTATATTTTCAATCTGTCATGTTTTAGAAAATGTAACATTTAAAAAGTGTGACTCAGTCCCGAATCAAAATCTGTCCTATTGTCTGAATGGATCAAATCAGTCCTGTTGTGTATTAGTATAAACCAGTTTTTAAATTGTATATTCATGAACTTTGTAACCTGTTGCAGTAAAGCATTTGTTCCTGCTTCTTAAATTTAATCTACATCATTTAATTACCTTTATCATGAAGAAGTGAGGGGGGTCAAGAGTTTTGTACATGTCTTGTGTATATAAGTGCATTTATGGATTTTATTAGCTCTTGTTTCAAATAAAAAAGACAACGAGCTGACACAGTGGTTTAGATCAATCGCTCTCTTTAGTCTAAAAGTCCCAAATATTTAAATTTTAAAAAATTGTTATGTTAAACGTTACAACCTTTTGTTAAATTAAATATATTTTAATTAACATTGTTTATTGCATCAATTAACATTACCAGACCAGGATGTTCATCATGCGCCATGCTGTGATTAAAAGTGTGAGTAATGTAGAAATTTACAGATGTATTAATTGACATTTGTCCAAATGTTAATGAAATGCACTGGCTTTCCCTATTCAGCCCAATCCATTACTGAATATGAGCATAAATTAGCAAATATTAAACTAGTGCATATTAATTACTGTAAATTACTGAGCTGAATTAGCATTTTAATTAGCAAGCAGGAGTCATAGTCAATTCAGGGATTTATTTAATGTATTAAAAAAGTGTTAGTGTATTAGTGTTGGAGTTCACTGTCATGTTAATAAAGTGAACATTAATATGAAATGCTATAATGTGCAGAAATGACAAACAGGAAAAGAAAAAGACTCGACACAGAAGGAACATGTGTGATTTAAGGAGTCTGTAGCAGGAAATACAGAATTACAGATTACTCACTCACTCATCTTCTATACCGCTTCATCCTGTATTCAGGGTCACGGGGGTGGAGTCTAACCCAGGAGGCTTAGGGCATGAGGAGGGGTACACCCTGGACAAGTGGCCAATCCATCACAAGGCACACACACACTCACAGTATGGGCAATTTTGGGAAGGGCAATTAGCCTAACCTGCATGTCTTTGGACTGTGGGAGGAAACCGGAGTACCCGGAGGAAACCCACCAAGCACGGGGAGAACATGCAAACTCCATGCACACAGAGACGGGAATGGAGCCTGGTCGGGGAATCGAACCCGGACCCTGGAGGTGCAAGGCGACAGTGCTAACCACTACACCACCGTGCCGCCCAGGAATTACAGGAAAATTCAGTTAACTGGTAAAAGAATAAAAACATCTTATCAGAGGTGTAACTGTGAGACTTTCACAGCTGGCAATCTTTAAATGATGACTTAAGGCATGACTGTTTCTCCAGTACTTGGGCTAATCTCTCCCTACACCAAAAAATTTAAAAATAAATAATTAAATAAATAATTAAATTAATTAATAAAAAAAAACTCCCAGCAGTGTTTGAATGGTACTTGGTTACTAACCTAGTAACCCAGTGTAAAACTCTATCTAATGACGGGAATGTAAGCATTTGTGTAAGTCACTCTGGATAACAGCATCTGCCAAATGCCTAAATGCAAATGATTCCTGCCTCTGGATGCTACAGTGACTAAACTGATGCACTGACTGTGTTTCCGGTGTTTTTAGATTGTTTCAAATCGGACACATTGACCATCACATATGTTTGCTCATAAATATGCTTGTGAGCGGCGTTTTGTGCGTCCATGCGTTATGAGGCCATTCTGATTCACTCCGCATCACACCCAGGCAGCTGAAGATGAATGATGTGCGCCGTGGAGCAAAAATAAATCATATGCATTGAAACGGAAGGTGTGTTTTTTCACAGCTGTACAGTGCAGATGAACTCTGAGTGAGAAATAGACAGCGAGCCATCAGCGTGCACACACCCTCGTTTCGATCAAACACCACATTGCTGTGTCACTTTAGTGTGAGTTTCAACAAAACATTCACACACACACACACACACACACACACACACACACACACACACACACACACACACTCATCCATCTCTTTCTCTCTCACTATCACACTCTCGCTGCTCTGTTTTGATCACAGCAGATAGATATCTGATGATTACAATTGTGTGTGTGTGTGTGTGTGTGTGTGTGTGTGTGTGTGTGTGTGTGTGTGTGTGTGTGTGTGTGTGTGTGAGTG
>JAQQZT010000033.1:35046348-35057621 GCA_030068275.1 Clarias platycephalus | reverse complement strand
GATAGGGTTAGATGGAGGCAGATGATTTGCTGTGGCGACCCCTGAAAGGGAACAGCCGAAAGACAAAGAAGAAGAAGAAGAAGATGAACAGGTGATCAGGTTTCTCAAACTCGCATGTTCTCCCCTAACTTCATATTTAACTAGCTGGAGAAGTACAGTGCAGCGCTGCGGCATTTTTAGCTCTGTTCTATTATCTGATCCAGACTATGAAGATATCATTTTTGGCAAGGTCACACCCTGGACACTGAAACACTGACACGCTTGACATTACATTACACAATGCTGTGTGTTTTATTACTGACCACACTGCTAATTTTACAGAAAAGTGGCTCGGCCATCGTTAGCCATCTGTACAGCCAAATTATACTCTCGTAGTTTGTGCATGAAGCTCACTGGGAAAACTGCCAACATATTTATCAACATTATTGAATCACGGGCATACCACAGAACTCGCTCGGATGATTAAATAACCCTTCAGGCTCATCATCAAAGTTTTGCCCATTTTCTGTTTAATAAAATAAAAATGCACTGTAACTTCATAAACTGGCAAGTTACCCTTACGTCCTGTGTTCCCATATGTTTCCTTCCATCTAGAGAAGAACAGGCTGCTAGAGGCGAACACTGACTCGAAAGTAGCATGAGGTACAAACAAGTGTGAATGATGAACTAGCGTCTACTCGAGGTTGTATTCTTTCTTTAATCCCAGTATTCCCATGATAGACTTCGCATGCATCACCTTCATGACCAGGATGAAACAATTGACCAGAAATTAATACAACACATTACATTTGTTGTGGATTTTTATTATTTAAAGGCACTACATTTGTTATTGTTTTATGTATAGCACTGATTCTGATTTTATTCCCTACGTATTTAATTATAGTTTATTACAGCCCAAGCACTATGACATCATAGTGTGCAAAGATCACTCTTGTTCTTTTAAGAATTTTTTTTTGATCATGAAAATCAGCAAGGAGTTTGGAAGAGTAAAGTGTATTAGTATGGTTTTCTTGATAAAGTGGCTTTTCAGGATGTATGTACAGTATATTTAGATGTGATGATGAAATGTCATTAAGGTCATTCTAAACACCTCGTCTTTGTAATTTATTCATTTCTATCTTCGTTTCTATTTTAATCATCATTAAGCTGTCAGTGAGTGCTCCTTTTTCTGTATATCAATTATTTAAAAATGTTTGTGTATTCTTGGTAAATATGCAATAAACACTTTTATGCACAATATGGAATAAATAAATAATATATGAAATATATACAGTATCTCACAAAAGAGAGTACACCCCCACTCATTTCAGCAACCACTTTATTTTATGTTCTTAAGGGACAATAAGATAGAGATGAAAATTGGATCTACTTTAGAGTCGTCAATGTGCAGCTTGTATAGCAGTACAGATTTACTGTCTACATTTACTCTAACAATAACTCAACATGCAGACTTTATGGTCTACATAACCGGCAACAAAAATGCGTCCTCCCTAAGTGAACATGTCAAAACTGTGTCTAGATTGTCAGTATTCTGTGTGAGCACCGTTATCTATCACGGCCTTTAATCCTCCTGGGCCTGGACTTCACCAGAGCTGCACATGTTGTTGCTGGGATCGTCTTCCACTCCTCCATAATGACATCACAGATCTTCTGGATGTGAGACACATGGCGCTTTGCCACTTTCCGCTTGAGGACGCCCCACAGGTGCTCAATAAGGTTCAGGACTGGAGACATGAACATGATGAATAGGACATGTGACTTTGCATGGTTAAAGATATTACAGTTGTCATCACTTAGGGTGTACTCACTTTTGTTGCCAGCTAATTTGACGATAATGAGGAGGTCATGAATGCACAAACTAGCTTTTCAATTTCTCCCGCACCTCGTCTTCCATCTTCACTTTTATTTCTTTGTTTTTGTTGTGACTGGCAGCGGTAGATGCTTGGCGTTTTCGTGACTTGTCACGTGACGTAACCTTTTCAAAGAACTTAATAAAATATGAAAATAGATATTCCCAAATATTGGATTTTTTATTTAATTTTGTTTTTAATGACCCGCCCCAACCCGCCCCGCAAATAAAGTGACAATTTCTTTACCCGCCCCAACCAGACAACCCGCGGGTTACCAGACGACCCGCGCATCACTATTCTAAACGTAAGCTGAATTGTGAGAGCTGTTGTGTATTGGTTTTTGGGCCAATAAGTAATGTTTTCTGAGTAACAGTGAGTAAATCATTGTAGATAGTTGCGACACCACCACCGCGAGCAGTTTGACGGGGCTTGTGCTTATAGAAATATCCTGACGGGGTAGACTCATTCAGACCGATATATTCATTTGGTCTAAGCTGGGTGGGTGTGGGTGTGTATCCTTGTATTTCAGGTCAGTGTGATAGGTAATTCCGTAGCGTTGATATCAGTAACAAGCCCTAACGAACCATAAGTGACAGTTGCATGCTTAATGAGAACATGCTCCATTTGCATTACAAATCTGTAAAGTTTTTTTTTAAGTGTCTGTCTTCTGAGATGAGACGAACACTCGTTCAGAATTAAAAATGCATTTACTATGATCAAAGAGAAAAGCCCCAGCAGGAGGTTCAGGTTGTCAAAAAGGTTGCAGCAATCTTAGAGTCGTTGGAATAATTATTGGTGTTAGGGTTAGCGTTGGCAACACCAACGTTGGCTGTGTGACACGGGCATGACGTTAAACGGACACAACCCCAACAGCTCATCAATGTTGCAATTACAACTTCAAAACAACAGTTATTCATATGATAATAAGTTTTTGGTTTATTTGTTTCATCTGTCTAACTGGGACTTGAACCTGGGTCGTGGTGTTCTGAGTACTGAGCGCTAGACAACTGCGATTCACCAGACTATTAAATTAGGATGTAATGAACAGATAAAAATTATGAAAAACATGAGCATTTATAAACAAGATTCATTCCATAAACCTAGACCTTGAATGATTAATATTCTGTTGTTTTGAAGTTGTATTTGCAACATTACAGTATATTGGTGTCATTCATTCCTGCTGGGAGATAATGAAACTTTTAGTGACTTGTTCTGTCTTAAAGTATTTTTAAGTGCTTTCTGGAAGGACAGAAACTCTTAGAGTCAGCACGTCAACACTGCTTTCCTTAAGGTATGTTTTCTGTTTTTTTAGACTTGTGAATTTCACCATACTGTAATATTTTAAAGCCTGAGTCCTGAATGGTGCAACAGGAAGGAGCTCGTTCTATCGTCCAGCGATTGCACATTCAAATTCCGGGCAGTGTTACAGATGTTGCTGTGCAAGGGGAAGTGGCGGATAGCACTTTTTTTTTTGTTTTTTTTTTTCAAGTGGAATGTATCACACCTAGAAATTGTGAAATTGCGGCTGGAAACTTCACATTCCAGGTCAGAGAATACCTGAGAATACACATACCCTTGTACCCTGCCTGGTCTAAAATGTATGCATGTGACCTACAGTACCAGTCAAAAGTTTGGACATGCTGTCTAATTTCATCTTTTGTTTTTTTAAGTGACTTATTTTCTACATTCCAGATACTGGGTCACAGGAAAGCAAGACCAAAACTCACCTCTGTTGAAGCGGAGAAGATCATTTAGAGTCACCAGCCTCAGACATCACCAATTAACAACCAGCACCTCAGATTAGAGCCGTTATGAAGCTTCACAGATTTATAAGAAGTAGCAGATACTGTACATCTCGATGTCAACTGTTACACAGATATTTTCATCTATTTCTTAACATCTTGTGCAGAAACACTGTATTAACCATAACAAATAATTCAGTCCAGATTTATTTATAGTCAGCTCCTTCTGGAGGATTCCCAAGCCAAATGTAAGATATCATCTCTTAAAACATTTAATTATCCAGGGTCTCCATCCAGTATGTCTTGCCTGAAACAGTTTTGGTTGGAGACTAGACTTCTACTATCAGGTTCATTCCCAGATTGTCAAGCTCTTTATCATGGAGCTCATGGTAAGTCCAACAACAATTCCTGTACTCCAAACCATGTACTTTTCAACACTTTCTACAGATGGTGGGCATAGCTGGGGCATGTATAGGTACAGTATACACATTGTGCAGTAAAAAGAGAGCTTCGTACAGAAACCAAAGAGCTCTTGGTTTAAAATCTCAGACCATGGTAGAGTGACTGCTGCAACAGAGCTGCTGTGTTCGTCAATCTCACACTCAATTAATGCGTGTCTTCTCTTCTCATATACAGAGTTAGCCAAAAATATACAGTATATACACACTATACACAATATTAATATAATATTATCATTCAAATAACGTGTAGTAATAAAGTTTGTATTTAAAATATTTATTCACGTTGTTTTTTTTCCCCCTGACCTGTGTATACATTTTTTTGGCTGACTCTGTATATATTCACGTTCATAAATATACACATATACACACATACACACTTATTACTGTATAGAATCAGCATTCCACTCTCTGCAAAGCAAAACCTCACCATGATAAAGGGGCTTGTGGACATCAGCGATGCTCAGACTGACGTCACAAGAGGAATATTGCGCACAGATCGGGGTTACACGGTGGGCAGCTGGTGACCAGGCCACCCATAAACCCAGGTCAGGGTCAGTCTGAAACGACACAAGGGTTCGCCAACTCTTTATGTGTTGATGCATGGAGCTGCTTCTCTGGTCCTGGAGAACCCCCTGAACACTTAAACACTTATATATTATATTACAGCATGTGTGTTTAATTGCAGCTGGCAACACTGCTCCTTTTTTTTTTTTTTTACAGAAAAGTGTCTCAGACTTTCTTAACCATGGATGTATAATTAGATTTGGTTATATTCTGTTTATGAAGCTCACTTGGGAAAAGAAAAACACCAACATATTTATCAATATTATTGAATAACAGAAATAAATAAATTAAACAAAACCTTCTCATATGATTAAATAAACATAAACCTTCAGGCTCATCATATGAAAAAAAAAAAAATAGCTTCTATTTTGGCTCCTGGTCTGTGTAACAACAAAAAAAATAAAATCACTGAAACTCTCCAAACTGATACGTTTTCTTTTTTTTTAAACTCCCTTTAGGTTTCTTTCAGTTTCTCGGTTTTTCTCCAGCCTACCAAAAAAAAAAAAACAATGTTGGTTCAACTCGAAATTTTCCTGAAATATTAACGAGTGTGTAAATGATGTACTGGCGTCCCATCCATGCCGTGTTCCACCTCACTCCCAGTATTTCCAGGATAGACTCAGGATCCACCACCACTCTGCCCAGGATCAACTCAACCCCACTGGACACCTTTGGGATCAACTAGACCTGGAGCTGCCTTGATGTCCAGACATCATCAATAATACCTGACCTCACCAAAACAAATCCTGCGGCCAAGCTCCAACATCTAGTGGAAAGCCTTTCCAGAAGTGTGACGACTGGAAGCAACTTATAAAACCTGTAACTGTGAGTGAACCGATGTGGTATAAAAAGAAATGAAACATTCAGGGATGTTGACTTCATCATACTCCACAATCATCATGGTGATGGTGATTATCATGCTGGTGTTAAGTGGCTGTGAGTCAACTGAGGGAAAAAAAGCAAAAATTTCAACAACAAAAAAAAAAAGACAGAAGTGAAGGATGAACCTGTGGAGGAGGACTGCATGCAAATTATCTCTGAACAGATGGTGGTCAGTGTTTGTGATGCTGAATATTCACCCAGTGCCAGCGTGTGTCTGTCGTTATCCGCTAAATCAGCTGGAAAAAAGATATTTTAATGCCAGTAGAGTGTGTGGATTATTTACAGATGCAAATATGAATTTGTTGAGAAAGAAAAAAAATAAAAACAGGCCATGAGATGAACATCCACGTTCCAGATCCTTCGCTTTCAACTCAGACGCTTTTCCTGAACGCAGCACTACAGGAACGCGGACCTACTGTTCCTTTCTTTATTTAGATCAGAAACTTACTGAACCCCTGCTGTTATCACCCTGGCATGAATTAATGAAGAACATCTGATCCGAGGTTGAGAACACGCCGTGTTTATGAACAGCCGGTCCTGCTCGGGCTCTGAGATATCAGAGTGATTAGAATGTGTGGGTAAAAAACAGACTGGTTCATAAGAACAGACTGGTTTATAAGAACAGACTGGTTTATAAGAACAGACTGGTTTATAAGAGGCTTTTAGTAAGCAGAGAAGAAGAGCAGGTTGTGTGTAGAAGGTGGTGCACTAAACTCCTGTTTGTGAATCTCTCTATGAACATGACAGTATTGCAGGATGTGCGCACTAACGCTTCCAGCTTACATGAGAATCCCGAATGTGACCCGGACTGAATCGCTTTACACTTCCACACTGGTATTACTGTAAAGATTTACACTGTCATGGTGGAGAATTTGTATATCATGGCAGATTTTTTTATTTTATTCTTTAGTTCATTCATGTTGGAACAATTGAAAGATTTTAATGGCTTGTTTGTTTTCTTACTTGTTGCTTCAGTCTTTTTTTTCCCGCTCTTAAGGATGAACCTTAGTGTCTTGTTGACAAAGTTTATTTTAAAATGTATGCATTTTATTTTCAATTGAAACTTTAAAATACAGTATATGAACCATATATTTTAACTTTATATATTGTATTTTATATATATATATTTACATATTAACTTTTATGTCAATTATTTTAAAATGTATATATTTGTATTTTATTTTTATTTTGTAATATATATACACTTAATTTCTTAGCTCATGGTCATGTAAGGTAATAATAATAATAATAATAATAATAATAATAATAATAATTTGCCTAAGATCAGGAAAATGTTTTTATTTTATTTTTTATATACCTTTTAAATTGTAGTAATTAATTGCACTTGTTTCCTTGGTTCTGTAGTGGTTCAGTACAAAAAAAGTAAATATAAACCTAGTTTGCAATTCACAAAAAAGTAATTTTTTCCCTTTTTAAAGTTTTACATTTGTTGTAGTGTTTTGTTGTTGCTGTTGCTGCTATTGTATAGTTTTTTGTTTTTAAGAAAAGTGTTCTTGAGAAAATATTTATATCCATTTTAAATGCATTTTATGAAGACAAAACCTTTTTTTCTTGTTTGTTTAAAAAACTTTTTTTTTTAAAGAAAGAAAGAGAGAATATTCTTAAATATACTTTATTTTCATTTATTTTCTAAAAAAAATATGGAAATTAAACTTTATATTCAAACTATTTATTTTAAAACATTTTAATGTAATTTATTACTTCATGGACATGTAAATGTGGTTTGGTACAAAATAAAACAAACCTATTTTCCTATTTTGTTATATTCAGCTATAATGCCGTAAATATTTTATATTCAGCTCAATGGGAATAAACTGGCTTTGTTTGGAATCTTGTAGACTTTTTAACAAGGACTGTGGATCTCAGGGGTCTCCTCAGTACCCACCGCACGCTTCCACTCACAATTCCAGAATTAACAAACTCCAAATTGTTTAACATTTAACTCCAGATGCAAACAGCAGCACAGAGACGAGGGACTGAAAAAGCTCCTGTTTACAAATCCGTGAACAAATTAAGCATTCAATTCAGCAATAATGTTGTAAATTTCAGGATATAAAATGTCCATGTAGTGAAGGGGAAATGTAGAAGATTATTTACTTTACTAAAATGAAACAAATGCGGCGGTAGGAAGCAACTAAAGCGATATAAATAAGTTGGCACATCGCAATGTATGCGTCAACAAAAAGGCCACTTTTAAACAAAACAGGTTCAACAAAATGGTGTCATGTTGTCCACTGCTTTTATACCTTCGTGATGCTCACAATTCCACTAACTCAGGAGAAACTCAAGCACAAGCAAACTCATCAAGCACATACTGTATAATGACTTGATGGTCAGGGGTGCACATACTTTGGGTCAGCCATAACACTAACACCATCAAGTGATCTGAATGACACTGATTATTAATTACATTAATTATACCAGTGAACTAATGACAGGATCCTGGGCAGTCAAGAATCAGCTGCTATACAGAAGGTTCTCCTTTCGCCAAGAGAAACGCTGGAGCTCTTTCAGGCTGACCATCAGGTTCTTGGTCACTTCCCTAGTACTGCCAAAAGTTTTCTGTAACCTTTCCCAGACCTGTATCTTCATAAAATCCTGTCTCTGAGCTCTACAGCCAATTCCTTGGACTTCATGGCTTGGTTTATGCTCTGACTTGCAATGTTAACTGTGGACCTCACATAGACAGGTGTGTCTTTTGAAATCAAGTCCAATTAACTGAATTTGCCACAGGTCAACTCCAATCAGGTTGTAGAAACATCTCAAGGATGATCAGTGAAAACTGGATGAGCCTGAGCTCAATTTTGAGTGTCATAGCAAAGGTTGTAAATACTTATTACTAAGAAAAAAAGGTGAAGTGCTGTGACTACTTTCAGGATGCACTGTATGTCCATGGAGACCAAAGACCAGCTCGCCCAGTGTGATCCCACAGAAAAGCCAGTGCAGCACAAACTACTGAGAAAAGACAATGCTGGCCAAGATAGAAAGACACCAGAACACCCAGTGCACCACAGCATGCCACGTACTGGGCTTAGCAGGCAAAGACCCCAAGGTCACCAAAGTCTCGAAACTCAACAGATCCCAATGCAAACAAGCAGATAGGGAATCAAACCGGGCAAACAAATCTGATCCACAGAGACCCACCCTGCAACTCACAGCACCAAAACAATCTACTGGCAATATCCTGGTGCCAAACACCACAGCACCCCCCAGAGGACTTGTGGAGTAATGCATCAAGAGGTGCACAAGCGAAACCTACACAATACTGGGCGTAATGTTCGGCGTTCTAATGTTAACTATATATATATGTGAAAATAAAAAATCCTTGATGATTCTCACTCTAAATTCTTATATATGAATCTGTGTTTGTTGTCCATCCAAAAACTTCTGTCCTTAACCACCTGATGGTTAGTGCGTGAATCTAATGGAGTGCTGAATAATTCACAAACCTGCTACTACATGCACTGTGTGCTTCTCCTCCATAGAAAACTAGCCCATTAGCACATTTCTACTTTTTAGAAATTGTGTTTGAGCTGGTGGACGGTCTCCGAGTGCCCAGGCTGAGACCGTGAGGACCGGGCAGATGGAGGCCATGGGGAGATGTTCTACACATTGCTCAGGGGAAGTGTAAATGCTCCCAGCTGCTTCCGTTTTCTTTTTAATTACATTCTTTAATTAAAATTTTTTTTTCAGAGTTGGGTCCACGGTGTCCTCATTAAACATAGCCGTCAGAGCACATGGCCAGAGTTATCCCAGAGTTCTCTGATTAAATCTGTAATATTCAGTGATCCATCTGACCCATGAGGATATACAGATGGTGTTATGTTCATCTTTTACTCGATGATGGTGGAAAGTTAAATTATAGTGCAGATTTTCCAATTAGTAACTAATTTGCTTAGTTTCTGGATTCCCTGGCAGTCGTTTGTGTAAAAATGATGTTCATGCAACAGCAGAATCTTAAAGGGCTTTATTCCTTTTATACCACAGCAATTCGGCGACAGTTTACAGGAAAAAATAACACTGCTCGTAATGACAAACGCCTAACCTGGTATGTGTATCTGTTAAAGCGATACAACCATTTAGAGATTCCCATGTATTTTTTTTACATGGGGTTTTAGGTGTTTCTTTCACACAACAGTAAATGTAATGAAGACATCTTGTTCTTCTTTCGTGCAAAGTCAAGAGGCACGAGAGCACGCTGCTCCGTTCCTCAGGGACTACGTCCATTTCCATGAATAATGCACTTTTTATTTTTGTGACACGTAATTGCTCTTAAAAGGCCATCATCAGTGTGAATCATGGGACGCGTGGGCAATCAGTGCACTCAGAAGAGCACCTGCTGCTGCCGCTCGTAACTCTTACCGCAATTAAAGAGCGAGCCACTAGTCGACTGCGCACATTGTGTTTTAGAGAACCAAACAAGAAACCGTGGCTGGTTTTCAGCCGGGTGCTGGGAATGTAATCAGACAATCCTGTGACTAATAGCGCTGGGAGCAGCGGCGTGATCACTTAAAAGCGATGGAGGTGATAAAGGTGTGATTGGAGGTGACGGAACGAGGTGGCAGTAAGAAAACGGATAAGTATGAAAATGTTTTCTCCTGTCACAAGAGGTGCTGAAACGTTCTGAAAGAGGTCAGAGGAGAAAAGGCAGACTGTCAGGAAGCTGGAATCACACACTGTGAACCATCTCAGGAAATTTTGGTGTGGTTTTGTGCAGTTGAACTGTAACAGCTCTACCAGTTGAGAGTTGGTCTCAACAGTAGTTCATTCACCTAGACACACAAATGGCTCATATGGAGGAGAAATGAATCAGCAATAGTTTGAGATATGAAAAATCTCAGGGGTGTTTCAACTCAGGCATCAACACACTGCAAGAAATATTTAGCATCTTGAATCTAGCCAAACCTGGCTCGGGACCATTGTACAGTATTTATTTCCATTTTCACAACCTCCAGTCAACACTTACATAATGGATTCACACACTACGGGAAATTTGGGAACGCCAGTTAATCTCACCTGCATGTCTTTGGACTGTGGGAGGAAACCAGAGTACCTGGAGGAAACCCACCAAGCACAGAGAGAACATGCAAACTCCATGCACACAGACCCTGAGGCGAGAATTGAACCCGAACCCAGGAGGTGCAAGGCAACAGCGCTATACGGTACAGTATATATGGGATTTTTATACATATATAGGTTGTTTCTTGCAGTGTAGGTGTATTTTTATTTATTTATTTTATTATTATTATACACCCACTGTGTTTCATGGCTTTCTTCACTTCTTGTAACTTCAAACCACATCATATTTCAGACAAATTCCCGTTCCACACTCCTCTGTTCCTCTTTATGACTCCGGTACACAACCCACTCGAAATCATATCACATTTGCCTTTCATAGTGTGTGACTGGATTAGACAGATGACATCCGAGCCTTGAGAGGGTTCAGGGTAATAACGGTGAGAGAAGCGCCGCACGTCTTATGAAGCCCCGCCAAAGCCGAGAGCAGCGCTATTGCCTTCTTTATTTTCTCTCTGATGTGGAGGTGAATGTCTTTGAAGTGTGACTGATGAAAAACATGATATGAACAACTGAAAGGAGAGAAGGGGAGGGGAAAAGGCAAAATTCGCTATAGGAGTTATTCTCTGCAGGCCGATGACTGGAGATAAAATATATATATATCAAGTTCAAGTTCAAGTTCAAAGGCTTTATTGTCATTTCAACCATATACAGTTAGTACACAGTGAAACGAAACA
>JAQQZT010000033.1:35006231-35017904 GCA_030068275.1 Clarias platycephalus | reverse complement strand
CTCTCTCTCTGTGTGTCTCTCTCTCTCTCTGTGTGTCTCTCTCTCTCTCTCTCTCTCTCTCTCTGTGTGTCTCTCTCTCTCTCTCTCTCTCTGAAATTTTAACATGAAATACGGGGATTTCTGAACATTGGGCCAAAACCAAACAACAGCACATCAGACAGCAGGTACAGAGAGGAACTCAGATTGATTTTATAATTGGACTTTAGGGCTTTAGAACTGGAAATGTTATAAATATGATGATTTAATGTCTCTTAATATTGAGAGACAATTTTTTCTTTATATTTATCCTTATACTTTGCTATATATTATTATACAGTGTAAATGTTTCTGTGTGTGTGTGTGGGGGGGGGGGGGTAAACTGTAAAGCGTTTAGTTAAAAAACGTGTGTCACATCAGCGTCCTGTGCTTGAAGTCTCCTTTCATGCCTTCATTCATCAAAAAGTTAATCAGAAGTCCCGGTTTGCCTTGAACACCCCTTATAGAACAGTTCCATGTTATGGAGACTGAGCTCTAACAAGGACATGATGAGAACACGCTCGGGTCACTTCCCGGCCGTGTGCGGTATGTTTGAGATTAAGCACACACGATTCTGGTTTATTAATGACAAAGGCCGTTCCTTACTCTGGTTCCTCTCCTGGATTCGTCCTCATGACATCTCAGGGAGTTTTTCCTGCCACTGTTGCCTCTGGCTGGTTCATTAATGATCTACATCTACATCTGGATTCGTTAGTATTGCTTTGTGATGATGTATGTTATTAAAATTGATCAAAACAAAGTGAACTGAATGCTGTAAATCCTACGGCTCCTCTTCGGTCTGTTCAGTCGGTACGGAACACGACCTTGATTAGCATGCTAATTGAGAGTTCTCATTTTCTCAGAAGCCAGTCCTGTCCTCAGGGTTTTTGTCCTCCTTGGTGGCACCACATCTTACAGCTCCAGGGACTCCAGTTCCATCATAAGCTCAGGTTCCTGGCCGCATGCAGTTCTTTGGAGTTTCTTTGCACTTTCCAAAAACATCACGTTAGGGGATCTGGTAATCCCTTACACCCAGTGTTCCTGGGAGACACTCTGGATCCACTATGACTGTACAAACCCTTTGTGAGATCACCGAAGGGTTTTCTGATGAAGCTGTGGGAGCTCTGACTGTCTGGCAGGAGCTGACTCCAACAAAATCCTGAGTAATCCATAAATGGCTAAATGGGTAGGAATGAACGGCTGGCTGTTGGTTGGGAGATGCCTATTTACCTCATTTACCACAAGCTACCTAGCTTAGCTTTAGCTAAGTTAAAATGTTAAGGTGGCTAATATAAATGTATATTTTAATGCTGCTTTGCATTTGATTGAACTTGGACACCTCGTCCCCGTGTCACCTCCTACATTTCTTGTGGTAAGCTAAGCTACAATGATTTCATTTAGCTGGTTAGCTAAAGTGATGCATAGCAGACAGCTAGATACTGCACTGCAGCTGTCAGTCAAATTGACCACGCCTCAATTATTCATTACTTTATGGCTTAATGTAATTTTAACTGATGCATTACATAAAAATTCACCCCCTGTACAGTTGTCATGAATGGGAACTCTTGTCTATGGAGACAAAAACTTTTTTTTTTTTCTTTTTTTTTTTTGTAACCAGCTGTGAAAATGTTTATTTCTATTATAAAATTGCAAATTTTCACACAGGACTCTATGGGGGTTTGACTTACTTTTGGAGCTAGCCCCCAGTGGATATTCGAGGAACTGCACGTTTTTGGCACTTAAGCAATTTTTGAATGAAACATAGACACTGTTGATTTGATTTAAATAAATATCTAATATTAGCTAGCTAATTACCAGTGCCATAATGTTCAAGTTAACTAACTGGCTAACAGTAACAACTTAAATCAATAATATGAGCTGAAGTAATGCAATGTTCAAGGTATATCTCTGTTTATTGGTATACTGTTCACAGAATTCAATGCTCCTATTATTGGAATTATTCCAGTTGTGTGATACAAATTAGTCTTAAAGTTTATGCAACATATGATTAAGGAAAAACAACAGTAATTTTAAGTTAAAAAAATAAATAAATAATTGTTTTTACAAAAACATGCTCTTTTACTGCTTTTAAGCTTCAAACTGTGCTAGCTGGAGGGGGAATATACACAGTTCTTTCAAGCAGGCCATTAGCACTTAAATAAATACAAGCCATTCACAAATTCCCATCAGCTGGCCCTGATCATGGGAAGGAGGAGAGAGAGAGAGAGAGAGAGAGAGACTCTGTTACTATGACTTGAAGGCTACAGTAAGTTAACAAACGCTCAGTACATTTGATATGTTATATAGTAAATTTGAAGATGGGTCCTTTTGTACTTTAACTCAGGTACACATGTAAATGATGGACTTCTACGTTTACTTCAGTAATATTTTACCTAGTTTCTCTCTACTTCTACTTAAGTACAGGTTTTGTGTACTTTGGCCACTTCTAAGGTTTTCAGTATTAGTTACTATAACTAGTTACTCTTCAATGAAAGTAATACATTACTATTATTAATAACTTTTCTATAACAGTAATCTATTACTATAACTAGTTTCTATCTAAAGTAGCATGTTACTGTTATGTTACTTTTTCAAGTTTTGCTGCTTTAAAACTTCTAAAAACTCTAGCTAGGAAGAAAAACAAAAATCAGTTCTCTGAAGCAGGGCGTTAGCGCTCATAAACACAAGCCATTCATAAATTCCCTTCAGCTTGATGGCTACCTTCACCATAACACAAGCAAAGCCTTCAGGCCTCAGGACACGATGCAGAACGTCAGCACACACTGAGCTCTGCAAGAACATGACCATCACTCCTCCCCTCGGTTCTGGTGTGAGACCACATCAAAGCGAGGCTTCACAGACGTATCTAACAAGTCCGTCGTCATCGCTCGATCTCGTACGTAAACGCAGACGGAACAGAAAACAAACAGGCGAGAGTGGCCACAAATGAGCAAACTCAAATGGACCACAGAACGGCAGGACCTCGCGGCGGCGACCCGGTGCTGTTTGAGCCCAATTCTGGGTTTAATTTGTCCTCCTGTCATCTGTGCAGAAATTCAGGGAGGCAAAAAAAAATTTGGCCTCCCGGAGACTCAGCTTTCACAAGA
Organism: Clarias platycephalus; assembly: GCA_030068275.1. Classification (NCBI taxonomy): domain Eukaryota; kingdom Metazoa; phylum Chordata; class Actinopteri; order Siluriformes; family Clariidae; genus Clarias; species Clarias platycephalus. The sequence goes on along the minus strand of JAQQZT010000033.1, from coordinate 35,014,782 downwards.
ACCCACTTTTTGCGAAACTTCGATGTTGAACTGTTTATGAACTTCTTTTGTGATATTCAATGCCAATCTGATGTTGTGGTGTGGAAGTCATGTGTAGCACAGACACAGAAAGACGCAATTACACTTTATTAATACTACAACTACCATACACACGCGCGCACACACACGCACACACACGTACATGCACACATACACGCACAGAGAGCTGGTAAAACTGTAACAACATAATTTCTAACATAAATTTTATTCACTCATTCATTTTTTTATTTTTCTGATTATCTTTTTCTTTCTGTTTGTCTGTCTTTATTTTATTATTTTTTCTGTCTTTTTCTTTTCATCTGTTTTTATTTATTATTTCATTCATGATTTTCTGTTTTTTCCTTTTTTTTATTTATTTCCTGTTCGTACTCTTTTTTTTTTGTATTTTTTATTTTGTATCTCCTATGTGTTCATTCATTCATTCATTCATTCATTCATTTCTTTCTTTCATTCTTTCTTTCTTTCTTTCTTTCTTTCTTTCTTTATTTCTGCCTGGTTCTCTTTCTTTTATTCTCTCATTCTTATTTTTACTTTCTTTCTTATTTTCCTTCTCATTTTCTTTTTCTTTCTGCCTGTTTTCATTTAATAATTCGGTCATTTCTGCCTTAATCTCTTTTTTTATGATTTCGTTCTTTTGTTCTTTCTGTTTGTCTGTTTTAGTCTTTTATTTCATTATATTTTTCTTTTTTTTTTGTCATTCTAATTTATTAATTTATTCAATTATTTTCTGTTTCTTTCTTTTTTATTTTGTTTACTTTTTTCCTTTTTGTCTGTTTTTCTCTTTCCATTCTTAACTTTTTGCTTCCTCATTCTTTTTCTTTCTTTCTTTCTTTCTTACATTTTCTGTTTCTTCATTTCTGTTGCTTCCATTTAATTCACTCAATCTCTTTTGATCAGAGCTTTGTAACACTCAGTGGTAGAGCTCTAACAACATGTGTTTAGTTTCATTATTTAACATAGCTAACGAGTAAAACTCTACTTTCCGACCCACATCCAGTTCTCCATCTCGCTCAACGCTGGAATGTCACCAAGGCCACTGCCGTGTTTCATTTCCAAAGTTTTGCCTGCGTTGCAGTTTCAGTAAACACGTCCACGTGTTATTCGGTCCCGAACACCACCGAACGGCTTAACTTTTACCAGGATTGTATTAACTCTTGTCTTGAATGTTCAGACAGATGGACACTATTTGCATAAGTCTTTCCATTCAGCTATGAGTGTGTTTTTTTTTTTCCTTTTGTTAGATCTTGTGGTTTTTACACTGGAATGAAAAAGGGACAAAAGTGATGGAGAGTGATGGAGAGAGAGAGAGAGAGAGAGAGAGAGGTGAAGTGCTGAAACATCTGCATCCGGTACTGAGAGCAGAAGCAGAAAACAAAGACAGTTAATCCTTAGAGTCTTTTTGAGTTTCTGAAGAGTTTAACACTTAACATGACAGTTTTATCAGAAATTATATTCATTAATCTATTACAATAGGTTATAAAACAAGGTTGGACATGATGAGTGTTCTTCAGTATATTCCTAAATGTCTTTGTGTGTAATATTCTGTGTAACGATACATATACGTTACCTACTAAATATCTCAATATTTCCAGCATCTGAGTTTTCATGTGTTCTTCTCCTGTGGTCTATGTGGCGTATAATTGTCATAATGGACTTCTGCAGCATTTTTCAGTTTAGTTTACAATCAATTGACTGTAAAAATCAAAAACGTCAAAAGTCAGAAAGCAAATACAGGAAGTATAACCATGAGCATTTCAGTCACTACACTTGATATGAAGAATGCAAACACACAGATTTCAAAACGTCTGCTTTCTCAATACAAAGAATTAAAGTCCTAGAAAACTGGATAATTAAGAGTTCCGATAAAAAGGGTTCTACTTAAAAACTTTGATGAAACATCCAGTGTCCTTCTAAAGTATGTTCTAATCAGAAGGTTCACTTAGTTATTGTACTTCAATGTATATTTCATGTATATGTACTTTACTTGATTAGTTTTATTAGAGGCTACCTTTTTACTTCAACTCTACTACATCCTACAGCAATTATCAGTACTTTTACTTCACTACGTTTTTGCACCACGTTGCGTTACATAACTACAGAAACGGAAATGATTGCGGACAGCAATGGAAATATCACAGTCACTGTCAGGAGAGAGAGAGAGAGAAGGAGAGAGAGAGACGCTTTTACTGTGATTTTAAGGCTACTGTGAGCTAAAACAAGCTCTGTAAATGAGAAGGTGAGTACTTTTGTACTTTTACTTAAGTAGAAATGTAAATGGAGAGTTTCTACTTTAACTTGAGTAACAACTAGGGTATCTCTACTTTTACTTAACTACAGGATTTGTGTACTTTGTCCTCCTCTGATTCTAAAGTAACCAGTGTTGTGCTAGTTACTAATAAAAGTAATTAGTTACTATTACTAGTTACTTTTCAGTAAAAGTAATGCATTACTATTAGTCATCATTTTGTATAGCAGTAATATATTACTATTACATGTCACTATCTAAGGAAACAAACAAACAAGACAAAAATAAACACTTGTGCATTTCCCATGTCATGATGTCACCATAAATAAATAAATGTATTCTAAAGTCTACGATAGGCAGATTTCAATCATATTGTACACTAGATGTGCCTGTGACTTAATTCGCGTGGAATTTAATGTTTATAATGTACAGCACTGTCGAATTTTGAGATGAACTCAAGATTTTTTTTTTTATGATATAAGGGCTTTTTCTATTTAAAATTCAAATTAGCATATATTCTCTTCCCATGGGCCGATTGTGATGAAACAAAGCCCATATGTTACCTCAAGCTCAGCCAAATACACCTGTGAAAACCTCATTAAAATTCGTTCAGTAATTTTAATGTGATACGTACACAAATAAACAGACAAACAAAAATCCCCAAAACCAACTTGATGTATTCTGTTACTCAGGTCACGTCCTCCCAAATAATTTTACAGTTTACATTAATTTTACAGTTTATATGTAAATATAAAAATAAACATTCAGCTATAAACAATTTGTACGTGGAGGACCAAAATGCAGAGATGCTTCACATAGAAGTCAAGCAAAAGTAACGCAAATTATGAGTCTCACTGTTCTTATACATGCAGTATTATGTGAGTTCATTTGTTGATGTTCTTCCCTTCCTCACTCATCTTCCTCTCTCCACATGTAACACAGAACGTCCTGATTGTTGAGGTAAGTGAGCTCATCATTACGTATCACCTTCTTTGATATAGAATTAAATACAATGCAGAGGCTAAAACTATAAATCACTCAGTCTGGTCCTACAGCTCGTGAGCAGTTTAAGATGCATCTCAAAATCCTTTCAAAATGTTTAAAGTAGCTTTAAAAATTGGACAGGACAAAAAATAAGACATTTTTTCTTACATGCCTTAATTTGGGAAATCAGGTCACTGTGGTGCACGTCCATTTCTGATCTACTGACCAGACATCATGCATTCATTCATTCATCCCTCTTTCCCTTTTCAATTTTTACAGTACTCTATATCAATTACATGAGAAATAATTCGGTCCCTCATAGACACACTGGATGCACATTGCCATTGTTTTTGGCCATAAGGTACAATATTAACTCTGTGTGGTTTAATGGGACAGTGAGTATGCGGAAAGGCAAACAGCATCATCATCAGGATGTTCAGTATACAGCATGTGATCGTCCACACTTACAGTGCTTATGTTAATGATTTAAACACAGGTTACACTTCTCTTTTGTTTCATCAAAATGCCATAAAATGAGACACAAATTGATAACACACTCTTCACTGTGAAGGCGATAGTGGACACTGGGATGACCCTGAAGATGCTCCAGCAGCACGTGGAGAAGTTCCAGCCCAAGACTGTCAGGGTGGCTGGGTGAGAACTCGACAAAAAGATATGCTTGTGATACATCATTCATTTAATCTAAACCATGGTGTAGAGGGGAAACTGGCCAAACTCAGGCATCTGTAACCATTTGTATTGTTCTGAGCCCAAAAATGATTGGCAAAAATTATAAGGGGGGGGGGGTGCATTTGTTTGTTTGTTTGTTTGTTTGTTTGTTTTAACCTTAATATCCATTTCTGTCATATTCTGGAGCTCTATTCCTCAAGCCTCTTCTAAACATTCAATAAAGTCTGGCTCCTCGAAAGCACAATTTAAATCGGGGTGGGGGGGGGGGTCATAACTTTGTGTTACAGTTGTGTTCTCTACAGTAAATATTGTTTATTTACTGTATAAACAATATTTATTTGACTAGTTGTTTAACTAGAAATGATGTGTATAATTTGCATTTTCTCTTGGAAGAGGTGCCAATATTTTTTCACCCTCTACAACAGCTTGAAAACGTGCACTGTGTGTGTGTGTGTGTGTGTGTGTGTGTGTGTGTGTGTGTGTGTGTGTGTGTTGTGTGTGTGTGTGTGGTTCTTCAGCTTGCTAGTAAAGCGGATTCCCGGCAGAGCTACAACACTACCAGACTGTGAGTTCATTCAGTATCTGACAACATCTACCCAAAAATGAGTTGAGTGAATGAATTGAGTACTTTTGTACCTTTACTCAAGTACGCATGTACAGGGAGAACCAGTACTTTTACTTGAGTACAGGGTTCGTGTTCTCTGGCGACCTCTGGTCCTGAGTCATTCATAAGTACATCTTAACATTTCATAGCTATAGCATAGTCAGCTCGTAGGTGATTTAGGACTCACAGATTCGAGCAGCCAAGAACCGTCTGGACAATTCTATACGATCTAACAAAAAGTTCAAGAATGTCCGAGAGACCTCTGTTTCTGAGCAGTAAATAAAAAGAGATTTATTTCAGCCCTGCACATTCCTCAGACAGAATTCTATTCATTTGTTTGTTTGTTTGTTTGTTTGTTTTTCATTTGGGTATGAAAATAACTTTTGCTTCAATTCACTCTGTAAGAGACGGACAGATGTTAAAGCATCCCGATAGTCATGACTATTAAGTGATCTTACTGTAACATCAGCTGTTTTTAAGAAATGTCCTAAACGCATTCGTTCTATTGAACGTCTTATTTTAGTCTCAGTGGCAGCAGGATTTCCCACAATGCACAGGGAGTGTGTGATTATTGTAGCAATGAGTTGTCTTACAAATGTTACAGGCAAATCCTCCGGTAGTGCTCACCATTTCTGTTCACACACACACACACACACACACACACTGAGCATGTCTTGTCTCTTCACTTTAAGGCGGCCTTTAACCCTCTGCCGATGTGAGTTTAGTCTAAAGAAGTGGTCAAAACAAACAGGAATAAAATTTGCCTGCTGAAAAAAGGCCAATTTGCAAGACAGTCTTGGACACGAGGGAGGAATTTGCCTCTGGAAGCAGTTAATTTTAGGTCATGTTCACTTCTTCATTACATCAGACAGATGTCATCATTTTATTCTCTCATCTTTCTTTATGTCCGTCTCTTCAGATGTTGGATTTGTCATCCCCAACCGCTTCGTTGTTGGTTACGCTCTGGACTACAACGAGTACTTCCGAGACCTGAATGTGAGTTCTCTGAGATGTTTCGTGAGGCTCTGATATTGAGAGAGAAAGTAGAGAAGGACAGGAGCGCTCCACTCCCACCCTGCTTTCCCTAGGCAAATTCCCACATCTCCAGTTTCTCCAGGCAGATTAGCATGATGAGATCAGTGCACACACACACACACACACACACACACCACTGATTTACACACTGGAGTCGTGCAGCGCTGCACTGACTATTCTCACTGGGAATTTCTGCAGCGCTCACTGCTGCTGCCCAAAAGGAGTAAAATTCTGAGTTCTTTCTTCAAGACTTTCCAGACAATCCCTGGTTTCTTGTCTTTTCGAGCTTCCAGACATCACCTTATTTATTTATTTATTTTTATTTTTATTTTTTTAATTCTCTAGCTCACAAGCATTCCCATTTTTTCTTCCCTAACCCTCACATCTTCCCAAGATTTTGTTCTCTTTCCTTCCAGGCCTTCTTTAGTTTCCCTGTTCCCTATCTTCCAGGTATTCCCTAAGTTTTTCTTCTTTACCACCCAGGCATGCCCTAGCGTAATTCCCTATTTTCCCCATATGAAGGTCCCAGGTATTCTGTACCTTTCTTCTTCCCTAGGTAATCTCAAGGGCATTCTCAATACACTTCAGGCATTCCCTAGTCTCCTTCTGCCCTCCTAGCTCCCAAGAATTCCTTCAGTTTTTTTCCTTCCCTAACGCTCATGGCTTTCTAAGATTTTGGTCTCTTTCCTGGACTTCTTTACTTCTAGTTTCCTTCTCCCTTACCCTCCAGGCATTTTTTTTCTTCTTTATCTCCTGGCATTAGCTTGATTTCTTCTTCCTCAGCACCCCTAGGCATTTCCTAGCTTGTTTTACCTTACAGGTATACTCCTAGTTTTCACGTTCCATACATTTCTTAGTTTTCTTTTTACCTCCCATGCATTCCCCAGTTTTCTCCGTATTTATCTACCAGATGTTCCCTTTCTTTTTCCACAGCTACAAGACATTCCCTAGTATTCTCTACTCTCTGGTCTTCCCAAGAGTTCATTCCCTTTCCTCTTAGGCATTCTTTAGTTCTTTAGCTCTTAGGAATTCCCTAGATGTTTTATTCCTACCTTACAGGTATGATCTAGTCTCTTTATTCCCTACCTTCCAGGAATTCCCTAAGTTTTTATCTTCTCTAAGTCCCTACCCAAGAATTCCCTAGCCTACTCCTTTCTCCCAGGCATTGCCTACAGTAATTTTCTTTCTTTTACTGTAGCTCCCAGATACTTTCCTTCTTCCCTCCTCTGTTTTAGGTGGACATTCTGCTGTACACGCCTCCCTGTGAATGAACTGTTCCTACAGAAAGAATAACGGATTAAAATAAATGCATCAATATAACGCTGTGCTGTGCAGCTGCACTACTGTCAGGGCTACTGAAACTACAGTAACAGTGACCTCTCTCTCTCTGTTTTTCTCTCTCTCTCTCTGTCTGTCTGTCTCTCTCTCTTTCTGCAGCACATCTGCGTGATCAGCGAGAGGGGAAAGCTAAAGTATAAACTGTGAGAAACAGTCATGTGACCATGTGGGCTGATAGAAGCTAAGTTACAAGTCTAACAGAAGCTCATTGTGATGGACCTCTATGTGCATGTAGTGGGGATTTAATACTGAAATAACTTCAGACTACAGACTTAAACGCTTCAGAGGTTAAGCAAGAGTTAAGGGGAGTTTTGGGGGAGTTTGTCTCTAACAGAGCCGTGTCTCAGTTTCCTGTATTTCTTTTCTTGAACTTTTAAGTCAAAGTCCTGCATCACTATCTGATAATTACAACATGCCCAAGTGAAATGTACCTTTTGGCTGTAAATGCGCTTTATCAGCTTATCTTTCCAACCTTTTAACCTTCTCCACATAATACAGCCGGGGATTTTAGTGGTTTAATAATATTTTTTTTTATTATGATTTATCTCAGGCTTTCCAGTAAATGACTTGATGTGATATTAATAGTACATCGTATTACAAGTGTTTTACATGGACAATCATGAAACACAGACTACAGTACAAAATAAAAGCATTCATTGTGAAGGAACTTTTATTCGTGATTCATATCATCCAGAATCGTGCAAGTGTGATTCAACCTTTAGAGACTTACTTTAAATATCTGGGTAACGTCTGCTTAACCTCAACTGGCTGATTAGTTTATATCCGATGAGGAAAGATCATTTTGCCGAAACAAGTGCTGAAGGCCATCAAGTGATCTTCCAGTGTGTAAGGATCTATCGAATTATGGAAACTTCAAAGCACGGTTGTAAGTCGCTCTGGTTAAGAACGTCTGTCAAATGCCTAATTGTAAATGTATGTATGAAATAAGCAAAACAATGAACTAGATCTTCTCAAATGCATCTAATCTACAGTATAAAGGTCTTAAGATTGTTGTGGAATATAAATCTAGGATGTCTAGGATGGACAACAAGCTAACAACAGAGCATATGGAATGATCTTAGCAGTTTAAGGACTCTACTACTGCACAGAATGTGGTAAGAGTTGCGTTCCTGCTGTGCCTTAGCTTCATGCCCTGATGGTTCTGAGCTTGGCCAGATTTAATGTTTGGCAGAGAGAGTTTCTCTCACATACAGAAAACATTCCATGACTCAGCCTGGGTGTGAGAACAGCATAACGATCTGAACTCACCATCTGTCATGGGCTTGGGATTGGAGAATGCTGTAGGCCTGTAATCCTGACCTTCAGATTCATCACTGCGGCCGCATTCACAACGTCGTGGATGAAAAACACTTCTTTTTTTTTCCAGAAATTATTTTTGTGTATAAAATATGAGAACTGAAAACTGAATTATTAATTTATAAATCTTGTGTTGGTTCAACCAGAACTAATGGCATATTTAAGGGCAAGGGCAAACGTCCAAATGTCCAAACCCCTCCCACATTACATCATACCCCAAACTCCTCCCAACACATTACATCATACCCAAACCCCTCCCACATTACATCATACCCCAAACTCCTCCCAACACATTACAT
>JAQQZT010000033.1:34966734-34978341 GCA_030068275.1 Clarias platycephalus | reverse complement strand
GATGAGCTGTGTTGAGATGAGCTGTGTTGAGATGAGCTGTGTTGAGAAGTCCTGTGTTAGGATGAGCTGTGTTGAGATGAGCTGTGTTGAGAAGTCCTGTGTTAGGATGAGCTGTGTTGTGTTGAGCTGTGTTGTGTTGAGCTGTGTTGTGTTGAGATGAGCTGTGTTGAGATGAGCTGTGTTGAAATGAGCTGTGTTAGGATGAGCTGTGTTGTGAAGTCCTGTGTTAGGATGAGCTGTGTTGAGATGAGCTGTGTTGAGAAGTCCTGTGTTAGGATGAGCTGTGTTAGGATGAGCTGTGTTGAAATGAGCTGTGTTAGGATGAGCTGTGTTGTGAAGTCCTGTGTTAGGATGAGCTGTGTTAGGATGAGCTGTGTTGAGATGAGCTGTGTTGAGATGAGCTGTGTTGAGAAGTCCTGTGTTAGGATGAGCTGTGTTAGGATGAGCTGTGTTAGGATGAGCTGTGTTAGGATGAGCTGTGTTAGGATGAGCTGTGTTGAGATGAGCTGTGTTGAGATGAGCTGTGTTGAGATGAGCTGTGTTAGGATGTGCTCTGTTGGTATTTACTGTGTTGCGAAGTAGTGTCTAGGAGTGCTGAGTTGTGTTGAGTTTGTGTTGCGGTTCACTGTGTCAAGATTAACTTTGCTGAGGGATGCTGTGATGGAATGGTGTGTGCTGCAGTTTACAGTGTTGTCCTGTGCTGTGCTGCAATGGGATGTGCTGAACTGGTGTGTTTTAGTGTGCTGTGCTGTGCTGTGTTGTGTTGGTTTGGGTTGTGGTTTGCTGTGTTGAGATGAGATGTGCTAGGATGTGCTGTTTTGTGGAGTCTTGTGTTGAGATTAACCGTGTTAGGATTTGCTGTGCAGAGAAGTTCCATGTTGGTATTTACCGTGTTGGGCCGTACTATGCTGTGGTGTGCTATCTAAGAATGGACTATTTTTCAGTTTGTTGTGCTAAGATTTAGATGTTCAGTGTTGTGTGGTGTTTTATGCAGTGTTTTTGTGAGCAGTTTGGGGTTTTGTTAATTAATATGGACTTTATTCCTGTTCACAATTATTTACAACAGTTGTTCTCCCGTCCTTTTCCCTTTGCTTTAAAAGAGACTGCAATCTTGTAAATATTTAGGGAAATATATTAACCAAATAATTAATCATTTAGTAATTATATATTTTTTATATTTACAAGTCAGCACAGGCAGGTTTAAACAGAAATAGTGAAGGAGTGATGTAGCTGAGGTTGAGGAACTGTTATCATTCTTTTTATATCTTTATGTACATATTTAGGCCACACCCACTCCATGTATAAATCTGAAAGCATGTATAGATAGATAAACTATACAGCCAAAAGTATGTGCACCCCTGACCATCACACTATATGTGGTTCTCACCACAAAATTGAAAGTACACAGAACATCTCTACACAATTTCTCTAAGAACTACGAGAACTGTGAGATCCAAAACTCCAGAACCAGGAAGACATGATGTATAAGAACCATGGGGTGGAAGAACTTGAGTCATGACTGAACTGGAACTGGAGACTCCTTGAAATCCCAACATCAGTGTGTGAGCTGACTCATGCTCTTATAGCTGGATAAACCGTGTCTAAGTGTGGAGTGATGGTCAGGGGTGCACATACTTTTTATTAAATAGCTTATTTGGAGCGTTAAACAAATACATTTTGTTTTAAGTGGCCTGAATAACTGTGATGAATCTTTGTGTTGATTTATAACGGAGCACAAGTTCTTCACTGAACTGAGTGTTAGCGCTGGAGAGGATTCTCCAGTTTCTCTCATATTCAGGTTTCCCTCTCTTTCTCTCGCTTCTTTGTGAAGAAGAAATTCCAGGCCTTTGACCCCCACAATGGCGTCCATTTCCATATGAAAGCGTCCCTTTGGCAGGACAGAGGGAGCTGCTTCAGGAACAGAGCGCACACTCCAGCCGAGACGATTCTGTTTACACTCTCGGTGGACCTGCACCTCCAGATACCTCGAGGAGGAGTGTGTTAGGGAAACGCTGGGGTGCTTCTGACGTCGAGCCGTGTGTGTGTGTGTGTGTGTGAGAGAGAGGTGGAGGTAACTCACGCTCAGTGGCTTAGACTAATGAGAGCGTGAGAGAGAAAAAGAGCGGGATAGAGAGAGAGAGAGAGAGAGAGAGAGGAGAAGGCTGCAGGGTCTCTGAAGGAAAAAACCTGAAAAGACGCAATGCAGGCAGACCTGGGGGGGAGGGGCAAGGGGCGGGGCTACCGGCCAGCACCGAGGTGGGAGGGAGGTTTTTAAATTAGGACTGCGTAACTAAGGGAGACATGCTGCACGTGTACACGCACGCACACACGCACGCACACACACACGCGCACACGCGCACACACACACACACACACACACACACACACACACACGCACAAACACACACAGCATGCACATACAGAGGAGAGGTGGTGTGTTGCCATGACGACAGCATTCGGGTAGCAGAGGGCGAAAAGGGCGAGTGGCATCGCTATAGAGAGAGAGAGAGAAATGGAGGGAAAGCAGTGGAGTGAGAATGTGAGACAGACAGACAGAGACAGACAGAGAGAGAGAGAGAGAGGTGAAGGTAAAGAGGGAATCGTACAGGAATGAACAGATAAAGGTGTAAGAACAGGATGCGGCACTCGGGACGAGGAGGAGACGGAGCTGAACATCTGACTCGTGGAAAAATTCACCTCCAGATTTAGAACAACCGCCTTTTTTCTTCACACTGAATATAAACAAACTGATAGATAAATCGTTCACAGGTTTCCTGCTGCCTGAATCCGGAGAGGACCAGGACCTGTCCTGTCCCTCAAGTCAAACACTTTACACCTTCTTGTTTTCTGTACAAGGGGTTGATTTACACGACGTTTTCTAACACTGTAAATGCATCTTTTGCAGCCTGTATGAACTTTAATAACCTCCTTAATACCGCCCGACCTCGTGAACAGGTTATTACCTCTACCACCAGGGCGGCGCTATTTGATCAAAATAATCATATTGTGATTGCGATTTAAACTGCGATTCTTATCATTAAATGTACTGTTTTGTATTTGAATGTATTTATCGATGCGAACACCAAATAATTGGACGAATGTTTTGTTTTAATAATGTATATATAAATGATTGTAAATAAAAATTATTTGAAAAAAATTAATAAATATTGAGCGGTGCTCGAACTATACGTTTATTACCTGTAATAAATTCTGATTTTATTTTTTTTTTAAAGATTTTTATCAAATGAATTGTGCGGCGATACTGACCAGTTTCTCTGGCTTTTGTTTATCTGTAATGATGTTATACAGCACAGCATGTGTTTGATAATTCTGGCCCCTTTTTGTTTTTTAGAGATAGGCGAAAAAATGAATAAAAAGCGATTCCCTGATCTATTCTTTTGTGCAGCACTTTATGCATCGCCACACTTGACTCCAAAATTATTCTTTTTTAAATTACATTTTAAATGTATATACATGTTAAGATTTGAGGAGGACAAATGTCGCAGTTCCTCTGTAATCCAACAGGTGGTGCTCTAAAATGTTTTAGCACTGCGTAGTAGGAGCGAATTAATCGCTAAGTTTGTTTAGAACTGTAACAAAATCTGAGATAAATAGATTCATATGGAATCAGGATATTTTATAAAACTGTGATACAGAATCGTGATACAAATAGAATCGAGGTATCGTAATGATGATGATGATGATGATGATGATATCGTATCGGGACGTCGCTGGTGATTCTAATGATCACTAATAATTAATGATATGAAAAAAAAAACATCCATAAATTGATGTTAGTGCCAAAATGAGAAGGAGTTACTGTGTGTGTGTGTGTGTGTGTGTGTGTGTGTGTGTGTGTGTGTGTGTGTGTGAGCTGCAGTGTCTGAGCTGCATTATTGGACGGTTTATCACGATGGCTTCCACACAGGAAAATAAAGACCTGCTTGTTTTTCGTTGTTTATTTTTCTTTGTATCTTGAAAAAAGTTTGAGCTCCAATTCGTTGCCAAATCATGCAGAAATCCTCGCCGTGCTCTTAGGAGTGCTAGTGAGGGACGGCTTGTGAAAGTGTGTGATGGAGGAGGAGGAGACACGAGGAGACGACGCGGAGTGTATCACAGAGAAAGTGTGTTTTATAGAGGAATAAAGAGCGAGTGGACAGACAGGAGGACTGGCAGGAGTACAACAAGAGGGAGGGAGTGTGTGTGTGTCTGTGTGTGTGTGTGTGTGTGTGGAGAGAAAACAAGAGAGAGTGTGTGTGTGTTAGTGTATCTGCGGATGAAAAGGAAATAGAGGGATAGTGGGTGTGGTGTGTGTGTGTGTGCGTGTGTGTGTGTGTGTGTGTGTGTGTGTGTGTGAGAGAGAGTGTGAGAGAAATAAAGACAGACAGATTGTGTGTGTGTGTGTGTGTGTGTGTGTGTGTGTGTGTGAGGGGGGAAACAGTGTCTTTATTGAGTGCAGCTGCACCGGGGTGTGGTCCTCGGTCTGGAGACCCACTGAGCTCAGAGTTTCTCAGCTCCATGCCAAACGTCTGCTCACCTCTCCCTGTGTGTGTGTGTGTGTGTGTAGCTGAGAGGGTCTTTTAAGGCTGTGTGATGGGCTTTTTCTGTGTATGTGTGTGTGTGTGTGTGTGTGTGTGTGTGTGTTGGGACCCCACCCTTCTCTAAAGCTTACATCAGAACCCAGACATGTTCTCGTTGTCCTTAAAGGGTTCCTTCGTGCCCAAAAATGCTAAATGCTAACCGTGAGTAGAGGCTAATGATGGGCTGATTAGCATAATGTCATGATGTGTTTGCGTAAGCCACACCCCTTTATAAAAAAAAAAAAAAAGAAACAGTCGATATTAAGAAAAAGTTTACAGTAAAAGTCGTGCTGGTGTTTTATAATCATTAACCCTGCTTGTGGTTCTAGAGCGTCACTACCGGTACTAGACGGTGCTCTTGGATCATTGATGGAAGATGAAGTGCGGTTCTAGAATCGCTGCATTGGACTGTGAGGGTCTTGGTGAAGCTTTCAGTGATGTTCTAGAGCATGACTGAAGGACGAGACGAGACGAGACGCACCGGTACCACAGCATCTTAGCATCTTAGCATTTTAGCATCTTAGCATTTTCAGTTTCCTTATACACAGGGTTCAGGATTGTGCAGCACTGAGTGACGAACTGAATTTTATTTCATTTTAATCAACTACAAACGTAACAGAGCAAAAAATCTTTAAAAAGAAAAATAAGATCTGTGCTAAAATAAGATAACAATATATGCGACATTTTTGCGCCGTCGTTCCCGTCCTCTGGTTTTAAAGTAATGATTGACTTTGGTTCCACATGATGTAACAGAAGCCCCGAATGCACAGTGTGATGTCTGAAGCCTCGCCCGGCGACACACACCTGCAGGACTTCAGTATAAGCGAGTGTTTTGACCAGTGCCGTGTTGCCGCATGAAGCGCTTTGCGTTTGAAGGGTTTCCTGGTTTTTATAAAGGAGAGCCGTTCACCGTGTGAAACCGCGCGTCTCCACAGACCACGCCCGACCGTCAGTGCGCCCATCTCATTCTTTTAACAGCAGCTGGTATCCGCTGCGTTTCCCCTCTCGGTACACCGCTCTCACGGTGGCTGTTCGAGAGCGACTTGTCCGCTACTGATCGCAGACGATGTCGTTCCCGGAGTTTTACAAGGCCGGGCGAGTATACTCGGGCGGCCGTCAGTATTATGTGTCACTGCTACATGATAAGTGAGGCTCGCAGTGCCGTTCGAGAACGTTTTTACATCATAAGTTGGACTTCCAGTGTGGGTCACGGTCGTGTTTTATGACACTGTCTACTTATAGAGTTTATTAAGTGAAGACGCAACACTACGGGCCCGAAGAATGATATCAATTACTGTAGCAAGAAGAAAATGGAGCCGCTTTCAGTTTGGGTTTTAAAGCAGCCGTCGCCGAGAGGAATCATAGATTAAGATTATTTTACTTTATTTACACGTCATTTCTAAATGTTTCGGCTGTTTTTATATGCATTAATATGGTTATAGTGTTGGAAACTGGTAATATTGGTAATATATTTGGTGGCTGGAACGGATTGTCTACTTTTACATGAGTTCCTCTGGGACGATGCGCTTCACAATACGAAATGTCGCCTTAAGAACTCACCTCAGGAACGGATCACACATAGTGAGGGTCGAGAACGGTCTTCAGGGTCGCGATTCTAATACATACGAGTGTCTTCATTCTTCGCTCTGTGTTCTCCCCGAGAGCTGTCGGGGTTCCCCGTCGGGGTTCTCACACGACTGTAGTGACGCGCTGCTGCTCCTGCTGGTGTTTGCGGTTCTCCGCTGTGATGCCTGTTATTACTGAATTAAGCTGTAAAAGCGTGCAGGTTTATGGGCTCGTTTGGAGTCCGATTGCGGTTCCGAGCGTGTTGGAGGATCAGACGAGTCCGATCTCAGTGACGGAACTCGAACGTCCTGATGGATGAGAAGTTCAAGGCTCTTCATCCGGGCCTTACTTGAAACATTGTGTGTATTTGCGTTTAGGTTGAAGCTCAAGTGAAGGAGGAAGGACATTCAACATTACGCACACACACACACCCTGCACTGACGTTTCCAGTCACAACATTCCACACGCTTTTTTATAGCGCGGGCCTCGAATGCTTTTAATCAGCAGGTCACGAGGCGGTCCAGCTGTCTTCAGTAGGGCTGGGACTGGAGCACCGAAGAGGAGGAGGAGGAGGAGGAGGAACTACACGCTAATGATGAACAGATTTTACTGGACCCTGCCTGCTACATTACTTCATCATCCTCAGAGGGACAGACAGACACAGAGAGAGAGAGAGAGAGAGAGAGAGAGAGCACCGTGTACGTGCTTACGACTTTATGAAACACGTTTAGATTTTTAACATTTATTTATTGTGAATAAATTCCTAATATCTGACTTTTGTGTTGCTGTAAAATGTTACGAAGAGAGCGAGACAGCAAGACACAGAGAGACAAAGTAGGAGACAATGACCGTGAGCGAGGGAGACATGGAAAGTGAGACAGGAAGAGTGAGACAGACAGAGAGAGAGAGCCAGAGAAAGAGGCAGACAGATAAAGAGAGAGCAAGACAGTGAGCGAGTGACAAAGGGAGAGACACAGAGAGACAGACAAACAAAGGAAGAGACATCAAGAGAGATGGCCAGAAAATGAGAGACTGCAAAAAAGAGACACTAAGAGAGAGGGAGACAAAAGCCAGATAGAAAGACAGAGAGAGAGACAATGAAAGACAGAAAAAAAGAATCATACAGAGAGACAGTGAGAAAAAGACAGACGAACAACATGAGAGAGAGAAAGAAAGAGGGAGATGATGACAAAGACTAAGACAGAAAGTAAGACAGCAAGAGATGGAGAGAGAGACAGAGTGAGAGACTGTGACACACAAAAAGACAGCAAGAGGCATTAAGGAAGGAGGCTGTGAAGACGAGTGAGGGACGTGTGAGGGACGAGTGAGGGACGAGTGAGGGACGTGGATGCTCCCCTATTTTCTTATTTATGTTCCAGCTGTTGATTTGATGTGAATTATTTCTTGTTTAAAGACACAGAGACAGCAGTCTTTACTGAGGACAGGAAAAGAGCCGCATGTACTCCGGCCCTGCCCTGATTTACTCAAACCGAGAATGTTTTTCCCATGAAATGAAAATGCATCTCTCTTTCTCTCTCCCTCTCACACACACACACCCACACCCACATGCAAATACAGGCGGTCATGTTTAAATACCTTGGGAAGGCGTGTTTGTGTAACTTCCCTGCTTGGACACTAGAGGGTGCATCACAGGTGTTGGTGTATGTAAACAAGGATTCAGGGATCTGATTAGAAAAAGATGAAGAAACAAGTGGCGTTAAATCATGTGATGCGCATTAGGGTTGAGTCACTACTGGTTCCTGGTTCAGTTCTGATTGTTCATGATTGAGTTCTGATTGGTTCCTGGTAAAGTTCTGATTGGTTCCTGCTTGGGTGGTTGAGTCCTGACTGGTTAATGGTCGAGTCCTGATTGATTCCAGGTTGAGTCACGATTGGTTCCTGGTTGATTCCTGGTTGAGTCACGATTGGTTCCTGGTTGAGTGGTCGAGTCCTGATTGGTTCCTGTGTGCGTCATGGTTTGATCATGCCTGACTCCGGGTTAAAGCCCTCCCGCTACCTGGGACATATTTGAATCATGTTTAAGATTTTTTTTTAAGTTCTGTTTAAGGCATGGCTCCTTGTTCAAATTATATGTTTGATTCCTAGTTCTGGTTAAGTTTTTGATAAACCCTGTTGGTTTCTGGTTGAATACTTGTTGGACTTCTTTTGATTCCTGGTGAAGTAAAGGTTGGTTCCTGATTGAGATCCTTTAACATTCTGAATCTACGGTGAGGTTCTGGGTGGTTCCTGTACTGGATCCTTTTTGTTTATTGAGTTCTGGTTGGGGATTTTGTTGGGTTCTTGTTGGTTCTGCTTGGACCTTGTGCTCAGTATTTATGTTCTGATGTGTTTTATTTGACTTCCAAACAGCAGTGCTGTCTCTCAGGCAGATTTAAAGGGATATTTACCCCACAACTCTGCTATCGTCAGCGGTTGCTAGTTAGCTTGGTCTGGTGTGTTTGTACTGATGGAAATGATCCTCATAGCGAGGTTCAGACAGTAGAGCTTTACTTGGAGGTTCATGACGTGAGGTTTCTAACACTGTAAAACCAAAACAGATTTAAGGCTTCTTGTAAAGAAATTCACACTTCGTGAGGTTTTATGTTCGACATCGATGCCGCAGTGTTTAACTTGTGGTGTGAGACGTCGTCCATGAAACCGGCATGTGGTTTGATGGTTCAGTTTCTGATTCCTGCCTCTGAGTGGAAGGTTTGAACGAGGATCAGTCTTCTCTTGTTACTGATCTCTAAAATTCTGGTCTGCCGTGCCAGGATTTTTGGTGACTCCAGTGTTTAATTCCTTGAAGAAATTTCCGGGGACATTACACGCGGCTAGCTAGCGGTTTTATGCGCAAGGTGATTTGCATTCGTTCCAGTGCCAGCATACACTTGATAAATGTTCTTGTCGAGAGAGGACAGGGGTTTAGAGATCTCTGACCTCGTGCACCACTAATCCTCTGTCTCCTGTTCTAAGATTAAAGCCTGATTTGATGATGCATCAGATGTTCTCGCTCACCGGCCCCCCGAGGGCTTGTCTCCTCCCTGTTATCCTGGGCATGTGGATCTCACTGGAGGGACCATCTGGCCCTCATTCTGGGGTTGAGACGGGCCAAATGAGCTTTCTCTGCCTCCGCTGAGCCTGCTGTGAGAGCTAGCCAGCTGATTATTAGCTTAGCGTAGATCTGGAGTGCACTTGTGGCTTCGGCTACTGTGGATCTCGCGGCCTCGCCGGGTCACATCACGGTTTAGGTGATGTAACAACAACAACAAAAAAAAAAGCCGTAGTAACTCAATATGGTAAGATTGATTGATTGCAGTGTTTAGCAAACGCCGCGTGACATCAGTCCTCTTTTCTCGGCTAATCAGTCATGAAGCGGAATAAGAGTTGGCTGGATCAGGTTTCAGAAATTTCACTGCCACCAGCTAGAGCCTGTTAATGTGTGTGTGTGTGTGTGTGTGTGTGTGTGTGTGTGTGTGTGTGTGTGTGTGTAATCAGGCTGTCTAAACAAATTTCTCCGATACATATTAAATTCAACCTCCATCCTGAAACACATTAAACATGTTTATATTAAAATTTTCGAGATGTGTTTAGAAACTCTGGTTCTGATTTGAAGCTTGGTGTTGTGTTTTTCTTTATTCCAGTAAGAAGTTAGCGAAAGTGTGTGTTGTGGTAAAGTCACTGGGGGGCCATTGTTGTAGTTCCAATGCAAGAAGAAAAATCAACAATCTTGATTAGCTCGTCCTGTTAGCGCTTAAAAAACTGGACCGTTTCCTTTTTTCTGGGACTTTCAGGCCGATATTAATAAGAAATCTAATAGAGACGTGCAGGAGCCGAGGCGTCGGTGCAAACTCTGGACTCCAAGTCCCAGAATGCAGTGCAGCTATACAACACGCTAGCAGAGGCTCGTTTCAGCCGATGTAATGACGCGCGATGATGGTTGAAGTTAAAGTGTTAGAAGCGGAGTTGTTTGACGAGGTGACAGACTAAAGGACTGCATTATCAGCAGACAGCAGAAAGGCATTGTGGGTAATGTAGAAAATTATTAAGCAACATTTCTGTTAATTAAATTAGCAAAAAAATAATGGTAAGAAAAGCTTGGATGCCACTGAGGAGCAATTTTCACTTTCAAAATGTATTTCTTTTTTTTAAATAAATAAAGACTACAATGAAATGTTTTATTTGTTTGATGTAAGACGTTATAGCTGAATCTTAAAATCAGTAAATACAGGAAAAGATGGATTGTATGTAAGTTACTAAACGTTGATGTTTAATATCAGGTCATCAGTTGTCCAGTTAAATATTTCCTCCTATTATAAAATAAATAATATTTTATTTAATTTCATTGCACATTCATTAGTGATGAGATTATTTAATACAATATCAGGATACCAAAGTGGCGATTCAGTTTGTATTGCGATTCTGTAATTATCATGATTTTATAAATATCCTGAATATTATTATTATTTTTTTTAACGTTTTGTTAGAATTCTAAACAAACTTAGCAAATAATTCTCTCCTCCCACATGGGATGCTGTTCCACGAGCCGGTGTGTGAACAGTTTAGAGTGCGCCACCTGTAGGATCATAGCGGAACGGCAACGTTGTGCAATCATATACTGTATAAAAAAAAAGTTACCAAAAAAAAAGTATATTTTGTAGTCAGCATGGCAATACATGCTGCGATGTGAATTGTGACACAAAAAAATCGTAATACATAAAATAATCGACCCCCCCCCCCCATACATAATATTTATTAGGGGTGTAAGCACACCTTAACGTTAAAAACTTTTAAAGGTTCCATATTGTCCTATTTCTTTAAGTGTGTGTGTGATACACATCAGATATATTGTACAATATATTTCTATACCTTATATACGTACTGTATATGCTGTTTCAGTGTATGTGTGAATGAGCTACTGAGCAACAAGCCGGGGGCGGGGCTTGTCTTATACAGTATGACATCACAATAGGGAAGAAATTTAATTTGCTTGTTTGTGTGTTAATGTGTTAATTAATGTAGGTACCTATGTGTTAACTGAAATATTAATACATACAAAAGTTACATTACTGACAGCACTGATGCTTATATACACATTAATATCGACATGGTTAGATTTTTGATTAGTTAAAATTTGAAATCGTTTTTGTTCATAATTCAGTTGTTGCAAAAAAATGCTATATTAATGATCGAACCTAACATGGTTTTCAGTATAAGCATTAAATCATAAATAATTTGATTCGTAATTGAACATGCAGGTTCTTCTTTGTCTTTCGGCTGTTCCCTTTCAGGCGTCGCCACAGCGAATCATCTGCCTCCATCTAACCCTATCCTCCAGAGCATCGCTGGTCTCACCACTGTCCTGTACACCTTTCCTTTCATTCTCTCTGATACTCTTTTATCGCACAACACACCTGACACTTTTCTCCACCCATTCCAACCTGCCTGTACCCGCCTCTTCACC
>JAQQZT010000033.1:34913111-34924062 GCA_030068275.1 Clarias platycephalus | reverse complement strand
TGTGTGTGTGTGTGTGTGTGTGTGTGTGTGTGTGTGTGTGTGTGTGTGTGTGTGCAGGCTGTGGATCGATCCTCAGAAGATTCCGGCTCCAGGAGAAACTCTTTGTCAGACGCCTTTGTTAACGCTACCAAGGAGGGAGTCCTGCACTTCCGCCAGTTCAGCTCAGACAAGGGCAAGGTACACACACACACACACACACACACACACATGTTCAGAGCTAGAATCCTAACAGAACACGCCCTGATGACCCGCTGGATCGGCTGACACTTTGTCACACAGAGTTGAGGAACCAAAGTAACTAAAAGCGTAACCTGCCGACCGACAGCTTCTGTTCTGATGATTATTCTCATATGCAGTACGTCCTGGTAACTTATTTAAAAGAGAAACAGGTGTGTGAGGTGGATGCGGAAGGTAATAAGGAACGTTAGCGTTAGCGTTTCAGTGCTTCAGCGACGCTGTGCTTTACTGACATCTCAACCTTCCTTATTAATAGACAATTAACTGTTCTGGGGTCGAATCCAAAATAGTGTTAAATGGAAAGCTAGTGCACTATGTAGGGTGTACATTCCCTGGTTCCACACACTGTGTAGTGCCCTTGATCAGGGGTTAGAGAGGGATTTGGGATTCAGCTTTGTTTTAGAAGTTGGTTAGCTTTGTAGCTCATGTTAGCTGTGAACAGAACAACATCAGAGGAGATTCGAGATGACATCCAAGCAGTTATTAAGGAGACAAAGTGCTGTTTAAGGCGATATAACGTTATCACATGTGTGACTGGTTTTATAAGTGGGTTTTGGCACCATTTTTGGCACAGACGTCGTGACATCACATCGTCATGAACCACGACAAACTTCTCAACTAATTAGCACAATTGTAATTAATATAACATGTATATGATACAATGTATAGTTTAATTAGATTTGTGCGTTGCAACGTCAGTGAAGACGACGTAAACCAATCTGTTCCATCTCATGTGTCTTTTGAAGTGAACTTCACCATGACTATGTATTGGACATAAATGCTGAGAAAATTAAAAATTTTTTCCTTCTCTTTTTTATCTTGTTGGGCAGAAGATAAAATGTTGAAAAATGTTGAAGCATGCCACTGTGCAACCGCTTTTTAAAAAGAAACATTTAGATTCCTCAATTTTGTCTAATTTTAGACCTATATCTAAACTCCCCTTTTTATCGAAAATTTTGGAGAGAGTTGTTTTTAATCAACTTCAATCATTTTTAGATGTACGTTGTATTTTTGAAGTATTTCAGTCTGGTTTTAAGCCTTGACATATTACAGAAACTGCTCTTCTAAGAGTCACTAATGATCTTCTTTTAGCTGTTGACTCTGCTGGTAATTCTGCTGTTTTGGTCGTTTTGGATTTGACTGCGGCCTTTGATACGGTCAGCCACTCGATTCTTTTATCTAGACTTGAACAATGTGTTGGTATTAAGTCCATAGCCCTTAAATGGTTTCAGTCATATTTAACAGGCAGAAGTTTTGCTGTTCATTTACGTGAATTCTATTCATCTACTGCCGCTCTTTCTTGTGGCGTTCCCCAAGGGTCCATATTGGGCCCTATGTTGTTTTCTCTGTATATGCTCCATTTGGGGGATATTTTTAAAAAGCACAACATTTCCTTTCATTTTTATGCGGATGATGTAAAAATTAATTTGCCTGTCAAAACAAATGACAAAGCTTCATTTTTGTCACTACATATGGCGTCCAGAAGACATCACAGTGTTTAAGCATTTTATGGGACTATTTTTTTTATTTATTTATTAATTTATTTATTGTAAATGTATTGATACTTTTACCATGAAGTGGCTTCTCAACCAGTTGGAAGAATTTCTGTCAAAAAAAAAAAAAGCGAAAGAATAATAATAATAAAAGATGATTGTTGTTATTATTGCCCCAGAGAAATATTTTCTTTTTCCTGATTGAGGTTGTTAAATGGTCAATACAAATTGCAAAGTTCTGCTATATAACTGGATTACAACACAACAGTACCTCCAAGTGCTTTATCATCCCACTGTATAGTTAATGGTTTTACTCAAGCAGCATGACACCGAGTGTTTTATTAACTCCTCCCACTACACAAGCACACAGGGTCAGTAACAGTGGCTTCGCTCCAGTGCTGAATGTTTTTCTAATCTCATTGTCGCCTGTGTCTCTGTACGTGATTAACCCTTTACAGCGCGTGGGCGGCGGCATGCGTCCATGGAAGCAGATGTACGCTGTGCTCCGTGGCCACTCCCTCTATCTCTACAAGGACAAGAAGGAGGGACAGACACCGAACTCGCACACGGAGGAGGAGCCTGTGTCCATCAGCATCAAGGCCTGTCTGATCGACATCTCCTACAGCGACACCAAGAGGAAGAACGTGCTGAGGCTGACCACCTCGGACTGCGAGTACCTGTTCCAGGCCGAGGACAGGGAGGACATGCTCGCCTGGATACGAGCGATTCAGGAGAACAGCAACCTGGACGAGGAGGTACGGCATGCGTCTCCAGGAGACGCGCACAACTCTTAGACTTATTCCACTGGTTTGTTTGGTTTATTGCTACAGCGTTTATGGATCGACTCAAAGTGTTTGATGTGTGAAGTTTCGTGAGATTTAGGTTGGCTAATAAACTGGCAGCAAAATTCTGTTGATTTTTATCAATTGAACAGTAAAATTTGTTAATGATATTTTGTTTAAGGTGTACAAACATCTATGAAATTTCAAATAAAATGGAGTTAAAATTATGAAAAAAGAAAAAGTGAAGGTAAATAAATGTAATAATTAATTAATGTACTGTAATGACTGTAAAGATTAGTAACGGCAAATCAATTGCTGTGTAATATTTAATAATTAAATGTATTTTATTTTATTGTACAATGAATAAGCAAAATAATTTGCAGGTGAGTAAAAAAAAAACATTTCACCACCGAACAAGCTTAAAATTGTGCAGATATAAAATCACTAAGACCACCACACACAATATTAACAACAACAACAAAATAAATTAAAAAAAGGAAATAAAAATGCAGGTCAAAAGGCAAAAATGTACCAAATATTATAATATAATCATATCAGTGACGCAATTACAGAGACATATACAGATATTATATTTTATTCATTAACTAAATATTAATTAATAACATGTTATATCTCAAGCATAATTAAAAATTTATTTCTAGTAATTTTGTGTGATCATTTAAGACAATGTGTAATTCTGAAATAAATTAAATCAAATGTAATAAAGAAGCAATAACATAATTTAATCTATATAAGGGATGATGATGATAATACAATTAATAGATAGACAGATACTCTATCATTAAACATAATGGTCATGTGACAATGTGTCAAAATAAACAAGATGTTGGAAACCCAATCAGGTGAAGATTGTCTCTGTATGTCCGCCATGATGGTTGTTTTGAAGAAAATTATAATGAGGTCTCCGGGCAGGTTTAGAATTTTTAAACACACACATTTTGCCATTTTCTGGCTTATGATGCATTTTGACATTAGGACACCTGCATATGTGAGTGACACTGACGCTGGTGTAGCTTAGCTAACAGAGAGAGATGCTAGCGGTGTCTCCCCGAGCTGTTCTGTGACTTACGCGCGCGTCTTCTTTCCTTTAGCACGCTCTGATCACGAGCACAGACCTCATCAACCGCAAGATCAAGGAGTACACCACTCTGATGAGGTGAGGAGTGTGTGAGGAGTGTGTGAGGAGTGTGTGAGGAGTGTGTGAGGAGTGTGAGCGGACTGACTTCATTTTACCTCTCACTCGACGCTACATGGTTTTGTTTAATAAGACGTTATTAATGCACTACATTATCAACTATTCACAGTCACACAGTGGGATTGTACACGTGACTGGTATGTGTGTGTGTGTGTGTGTGTGTGTGTGTGTCTCAGTCCCTCCAGCAGTAAGGCCGAGGCGTCCCCGAGGTCCTCTCGTCAGTCTCTGAGTATCAGACACACCCTCCTGGGGGGGAATAAAACCCCGAGCCCCCTGTCGCCCCACAGGGATCAGGACAGGAGGATCACACACAGAGGTACAGCTGACGCGTCTCCGCCTTAAACACACACCCGTCTCTTCATCAGGCTCATTTTAAGGGGGGGATGTGATTTATTCAGGAGAACAAATGCAATAAAGATTATAAGGATAATGTCATGTCTACTGTGTGATGAATTATGACCCAGTGAGCGTGTCCGAGTTATTGTGTCTGCTGTGTTTGTTTGTTTATTTAGTCGTCTAAGTTAATACATTAGCGCTGCAGGATTAATCGCAAAGAAATCGAAATCCCGATACAGAGGGGTGCAGTTATTTAAGCACAAAAGCCTGCATGTAATATACACAGGGCTTTCTGTAGAGTTTGTTTATCATTTCAGTTTATTTTTTTATATTTGAGTTGATGAGTAAATAAATAAATAAATATTGGCAGACATCCTCTTAATAAGATAATTCGTCCAGTTATTTGCTGTTAGCCTCAAAAAATACATTTGAATAATAAATGGTAATGTTTTAATAGTCTTTTAAAAGCAAATCGTGCAGGCCTACAATTTATTTAACTATTTAATTACTCACTTCATTAAAATTATGAGATTTAATTTTAAGATTATATTATCGCACTTTTGTTTTTTTTGTCT
Organism: Clarias platycephalus; assembly: GCA_030068275.1. Lineage (NCBI taxonomy): Eukaryota > Metazoa > Chordata > Actinopteri > Siluriformes > Clariidae > Clarias > Clarias platycephalus. The sequence continues at coordinate 34,919,423 of JAQQZT010000033.1, read as the reverse complement.
CCTTCATTTTATTGTTAACTATATATATTTCTTTATTATTTAATTTCTTTATTTATTTCTTTATTTATTTTATGGTTTCTCCAGGAAAATGAATAGATAGATAGATAGATAGATAGATAGATAGATAGATAGATAGATAGATAGATAGATAGATAGATAGATAGATAGATAAGGAATAAAGCTGTGTGATCTGAAAATATAATATCGATATGGTAATGAATGGAAAATGAGTAATTTTTTCCTGAACTATTTATTTATTTATTTATTTATTTATTACATAATATAACATTACATTTATTTATGATGTTTAAACCTGACTGGATGACCTTGTCTTTTTTCCACCTAATTATCATCAATTTATTAATTTGTTTATCTTAATAAACAATTTGTTAATAAGGTTTAATTAATTAATTGCTTACTTGTAAGTGCATGTTTGTATGTGCTTTTATTTAGCTTTCTCTGGGATAAAAACTGTATTTAAAAAAAAAGCCAGTGTAATATTAATACTATAATGAATTATATCACAGTTTATACGATTTCATGGATATTTTTATATTTTATGTATTTTATATATTTTTATGTATTTTATGACATTTTTATATGTTTGCTTTGTCGAAAATAAGAAATTTAAATTTTAAATTAGGCATTTCTTCCTTTGTTTTAATAAATTATTGATTAGCATAAATTAGCAGTTTTTTTTTTTTTAATAAAGCAACAAAAAATCATTTATTTTTTATATACATTAAAGAAACCATTAAACATTTTTTTTTTAATATGTGTATATATTTAAATATTCTTTATTATATTTCTGGTATATAAACACTACATATAGTTAATGGAAGTAATAATGTGTAGAGCTGTGATGTGTGGATTAAGATGAGGAGTAATCAGGTGAAGTTATCTAGGAGTTTAGGATGACGTGGTTGACCTGATGTTTGTGTGCTGCTGGTCAGATGAAGCGAGTCCGCCGAAGGATAAGGGCCTGCGGAGACTGATGAGGAAGCCGTTCGAGAAGAAGGCCGCTCCCGGGGTGACGTTTGGGGTTCGACTGGACGACTGTCCTCCTGCCCACAATAACAGAGTAAGAGCTGCGGCTGTGTCTCAAACCACTCTCAATAAAAGGACTTTTATCATTATAACATTAACAACTAGTTTAATGTGACACTCGTTATTAATTCACAAATAGAATAACACTTGATCCAGCACAGAATTTATGCTCTGACTGTGGTGTGTGTGTGTGTGTGTGTGTGTGTGTGTGTGTGTGTGTGTGTGTGTGTGTGTGTGTTAGTTCGTGCCTCTGATCGTAGAGGTGTGTTGTAATCTGGTGGAGGAGAGGGGTCTGGAGTACACGGGGATTTACAGAGTGCCGGGGAACAACGCTGCCATCTCCAGCATGCAGGAGGAACTGAACAGAGGGGGGGGCGAGATCGACGTTCAGGAGGACGTGAGTCACGTCACCGACATCAATTACTTTAAATTAGCAGCGCTGGTTGTCTTATTTATGTTTTTGTTTGATTAATTGTAATCAAATGATTGGTTTATAGATTTAACTATTGTTTGCTTATTATTATAATTATTATTAATAATAATATTAATAACAATACAATTATTGGGGTTTTAAAATGGGGTTTTAAAATTAAGTCTGTAATAATTGATTAGTGGCTTATTTTCCATCCGTGGAACGTATTTATTTCTTTCATTATTTTTTTTTTGTGTGTGTGTTGGTTTATTTATCGTAATGTCTGATTTATTTGCCAAGTGATCTATAAATTTTATAAATTATTGTTATTATTATTATTATTATTATTATGTTCAGGTTTTTAAACTAGTTTGATATAAATTAATTTATTACCACCAGATGTCTTATCTATCTAAGTGTTATTTATAAATAAATGTAGTAAAAATACTTAATATTGTTTTTATTGTTTTATAACAACAATAACAAGAGTATTTCTAATAATAATAATAATAATAATGAGTCTTTTTTAAATATATAAATTATTTATTTTAAATTACCACTATTGGTTGTCTTATTTATTTATTGAGGTTATTTATAAATTGAAGTGAAAGATCCTTTTTATTATCATTATATTTTATATTATTATTTTCCAATATTTTTATTACTTAGAACAAAAGCAATATCAGTAATAATAATAATAATAATAATAATAGTTTTTTTTATATTTTATATGAATTATTTATTTTTTATTAGCACCAGTGATTTTCTTCTTATTATTTATTTATTATTACATGTATTTATATATAATATACATATTATTTACAGGTTATTTCTACATTTAATAAAGGACGTGTTATTATAATACTTATTATCATAATATTTTACATGATTTATATATCAGTATGTTTTATTATTATTATTATTATTATTATTATTATTATTATTATTATTATCGAGTGCAGGAGTTGTAGTAACAGTGATTAACGTTTCGTCTCCGCTCTCGCGTTTCTGATCAGAAATGGAAAGACCTCAATGTGATCAGCAGTTTATTAAAATCTTTCTTCCGGAAGCTTCCTGATCCGCTCTTCACTAACGGTAAGAAACACGACAGTTTCGCTCAGACCGCTTTAGCACACACACACACACACACACACACACACACACACACACAGATTCCTAATGCACTACATTATGATGTATGTGTGTGTGTGTGTGTGTGTGTGTGTGTGTGTGTGTGTGTGTGTGCTCGGTAGAGAAATACGGAGACTTCATCGAGGGGAACAGAACAGAGGACCCGGTGGAGAGGCTGAAGGTGTTGAAGCGGCTGGTGAGTCGACGCTCTCCGTCTGAGTGTTAATTTCTGATTCTACAGGAAACTGAACTCCAGTTATTAGTGTAAAATGAATGAAGTGATTGTTACTCTGTGGGAAACGGAATGTGTGTGTGTGTGTGTGTGTGTGTGTGTGTGTGTGTGTGTGTGTGTGTGTGTGTGTGTGTGTGTGTGTGTGTGGTTTCAGCTCCACGAGTTGCCGGATCATCACTTCGAGACGCTGAAGTTCCTCTCAGCTCACCTCAAAACTGTGGCTGAAAACTCCGAGAAGAACAAAGTACACGTCGCTTCACACGTCCCTCTGTTTCATCGTCATCTGTAGATCTTCATCGCTTTATATTTACACTGTACGTATTTTTATTGTGTGTGTGTGTGTGTGTGTGTGTGTGTCAGATGGAGCCGCGGAATCTGGCCATCGTGTTCGGCCCCACGCTGGTCCGCACGTCTGAGGACAACATGACACACATGGTCACACACATGCCTGATCAGTACAAGATTGTGGAGACACTCATTCAACACGTAAGCACACACACACACACACACACACGTGTACACTTCATGTTTCCTCTAGCGTGTACTGTAATGAGTTGTTTCTGTCTTTTACAGTACGACTGGTTCTTCACCGACGATGGAGAAGAGGAACCGGAGGTGTGTGGATCCTCTAACCTTTTATCAGACTGATGGAGAGAGAAACAGATGAAAGAGGAAATTAGATGGAGAGATGGATTGATGGATGGACAGACAAATATATAGGCAGAGACAGACAGACAGAATGACGGACAGATGTATGAAGGGATGAATTAAAGGACATTAAGGTTTCCAGATAACTCGACGTGTAAAGATGGGCAGAATAAAGGCTGGATGGATGGAAGGATGGACAGGCAGACAAATATGTAGACAGACAGACCGAATGATGGATGGACAGATAGACAGATAGCTATATACAGTTGGATGGATGGATAGACACATATACACAAGACAGTTAGAAAAATGGATCAGTGCATTGATGGACTGCCAGACAGAAGGATGGATGGACAGACAGACAGACAGACCCTTAACTAGACATAGGCAGACAGAAGGATCGATGGACAGATAGACACATAGATTGAAAATTATAGATGGATAACACCGAGATAGACAGACAAAATGATAGATAGACAGAGTGAAGCTGGACACTGAGACAGATGGACATACAGCTCGAGATAGAATGATGGATGGATGGACAGTCAGACAATCAGGCAGCTAAACACACAGAGACAGCCAAGGCTGGAGGGACAGATAGATAAGCGGATCATCCCTTATCACACTCCGTCTCTCTTCCTGTGCAGACGGTGGTCCAGACGGACAGCGCGGTGGAGACGCAGCCGGTTCCAAACATTGACCACTTGCTCACCAACATCGGCCGCACCGGCGTGTCTCAAGGAGAAGTGTCAGGTAACGCGTCTCACTGGCTCACTGCATGCAGGAGGCGGAGTCTCTGTCTTTAGCCCCTCCCACACTGCCAGATACAGTGCAGAAAATATAGGGACTTTTGTCATGATTCGCTTAATTAAAGCAGCAGTATGGAACTCTGCCGCCCCCTGGTGGGTATGTGGTGTATAGCAAGAAAGTTGTCTTTACAAAATAATTAATAAATAAAAATGTGGACTGATCTGGCAGCTGGTACTTTATCATATTCTGGTGCACACAGGTGCTAAATATATATATTTACATATTAATATAAATTTTAAATGAAGCTTTTTTACAGTAAAGCTGGTTCTTCCGTACCGCTGCTTAATACATGAATGTGAAAAGAAATAGCAGTCATTAATGTTTCTATGAAATTTTGCCATTAATCTGATTTAATCCCCAGTCTTTCCCACACCCGTTTTCTCCACTAAGCTTCCTCACGCTAACATGGCATGAGCTTTCTTGCAAAAAAAAACAAAGCAAAAACGAAATAAATTTCAATAAAAAAAAATCGTCAGAATCCTCAAAGAGCAAGCTTGCCAAATGTCTGATCCCTCTGTCCGTAGCCCGGCCGTGTCGCGTCTCCTAAGGCCATTCGCAGCATTTCACACACTCCTGATCTTGACACAGGCCAGGTGGGAGGAGCCTATCACGCCGTGATGTCACTGATGGACTCGCTCATGTCCGTGATGGACAGATGGAGCTGTAGGAAGAAAGAGGACTGTTGCCCGCACTGTAGCTGCCTAATCTGCAGGAACCCTCGCTTCCTGTGAAACCAAAACAAAAAGAGATGAAAGAAACGGGGGAGGACCAAAACAAAACAAAAAAAAATCGAGGGCGAGGGGAATGCCTTTCTCTTGTCCCCCTTTTCCTTTTCTTTTTCTCTTTCTCTGCCTTTCTCTCTATCTCTCTCTCTCTCTCTCTCTCTGAATGCTGACCCAACGGAGTGACGGCACGGTAATGCTCCTCTGCTCCTGAACCTCGCTTGCTCATACCATCTGTCTCCACCCAAAAAATTACAAATAAACGGGGTGTGCAGGGGGGGCTCGGCTCCTGAAGAAGAAACTCCACTTGAAATTTAAGTTTAGGAAAACTTAACCTCAATTTGTTAATTTACTTTTCCTTTATTTATTTATTTTCCATCTCTAACACTTAGTGTTGTCTTTTCTCCGTAGCTAGCCCCTCTCTGACTCCCCCCGTCACTTCTCCTCTTGGTTGGTTCCATCGTCATCCCCTGTTGTTGCCATGCTACTGTTGCCATGACACCGCCTCGGAATATAGCCCAATCTCTCTTCTTATTCTCTTTTCCTTGTCTATCCTTCTGTTTTCACCTCCTCAGTTGTCATAAAAGATAAACTTTACGTTAGGTGTCATTTTATTCTTAGAAATCGTAGCATTGTTTTCCTCTTATGTTTTATTTCTTATTATTTTATTTGTGAAGAAAAGCAGAAAGTAAAAAATCTATATTTGCCCCAAATCTTTTCTTCTCTCTTTAGTAATTTTCCTTTCTTCTTAATGATGATAAAGTGCATGCTGCCTCAAACACCAAAACTACCATATCCCACATGCATGGCCATCCATGTCGTGTCTCCGGTCATGACTACAGCATCACTCAGTGCCATGATTGCGCATCCAAACTAATCGTTACCACTTTCATCATGGCTTCCTGCCTTAATCATGAAAAACTTTTTTACGTTCACTCATTTCTTTATTCTTTAACTGTGAAAGCAGGGAAAGTTCTCCCCCTGCTGGAGGATATGACACTCACACATATTTAAAAAGTGTAATAATAATAATCTTCCTGCAAAACCAAAGGTTCATGGGTTGGACTCGGTCCTGATCTTGCTTCTGCGACCGGAGTGAAGGAACAATAAAAGTCCAGGGGGTAGATTAAGAACTGAACCAGCTCTTCTTACTTGGTCAAGTTTCCTAGTCGGGCAGTGGTTAGCGTGCTCGGCTAGAAGTCCTGAGCTCGCCAGTTCGAATCCCGATGCTGGTAGTGGCAGTGGTGGCTCAATCGGTTAAGGCTGTGGGTTACTGGGTTACTGATCGGAAGGTCGGGGGTTCGAACCCC
>JAQQZT010000033.1:34902626-34913011 GCA_030068275.1 Clarias platycephalus | reverse complement strand
GATATGCGAAGAAGAAATTTCGCTGTGCTGTAAAAAAGTACATGTGACAATAATTGAATATTCTTCTTCTTCTTCTTGGTCAGAGACAAACCAAAAAGTCCAGAGAGTGGCATCAGACCCAAGACCAAAAGTCTAGAGGGTAGCGTCATACCCGATCCAGCTCGTGCAGTCAGACCGAAAGTCCAGCAGATGGAGTCAGACTTGTATCAGCTCCTAATTCCTGTGCAGAGTCAAATCAAAAGCTGATGGGGTGGAGTCAGATCTGATCTAGCTCTAGTACTTCTATAGTGTCAGACCAAAAGTCCAGAGAGTGGAGTTAGACCGGATCTATCTCCTAGTAAATGAGCAGAGTCAAACCCAAAATCCAAGGGTTGGAGTTGGACCTGATCCAGCTGTTACTGCCTGGGTGGTGTCGAACCAAAATATTCTAAGGGGTAAATTTAGAACTGAACCAGCTCTGCTTAGTTAGATAAAGTCAGATCAATAGTCCAGAGTCAGATTCCTAATACCTTTCAAAGTTAGAATTAAAGTGCAGGGGGGTAGAGCGAGACCTGGTCCAGTTCCTCCTAATTGGGCAGAGACAAACCAAAAGTCCAGGGGTTGGACTCGAACCTGATCTAGCTCCAAATACCTGTATAGACCAAGCCTCTCTCTCTTACCTGGATGAGTCCAACTAGGGGGACCTCATTTGTTAAGGGTTGGGGGAGGAGTTGGATCAGGTCCAGGTGGATCAGGTCCAGGTGGAGACTACCCTTAGACTTTTGGTTATGCAGTATGTTCTTTCTAAACTCATCTGCATGCACTCCCTGCACTTTTTTGATCCCATCTTACACAGTGTCTTGTCCTCCCTGTCTTTCCTCATTATTGACACTGTGTTTGGACCGAGGGAACTCATAGATTGTATTTATTTCCTCATATACTCTCTCTCTCTCTCTATTTCTTTACCCACAGATTCACCCACTAGTGATTCTGCCAAATCGAAGGTGAGTACGAGTCAGATTTTTTTAAACCCTGTTTTGAACACAGTTAGGTACAAAAGCCCGAATTTTCACAAACGAGTCAAACACGAGCAGCTCTGACAGACGGATCAGAACCCATCAAGACATGCTTTCCACATAGATCACGCTCGTCATGACCGCTTGCTAGACTGATGTATCTAAAGCAGTGCATCCATATCATATATTATATCATTTCATATCATATATACAGTACGTGCAGAGGTCCAAGTCAGTGCTGCTAATATACTGTATGTTCTGTATAGGTCTGTTTTCAGTCTGTTCACGGGAGTTGACTTGTCTTACACAAAGAGCACATCAGAATTCAACAACCTAAATGTAATAAGACAAAAAACATGTGACTATTAAATTGATAATTTTTCAATTGGAGAGAATTTTCATTGAGATTTGACAGATTATTCAGAGATTATTGCACGTAGACAGAGATGACGGTGAATCAATGATCTCACTGGTGTGCTTTATAAGCTCTGGCACTTTTTTTTACTGAGACTCTTTTCTCTTTTGACTCTGTCTTTCTTTTATTTGAGCCGATTTCAGAGGAGCAGGTGGAGTGGTGTTGCAATGGCCACAGCGGTTAGATCTTTGTCTTCCTGCTCTTAATGCTGCTCTCGATGATGTTGGTGCTTTTTCACCTTCTCCATCATCAGTGTTTCCTCTTATATTTGTCTCTGCCGTCTCCCCTCTTTCTTTCTCTCTCTCTCTCTCTCTCTCTCTCAGGGTTCGTGGGGGTCTGGGAAGGACCAGTACAGCCTCGAACTGGTCTCCTCCATCTTTGCTGCAGCTAACCGCAAACGCAAGAAACCCAAAGAAAGGCTGCATGCTAGCAGCTCTGAAGATGACCTGGATGCTGTTTTTCTTGGGAGCGAGCTGCAGGACCAGAAACCCATGGATCAGGAGGATAAAGCAGGAGACTCGCATGAAGAAAAAGAACCTGAAAAAACTTCCAAGGGTCGCAAAGAGCACAGGAACTCGTTCTTTTTGAAGAAATACCCTCCCGGCAAGATGTCAGAATCCCAAAAATACTATACGCTGCCCAGTCTCCGGCTCCGGTCTCCAGCTCCTTCCAAAAGCTCCACATCTGAATCATCTCCTCAGGTGGAGGACCTTAGCACCATAAACCCAGAAATGTCCAGATCCAGACATCGGTTGAGACTTTGGGACATAGAAGCTTCCTCTGGCACAGATCTACTTCCAACCGGTCCTGTCGGCGGATCAGCCACAGCAGAAGTCAGCTCTATCACTTCGGATTACTCGACCACCTCCTCCATGACGTTCCTGACGGGGGCGGAGTCCAGTGTGCTCAGTGCAGATTTGCAGAGCCGCGGTGGAGACGAGGCAGATGACGAGCGCAGCGAGCTGATCAGCGAAGGACGACACATGGAGACAGACAGCGAGACTGAGTTTCCTGTTTTTGTCAGATGCACAGCGACTCCTGTTACCCCGTCCAAAGGGCACCCCGTCCCTGGAAGGGCAGAGTGTCCAAAGGTTCAAAAACCTCTAAACCGCTACATCGCGCCTTCACAAAGGCTGACTGCATTCAACATGTCTAAAAGACGGTCCTTGCACCAGAAAACAGACAGCGATTCGTCATTAGAAGCTGGAGCCAGCCGAGAAGGCGAGAGGATAAGCCGAAGCGAACCGAGCCGTCTTTCTCGTGTCCTGGAAGCGGTAAAAAAAGGCCGTTCGGTGGGAAGCCTCAGCTCGGCCTCTTCCTCGTCCCACAGCCAGACAGAACCAGCAAAGCATCTCAGTATCACCGAGAGGTTGAGGTCCCATTTCCGCTTGTCTGCAGATGACATGTTTGGCATCGGAGGACACAAAAATAACCGGAAGAAAGAGAAAAGAGTCCGTCGGAGACACACTTTGGGTGGGCAGCGGGACTTCGGTGAACTTGCAGTCATTAATGACTGGCGTGAACAGGGGGGTGCCGAGAAGGGGGCGGAGCTTTCAGATACAGACCGGCTCAAACTTCAGAACTCGAAAGAGATAGCCATTCGGGATTGGATCAACCATGAGAGCTCCCATCCTGGGACATCTCGGGCTGGTTCGCAGGGGGCAAACGTCATAACGGGGACTGGCGAGGGTCCGAGTCACTCTGCTTCGATGCCAAGTTGCCAATCCAGTATGGATCAGTTAAATGGGGGAGAACCAAAGTGCAAAGGCAAAGTCAACCTGAACTCGGGCTCCGACGCTCATCCACATAAACTTGCCGGGGCTCAAGTTGTGCGCTCGCAGTTTTACCAATGTTTATAAAAAAATGTCGACATATGAGTGTGTGAATGTGGATGTGTGTGAAGAAATGAATTCATGTATGAATGAATGAATGAATGAATGAATGTTCATAGAGGTACTGCACAATATTTTTTATTCTTTTAATCCCTTCTCCTCTTTTTAACAAAGTATATATAAATATATATGTATAAAAAAATATAAATTGTATATATCTATATGTGTATAAACTCATAAGAGGGATAACTGGAGTAAAAACGTATCAGATTTGTAATTGTAATCTCAGTTTTACGGATTAGAGTTGCTCCTGTAGTGGATTTGCCAAGACGTGTTTGGTGTCGGATGTTTCCGTCTTTTTTATAATTTTGCAAGTGTGCTAACGTAGCTAACAAGTGCAAGAGAAGTCTCTTGACGTATTGGAGAAATGATGTTTCCAAGGGTTTTAGGTAAGCCGCTAGTTCCTAGCATGAGTGCATCATGGATAAATTCTGGTCATGTGATCTTTTAGTGAGCAAATGCAACAAGCGGCACTTACAATAAGGGATGAATCAATCAGTGTGTTAGATTAAGGTGTGTGTGTGTGTGTGTGTAGTCAGTACAATTGGAATATTTAGTGTGACAAGCATGTTACTCCAGACGTCCTCTAGCAACAAACCGAACATGGACATGTCAGTCACCATGATGTAGCTTATAACGTAGATAGATCCTGATTGTCCAAGATGGCGGCCACCATAATGTTCCAGTGGTCAGCTTCATGCTGAGGTTTAGCTCATGGTTAGAGATGGCAATAGTTCCATTGTGTCACTGAATGTCACTTCCATGACTTGTTTGCTGCATGTCCCATGACAGTCCAATGCCAAAATGCAAAAAAAAAAAAGATGCAAATATCCCCCTAAAAAAACACATCTTGGTTGTTTCACTACGTTCGTGGTAAAAGTAAAAAGGTTTACATTAGTTTTTGTCTTTTATACTGAAATGCTAGAAGACAGTACTGGAAAGGATGTTGTGGTCAAGTTCTACCCCACTAACATGAAGTCACTTTAATGAAACAAGGAGCATCCCATAAACCCAAGCTTGCTGACTTAGCAGATTCCGTGATTATGTCATGTTTTTAGCGCTCCAGCATGTCAAAGCATGTGAAGTGATGTGAAGTTCTACTCCTGAAATTATGGCGAGGTTACATGAAGATGCACCGCTGTTAGCATGGAATACCCCATAAACTAAATAACAAAAAAATGATGTTTTTTGGCAACGCTAATCCTATGTTCATGCTGGCAAGCGTCAAGCATCTTTTGTAGCTTGTAGTTTGTCTGTAGTGGGCGTGGCCTGTGTGGAATTTTTTTTAGCTATACACACATAGCTCTATATATATTAGCGGTGGACTAGCGGATTAGACTAGCGGTGCAAGCTCGGTGGAATCATTTATTTAAAAAATAAATAAATAACAAAAATCTTATTTGTCGTGGAGTTCCGTCACAAGTCTGTGTTGCGTACAAACTGCACGTCAAGAAGTAATGCGGATGACTTGTCGCTTGCTACCATGAACATAGGTAATGGGACAAACACTAAACCTGATCCGTAGTGGGAGTGAGTACAGGATGAACACTAATGTGAAAAAAAGTCCTGAAATACACATTGTTTTCTGTACTTGAGATTATTATTATTATTATTATTATTAGTAATCTGAAGGTAAAGTCCACATCAGGACTTGTTTTCTGTGCTGTGTGCTGTGGGAAGCGCGTTTTATTTTTACAGTGCAATGAAGCAGCCAGGCATCAAAGCGACGAAGTGAGAATGAAGTCAATTTATATTTCTATATAAAGGAATATAAAACCAATGATAATAAGTTAGAGCCTTTATACCGGTACTACAGGAAGTGCTAAGCATTAAAGTCACACGATGTCATGTCCGTCTGTAATGAAGTGCCTCGTACAGCTTATCTCTGCAACACGATTGGTTTTTTTTTGTCTTATTTTTATTTTTTTTGCTCTTGTCAAATGTTGCATATTTTTTATCACCAACTCTAAATGTGAGCTCGATTTTTGTATGAAACAATGTGACCGCAAACCAGTGCTTCCAGTCTTAACGCATTCTCTTACTGGTCCGTTATACGTTTTTTTTTTTTTTCTTTTTTTTTTTTTTTTACATGCACATGCTGTTATATGGAGACGGTAATGTCTAGGGCTGAGGTTGGACAGACTGAGGAAGTGTGTGTGTGTGTGTGCATGACGAACAGATGCATGTGTGATGACCAAAATGCTACAAACAAGAAAGAAGGTTAAAAACACTGGAAATAAATGGTCTTTTTTTTGAGATTGGGTTGACTTTCTTTGTTTTTTTTTGTTTAAAAGTTGAAATGCAGTGTGATGACACAGTTGTATATACAGTAAATACATGCTGGTCCAGTTTACCAAGTCACCACCCTTTCTTAAATATCTCCTTCACTCATGTTCCTACTGCAGATTGTTGCTGCTTTTTAATTATCTCGTTCTCTCCAGTGACCAAATCCTGGCTGCTCCTTAATGATAATTCAGTTTACTTCCAGTCGTGGTCACTGATTAATTACCTCATCCTCCCCAATTACCAAGTCATGGCCATTTGTTAAGTATCTTATTCTATCCAGTTACCAACATGTGGTCACTATCATCATCTTTATCTAATTTTCCCCATTTACTGAACCAAGGCATGGCCACTCCTTAACTATCTCATTTTTATTCCCCGTACCAAACCATGGCTGCTCCTTAATTGTCTTGTCCTCTTTAATAAACAAACTTCCGCCACTTCTTATTTTCCTTCCTGTCTCCAGTTACCTGGCCGTGACCAATCATTAATTATCCTGTTAACTCAGGTTAAATTGTTGCCCCTCTTTAATTATCTCGTTCTCTCAGCACCAAGTTGTGGTCAATGCTTAATTATCTTGTTCTCTCCAGTTATCAAGTTATGGACACTACTTTATTCAGTGCTCATTTCTAGTTACCAAGTCATGAATGTTCCTTAATTACCTTGTCCTCTCCAATTACCAAGTCATGGCGATTCTATAATCATCTCATTATCTTCATTCACCAAGCTGTGGCCACTCTGTAATTATCTTGTTTTCTTCAGTTAGCAAGTCTTGACTACACCTTAATTTATCTAATTTACTCCACTTACCGAGCCTGGTCTCTCCATAATTATCTCATTTTTCCCCCCCGTTAACAAGCAATGGCCGCTCCCTACTTGCCTCGTCCTCACCAGTTACTGGGCTGTGACCACTCTTATTATCTTGCTCTCTCATGTCCAAAGTCTGGGCCACTTCCAATTCCCTTTCATTATCCTTACCATGTCATTTCCACATTATAAGTTTCTCGTCCTCTTCCATTACCAAGTCATCAACATTCTTTAAGTATCTAGTTCATGCGTTACAAAGTCATGGCCACTCTTTCATTCGCTCGTTCTTGTGTTACCAACTTGTTTCCACTCCTTAATGACTTCATTCCCTTATGTTACTAAGACGTGTCCATGTTTTAATTAATCCCATTCTCCGCAGTTACCAAGTCATGAACACTCCATAACTGCACTCAATGTATCTCATTTCCATCTCGTTCCTCTGCTGTGGAGACGACCTGTTTAACCTCTTGGATTGAGTTAAAACAAACAGCAATTAATTGAATTAGTTTAAAGTGATTCCATCACCTTGGACAGGCACATTTTCCACTATTTACCAGAAGGTTGCTGGTTTAAATCCCATGACTCTAATAGAAATAGCAGAACTGATCAAACGGTGCTGTTTTTGTGACCAGTATCGCCCTAACATTGGAAGTCACATGGTGCGTTTTATGCACCTGAAGTATTTAAAGCATTCTGGGAAAATGACAAATAAACAATGACCTCTGAGTGGAGTTTGTTAGCGAAACACATGAGCTAGTTACAGTAGGAAAAAAAGCTCCATAACGTAAGACACTGAATAAGGTGATGTGTGTTACATGTAGAAACGGCACCCTGAGACATTTTCATAGTTTAATAGAAAGTGATTCTGGTGTTTGTTTGTTGGGTTGGTGTTGCATTTTCAGTATTTTATGTATTCTCAAGTGAGAAGTTAGCAGTTGTGCATTCCTGGAAAAGATTACAAATAAAATAATAACATATTCCAGAGTGACATTGCTGTGACCTTCAAGACGTACTGCTTTAAATAAAACCGCCTGCCAGGAGACACTTACAGTAAAGAAACGCAGTAATGCAATTATGTCACATTTGATCAAACAACAACAACCCAAAAATAAATATTAGTTGATACATAAAGTCATCAGGAAGTCATTTGTAATAACTCTTATTTACTTTTTCATGTGACGAGGAACAAACTTAAATATGAAAGCAAATCCATCTGGCACTGTGTACAATTGGCATCAGCTGACATGGATAGAAGATTTTAAGAAAAAGAAGAAACACAGAACACCACCAGGTTAGTGATATTAGTGTGTACAGAGGCTAATCAGAGCTCCAGGAAATAAAGGATTCCCCGAAATAATTAATAAACACAGATGTCGCCGCAGTCCCGGGGAGCCAGTCGCCGAGTCTGATTGTAACCACCTTAATAAAGTGCTTTCTCCAAAAAATGCAACACAAGTACAAGAAATCGGCAGAGGGGTCTGTAAGTACAGCCATGACGATGGAATGAAAATAATAATAATTATAATAATAAAACGAGGAATCGAAGGGTAAAGTTCAGGCACAAGCTGAGAGCTCTTCTCTCTCCTCTCTCTCTCTCTCTCTCTCCGACTCTGATCCGTTCACTTTTTAAAAGGTGTCAATCGGCCGATGTTGTGCCAGAAGTTGGAGCTCTTGCGTTTGGGCTCGGCCAGCATGAAGACCTGCTGCTGCGGGAGGCTGGTGGGGAGCGTCGGGTGTTTCTGCCGCAGCAGGAAGTCGTAGTAGGGCCTGGTCACGGCTGAGAGAAGAGAAACGCACAACATTAGAAATCTGGAGTCTAGACTAGGGATAAGTCCATGTTTCCTGCTAATACACACACACACACATGCTCATACAAGAAAAGGAAATCATGACTCTTAAACAGTCAATTATTCAACATTTTTTATATAACTTAACTAATGTGGAGCAGCATCAATTGCTTCTGTATATTCGTATACAGTTAAAAACTCAACATTATGAAATAATGAAATGCAAAGGTCTGAATTTTGTATTACATCATATGCAACTGGAGTTTTGTGGTTTGTAAAAAGAGCTACAGTATCTAAAAATCCGAAGCTGACTGTGTGCAGTACTTCATTTGCACCGCGTGTGATTCCTCATTTACAACTGAAATATAAGATAAAGAGACTTTATTGGTCACTGTAGTGATACAACTGAATTAGTTTGGTAGCTCTCAGAGACCAGCAGCAATAAAGATAATGTAAAAATAACCAAAAGATAACTGCACTAAAATATAAACCTACACAATGGTATATACAACAAGGGGTTGGACAATGAAACTGGAACGCCTGGTTTTAGATCACAATAACTCATGAGTATGATGTAGGTCCTCCTTTTACAGCATCAGTTCATCTTAGGAATGACGGATACAAGTCCTGCACGGTGGCCAGAGGGATTTTGAGCCGTTCTTCTTGTAGAATAGGGGTCAGGTCACTACGTGATGCTGGTGGAGGAAAACGTTTCCTGACTCGCTCCTCCAAAAACACCCCAAAGTGGCTCAATAATATTTAGATCTGGTGACTGAGCAGGCCATGGGAGATGTTCAACCTCACTTTCATGTTCATCTAACCACTCTGTGGTTTTATGTTTTGTGGATACAATCAGGGTTAGCACCCGGATGTGCTTCGTCCTTCTTGGTGGAATGCAGACGTTACTCTGGATACCGCGGCTCTTGATACATCACAAAGACTTGCTGTCTTGGTCACAGATGCACCAGTGAGACGCGCACCAACAATTTGTCCTCTTTTGAACTCTGATATGTCACATGTAATGTTGTGTGCATTGCAATATTTTAAGCAAAACTGTGCTATTACTCTGATAATTAAACCTCCACACTCGGCTCTTACTGGTGGAACGTCAATCAATGAAGATCGGCCACCAGGCTGGTCAAGTTTAGCCATGAAATGGCCAGTGTTTCAGTTTCATTGTCCAACCCTTGACAAGTACAGGGAGTAGTGCACAAATAATAAAAATAATAATAATAATAATAATACAGTCCTGTGTATTACAGTCTAAAGTGTAGTTAAATTCATAAAAATACAATAAAATAAAATAAATAAAACTCTGTTAGTGAGCTTTGTCTATTTTATGTGTTTTATTTATATACTTATACAGCAGATAGAGAGGAAACATTCTAAACATTTTAAATAAAATTTGTTTAATATTGCAGCGGATCTACATTATTACCTGCATTGTTTTCGGGTTCTTTCATTTTTTATAAAGTTGTTTATACAACAGTTAATCCCGACCGAGTAATGATTGTGATTGGGTGATGGGTGAGAGGCATTCCACGACTGGTGACGACTGGTGACGACCTTGGACGTTTAACTATATGCATCACTCCGTGTCACAGGTATTTTAATAACCATTAACTCCTGATCAAGGGCTCTTGGTGTAGAACAACGGATTGTACTTCCTACATAGTGCACATGCTTTCCATTTAACCCTATTTGGGATTCGACCCTGGAACATGGAAGTTAACGGAGCTGATACTCTAAACTGGAAAAACGTGGAAATATAAAGTAAATCTGGTGAGTTTCTCAGGACTGTCGACCACCTCCATGTTTATTCTCCTCACCTTGTGGCCACATAGTACCAGTAAGAATTTAAAACTCCTTTCACCCCTGTTAATTACACTAACCGTTGGTCACCAGCTCCACCAGTCACAGTTAGTTAGTTCCACCAGGTGTGGAAGGATATGTGTGGGCGGAGCTAAATAAATGGTTAAATAAAGAAACAAATCATAATCTGTTGATAATAAATAGTGTTTGTCGTACGCACAAGTCCATCTCACGTGATATTGTTTAAATATAAAAATAAATGTTCTTCGGACGTAGCATCAAGTCTACAAGTTAACACACATACGGTATGAACATGAACATGAGGGGTTATACTGTATGTACTGTACATGAACATGAGGGGTTATACTGTATGTACTGTACATGAGGGGTTATA
>JAQQZT010000033.1:34886975-34902526 GCA_030068275.1 Clarias platycephalus | reverse complement strand
GTTATACTGTATGTACTGTACATGAGGGGTTATACTGTATGTACTGTACATGAGGGGTTATACTGTATGTACTGTACTGTACATGAGGGGTTATACTGTATGTACTGTACATGAACACGAGGGGTTATACTGTATGTACTGTACATGAGCGTGAGGGGTTATACTGTATGTACTGTACATGAGCGTGAGGGGTTATACTGTATGTACTGTACATGGGCGTGAGGGGTTATACTGTATGTACTGTACATGAACATGAGCTCGCTGGATCTGACCTTTGGGCTTGCCTGCTGGATGGCTTTTACAGGCGTTCAGCATGGCCTGCTTCTTCTGCACCTCAGTGATGGAAAAACCTGCAGAGACCAACAGGAGAGGAGAAAAGAGCCACGTTAATGCTTTTTACACCACATCGTGCAGCTACAAATCACACGTGTATATTAATGAACTTCTTTCTCCATTAATTCACTCCAGTTACCTGGCTGGTTTTATTGGATACTGCTTACGTTCACTCCACTACATGCTACAGCAAATATCTGTACTCCTACTTTACATTTCTGCATGGCGTTGCATTACGTAACTACGGTGGTGTGTGGCATTTGAAGTGAGACTATTAATGCAATTGTGCATGATTTGCCTTCCCTCTGTAAACCACTTAACAACATAACAGGTGTTTGAAATCCAAAGGTGCAAACAGCATCAAAAACAAAGAGAAAGAGACCTTTTAACTATGACAAAGACTACTGTGAGTTAATACTGTACAAGCCCTTTCATTTTGATAGACAGTAAATAAAATAAAAAAACATTCTTTTATGCATGTATATATGTACTGTAAATTGAGGACTTCTACTTCTACTTGAGTAATATTTGTCCTAGGATATCTCTACTTTTACTCAAGTACAGGATTTGCGCGTATACCCGTTAGGAAGCTGGGGTCAGAGCACAGCGTCAGCTAAGATGCACTACCCCTTGAGCAGAGAGGATCGACAACCTTGCTCAAGGGCTCAACAGTGGCAGCTTGGAGTTCCTGGGGCTTGAACCCCCGACCCTCCAATCAGTAACCCAGAGCCTTAACTGCTTGAACCACCACTGCCCGTATAGTAACGACTATCCCACAGGAAGACGGACAGGTTATTGATTAAATAATGATTGAGGTGAAACTTCAGGTAAGATTTTCAGGTAACGTTTATTTAAGGAGTCTTCAGTCTTAAGCTATAACTGTAAGTTTCTTGTCATCTTCAGGACTAAGAGCAAGACGAAGCATGGACACGCTGTGGTGTTTTTTCTTCTGATTTCTAGGCAGTGTCTGTCTAGTGGCTAAACCATAAGTGAGGACATGAACGTGTTTCATGGACCTTCCACAACATTATAAATGTGACTTCATTTCACCACCAAGTCAGTAATAATTTTCATTTAACAGCAAAACACACAGTGGATTATTTCTCACTTGCGGAAAAATATAGATGAATCCATGGATCATGTTTAGAAATCTGGAGTCCTGGGTTTATACACTTTCATCTACCGTAATAAAACCGAAAAAATAAATAAAACTACTTCACATGTTTGTGTTGATTTCCATAGGTATACAATGTATATGTGTGTGTGTGTGTGTGTGTGTGTGTTTCACCTGTTTCTCGGTCATGCTGCACCTGCTCCCTCTCGTCTCTGAAGGCTCGGAGCCAGCGCTCTTTCTGTTCGGGTTTTTTAGCGCACAGGAGATGGAGCTCGTCTCCACTGAGCGAGCGGAGCTTCACGGCGTTCTTCACACTCATGTTCAGCTCCCTGTCCTTCCCGTCCTCCACGTCCAACACCTCCATCTGATCCATGTCCACCCTGCCCTTGTAGTACAGCATGTCCCTGCGCAGCAGATCCTGAACCAGCAACGACAAACACCGAAGGATCAAAAAGTGATCTTTACACTTTACTCCAAGCAGGTCCAGTTGGTCTATCAAACATGTACGCTTGCCGTTATCTTCTCTGTCCTGAAGATGCTGGAAAACGTAATGTTACACGTTTACCTCTGATTGTTACAAAACCGCTGACACTAGAGACTCCTTCCATACATTTAACTTTGGCAAATACATTTCTCCTTACCCTGGAGAAAACTTTACAATAAATAGGATTACAAATCTGTTTGTGTAGAGCATCTACTGTACAAATCCCACAAAATAAGCTGTTGCTATGGAAATTATAACATATTAATATAACAGTTGTATTAATATAATCCTGCACTGGTTGTCAAAGCAGCTGTTATGGAAAATTTATCAACATCTTCTGGCCAATCCGAATTAAGTACAGTACTATGATACTGTGTGTAAGGTGTAGTACTCTGTGAATCAAATTACCATAATTATGTTTTAAACTATATAAATAAAATAAATATATAAATATTTATCTATGTAATCTATAGATATAAAAATAAGGGTTTGGTCTGTACATTGGTCAGAACTCGCTCTTTCGATGATATCTTTACATTGAAGGATATGAAACCAGTCTGAGAAAAATTTGTCTGTATGTCTGTCCATGTTTATGTGTATGTTTGTGATCAAAGTTTAAATGCCAGAAATTTTTGTGTCACAGCATCACGCAAAACTGGCTGGATAGAATTTAATGAAATTTTGCCAGTCATTAGATATCCGCCTGAAGTTTAACCTGCACCATAAGTGAAAACCAAATGTTGAATAGAAATGAAGTTATGAGCAGTTATATGCCAGTTTTGACAGCGTATTTCAGAATATCAGTGTTGGCAGCCATGATCACGTAATGCTAACTGAAAATCTTGGCTAACGTGGAGTTGACATTAAGGTTTCTCCACCACGTTGGATTTTTGCTTGTTTGTGTAACTCGTTGTCTCAACCTGGAATTTTTTTCTACGAGTTGAGTTGCGAGTGTTAGATTCTGCCTGAGGGTGTTTCTTTCAGCTCTCACCTTTTTACAGTACACCATCTGATGGTTGAAAAGGAAAAACATGCGCTGCTGGCTCTTGGCATGAGGTGGAGAGATCTTCGTGAGCTCCCCGGAGAAGATCAGATCCGAGCTCCTGCTGAGGATGTCTTCACCCTGATACAGTACACACAAACAAACAAGCAAACATTCACATAATAGCACTGTTGAATGCTGGATTCTGATTGGTCAAAATCCACACCATCCCACACCATTTTAACAGTGATTGCTATAAAAGTATGGACATGAAAAATATGATGTGATGGAATAGTGGCATAATCAGCTTTCAGCAGGTACATGTAGCTCTACATACAGTATATCATATCTGTATTTGTTACATAAAGAACAATAAAGTAGGTAACATTTTCTTACAGGTAGGTACAACATGTTTCTTTTTTTAGATACATATTTTCTCTCATCTATAATTAAAAATGATGAAACGTCCCTCTGCTGTTTGCTGCAGCTTACCTAGCTCAGACTCTACATTAATCACTTGATTAAAAGTTTTTCTATTACATCATGCTTTCATTTAACAGCAGTAAAATCTGCCAACATACAGTGTCCTGTTACCATGGTGACCATGATTTTGGTGGCTCAGTGGTAGGCTTCTCGCCTCCAATGAGGGAGGCCCGGGTTTGATTCCCATCCAATGCCCAAACCCCAGCCACTGGATGCAGTGCCGTACGGCTGTGGCGACCGCTCGTTATGGGAACAGCCGAAAGACCAACAACAGCTAACAATAAGTTAAAGAGCTACCTACAGTAGCTTCACCTGCAAAAAACTCCAGGTAAATGATTCAAAGACATGGATTGAGCGTAGTCCCACCCCTGAATCCATTTTTAGACCCACGTACTGAGAAAGTTTCAGTTTGAAATGTTCCTGCAAAACAGGTTTTAGTATATTAAATAATCCAGGAACATGGGATTACCTCCCAGTCTTCGATGGAGCTCTGCCACTGGGCGATCTTATCCACGTTCTCCAGACGCCGTTTTCTCTCGTTGATCAACCTGGCCACGTTCTTCATCCCATTTAAAGCTGCCTCTACATCTTTGTAGTCCCTAGGAAAAGAAAATTTAATCGTGAGACATCACAAAAAACACTGATTTTGTGATCAAAGTTTAAATGCGAGAAATTTTTGTGGCTTTACTTTTGAAGCTTGTTATCTTCTATGCTTTTGGTAATGTTCAACATTGATTGAGCTCATGTGTAGCCCTGTCACAAGTCCATTTTTAGAAGGAAGTACTGTCAACTCTTGTCATGGTGCTAAAAACTCCAAAGTCATGGGTTCAATCCCCATACATACAAATATGGGGCAGTAGTGGCTCGGGAGCTGAGGCTCAGAAGATATTGGTTATTGAGCTCCAGTACCACCAAACTGTCACAACTGGACCCTTAATCAAGGCTCTGAACCCTGCCTGCTCCAGGGGGTGCTGTATCTTGGCTGACCCTGCACTCTGAACTCAGCCTGAAGCCCAACATCAACTTCAACTACTGTACATACCTGTGCTGGGGGTTGGTGTACTTGAGTAACTCGGCCAGCTGCAGTGGGTACTTGCAGATCTTCTGGACAGGAGTGAGGAGGAATCCATCCAGAGAAATGTCGATCATCTTTTGTAGGAGACGGCAGGCCTCGAAGAAGAAGACATACTTGTTGAGCTTCATAAGCTTGGAGAGCTGGACGCAAGCATTCGGGTGGTTGTTACAGTACTCCGAGTAGATCTGGAAATCTGTTTGCTAGAAAAACATAAAAGAGATTACATTGGAATCAAACGATAATGGCATTGAAAGGACAGTGGCATCAGTGAAGAAATGACATCAGTGATAAAATGAAGTCATGTGATCAGTGATGTCAAAAGTTAGATTCCATCACTGATCAAAAACATCAAAGGTAACATGCTAACACAGATCAAGGACATCAAAGGTAAATTTCGATTACCCAGGGATCAATGAGATCAAATATATGCCATCATCAAAGGCATCAAAGGATAAATTGCATCAGTGATCAATGACATCAAAGGTAAGATGGCATCTCATATTAAATGAGTATAAAAATGCCCGGGGTAAACACATTTCTCATCATCCTCAGGCTCTGCTATGGTGATGTCAGTAACTGTCCCACTGGCAGGAGGTAACAGATAAATTGCACTGATTATGATGAGATGATTTCTGTAAATGTTATAAGATTAAAGTAAACTGCTGTATCAGGAAGGATTGATCTCATATACAAATCAAAATGTTTTTATAAGCGTACATGCTCCAAAAAGCAGCATCCGATTTCACTAAGATGAGGCTCGTCCTTATTGAACCTCTTCTCTAGACCCTTCAGGAACTTCTTCTGAAACCGATAGATGTCCTCAATGTTTCCAAAAATGGTGCACAGCTGCTCTTCTGTGAACATGTCCATGCGCTTCCGGCACTGCTTGATGTAACCCTAGAAAGACAACACAGGGTCAAATTAAGGTCATTACATTAGATCATCAGGGTCAATTGAGCTCAGCAAAGTTCATGTGAACATTACAAGATGTAAAAAAGACTTGAAACAGGATGAGGCATCAATAAAGAACCAATGAGTCTCTTCCAACTTCTTCTGAAGAAATATCAATAAGATGGATTGGGTAAGGTAATACTTTTCACATGAGATTATTAGGTGGGCAGAGATTGCTCCTCTTAATAACCCTATCGTAGCTCATCTCATACTAGAGCATATTCACTGGAAAGCCCACAGAAAGCGCTTATATAATTCCCAGCTCATAGAAACACAGATTTGAACTTGCTGAAGGATTTAGCCCTTATATCAGGGATCCTCAACTCCTGGGCTTAACCTTGGACAGATTCAAGTTTCCCCATCGCTGGCATTGTAAAGACCTAATCAATGTGACGTTGATCACGATGCAGTATAGCGTAACAAGATACATATAGATATATATATATATATATGATAGCACATAAACACTAAAGGGTTCGCATTGTCTTCCTACCATTTCAAATCCAGGTAGTATCATGTTGTGCTAGCAGGACTATGAGAACATGGCAAGTAAAGAGGAGCTAACGCATCCATCCCATCCAAAGAGGGTTCAATAACCAGTCATAAAACCTAACTACTAGTGGCTGTTTAGTGATAGCATAAGTGTTTGTGTCAAGAGACTTGTTGGATGTGAGTTCTAATCCTACCTCCTGCCGGAGAGGTAATGGCCAATTTAGGCAAAGCTGTTAAGTCGTTAAACATCAACTGGCTCATCTAGCACCACGAATGGCTCTTTTGTACATATATCTCAATAATCCATAGAACACAACAGGATTTTCTTTTTAAACAAGTCTAACCTTTATGAAAACCATTAGCTACCAATGAACCCTTCTTTCTAATCCCAGGTGAATTTGATTCTCCTTAACTTTCTGAACATTTTCCTGCACTCAATACAGTTCTGACCTCACAGATGTCCTTTAGGTGTTTGATGTAATCCCTCTCTGTACTCATGATCTCATTGATGACGTTGGTCCTCATCTGCTCCTTACAAGGCAGGCCAGGTCCGAGGAGCAGCCCGACACCTGAGCTCTGCTCCTCCTGAGCCTCGTCCAGCTGTGCCAGGTAATCCTCCATCGGCTCATCCTGGTTCACACGCAACTGGCAAGAGGACAAGCATGGTGAAGCAGGGTCAAACAAGACAAAACATCAAGATCTTAACAAAACACAAGGGTTGAGTAGAACTGAAAATAAGTGCCAAACTGCTTACTCTGACAAAGCTGGCTGGAAACCAGCCTTCGCTGTCCAGGATGCGTCCCCACCACCACTCCTTGTTTGTGGCATCCACTACTTCAATGACGTCTCCGGCCTTGAAGCCAAGCTCCTGATCGTCCATGGTGACATGATCCCATAATGCCTCAGCATACACCACGCTGCCATCGCTGATCAGCTGAACACAGCAAAGAAGAACAAATTGGTTTTATTTGTTCAGTATGTTAATAAGCAGACACATATATACAGTAGCTGCAGCAGTTTTAAGGCATGTCCCCTTGGTAACATCTTAGTGCTATCTCCTTGTGGTTAGGTTAAAGTGTCGGCCTACTGATCGGAAGGTCCCAGGTTCAAGCCCCAGCAATACCAAATTGCCACTGTTGGGCCCTTAAGCAATGCCCTAAATTGCTTAGATAAATAATGAGAAAAAGGTGTCTGATAAAAAATGACAAAGGTGTCTGCCAAATTCCATAAATGAAAACTTGAGTCTGACTGTAACATCAATTCTTGAAACAGCTTTGACAATATTTACTTTTTTCCAGTTAAAGATATTCACTAATCTTTCATTCCAATCCAAATCCTATTACTCTATATCCAGCCATGTTAAATCTTATTATAAGATATTGCACAGTTGATTCCAATAAAAAAAAAAAAAATGCCCTGTTGTCTGCTAACAAATAATTTACTATTTGGGAAAAAGCTATTTTGCTATGTCAGGACATCTTATGATGTTTAGCACACACAGACTTATCCAGAGCAGCTTTCATTTAGACAACCAAGGGTTAAGGGCCTTGCTCAAAGGCACTGCAGTGGCTGCACTGGGATTTGAACTCCCAACCCATTCCAATCAGTAATCGAACAGCTTATTCATTGGGCTACCATGCTACAAAGTCACCATCTCTGTAGAGTGGAGTAAGCAATGTTGAAGTAGAAATATGAAATATTTGAATGCATTCTCTCTTTCTTTTATCAATCCATCATTAAAGAGAAGGGTTTGTTGCTAGGCAACAACCTTGCATAATTTTGCCTCTCCACGACTTTCAGTTGCAGTCGGCCAGTATGATGCGGGAAAATACCATCCAACATCATATAAATTCATATACAGAGGGGTGCAAAAAATGTACACACACTTCAACATAAAAAATATATCCCTCTCTTCTCACGGTCGCATGGTAACATACTGATATCTTTAGAAGAACCATAATACTACACATTGCTGCATTCATTCAATTAGAATTTTATAAAGGCCATAGACTATTGAAGTGTGTATACATTTTTGGGCCCCTCTGTATACTCACATA
Organism: Clarias platycephalus; assembly: GCA_030068275.1. NCBI lineage: Eukaryota > Metazoa > Chordata > Actinopteri > Siluriformes > Clariidae > Clarias > Clarias platycephalus. The sequence goes on along the minus strand of JAQQZT010000033.1, from coordinate 34,894,555 downwards.
CAGTATAACATATGTAGAATTTAAATACACTTGCTCCAGATCTATTCCCTGTATCCGCTATATGGTACCAATCCAAGATGTTATTACCCCAACTGAAGGTTATAAGTTAAGCTTTTGGGGCCCTGAAGGATCACATGACCATTAACAAAGGCATTAGTAGCATTAAAATCTGCGAAATACATTTTAATATAATGCAATTTCCTGTCATAAACAGTTCTAGCACAGGACTAGCTAAGATCAATTCCAGACAAATCGAGAAGTTCAAAACCAAGATGAAAGTTTTTAAAAAATAAAATCCTTTTCAAGGCTAAGCTAATAAGCTAATTTACATTAGCTAGGCTGGCTCCATTCATGCATTGTTGCGATGGTTAAGCTGTATTTTTGAACAGGTATTCTAGACAAACCATGTGCAATGCAGATTTTTCCAAACTTTTTGGTCAAGACCAAACCATATTTTCTCAAGACTGTGATGAGTCCAAGTAAAATACCAATAAATCCAAAAATACACCAAAAACAATAAGAAAATGTCTTGGAACCATCTTGTATTTAAATTCTACAGCTCTACTACTGTAGATTGTCACCATCCTTTACCCTAGGCATAGTGTGCACTCGTGGAAGTCAACCAAGGCATACTGTACCTGTGGCAACCATCTTGCAAAAATTCTTAAAAGCAAGTCTAGTCTAAGACTCATGAAGGTTCCTAACTAAGAGGTTCTTTTTTCATAATGTATTTCTGAAACAACTTGGAAAAAAGTTTTAAGAAGGTAAGGAGAAAGGCGGTGTCCAAAAACAAGATAAAATACATAAAGTTTAAAAGTACTGTGCAGGTACTTAAAGTACATAAAGTGCAGGTACTGTCTTCTTACCTTCCCCCTAGAATGTATTAAAATTCCCACGGATCTCTCTCTTTTTGCTCTCCTTTCAGTTCCTCCTCATTCTTTATATGGCAATACTTCCTATAGTTTGTGTGTTTCCAGATATCTATATATCCAGAAGCCTCACTTTCTAACTCAATGATTTTGGTTTAGGTTTTTTTCTTTTTAAATTCTTCAAAAAGTACTGTTTTTTTTTTCTTCTTCTTCTTTTTTTTTTTTTTTTCAAATAACACATATGGCATTAGGTAATGAAGTAACAACAACAGTCAGTTGTTATTTTAAGACATAAGGGTCAGCTGTTCTGGAACACTTCTTGCAAGAACAGTATTCTGTCAAGTGCATTTGCAAAACCCACCAAGCACCATGATGAAACTTGCTTCTATAAAGACCTTCCCAGGAAAGCAAGACCAAAACGTTGCAGAAGCCGAGATCGAGGTTAGAAGCCAGCTTAGCTTCACAAACCCTAGGTCACCATGTTCAACTTTGTGCAGACACTCAGAGAGAAATGAAAGATAATTAGCCATGGTGATAAAACATTCAGAGCATGAGACGCATCCAGCCCAGTAGAGCTACAGAAATACGCAAAGCCTTCTACTGTAATTGCATTTAAAATCTCTACTTTGAAAAGAATCCTATACCTCAAATTTAATTTGGCACAAATGACATTGATTCATTTGAAGCTTTTATCGAGAATGTGATCTGTGCTTTGAGCTGAGTAACGGAAGCTTAAAGACTTCCAGCGCTTTTGGAAAACACAGGAAATAATTGTGGATAGTAAGACAGAGGTAGGGCACGGTAAGGCACAGGGGACTTAGGGCACGATGTCGAGGTACTGTACATCCTGAACAGGGTGCCAATCCATTGCAGGGCACACACACAATCACACACTTGTTCATACACTACAGGCAATTTGGGAACGCCAGTTAACCTAATCTGCAGGTCTTTGGACTGTGGGAGGAAACCGGAGTACCCAGAGGAAACCCACCAAGCACGGGGAGAACATGCCAACTCCACACAAGCACAGACCGAAGGCAGGAATCGAACCCTCGACTGTGGAGGTGTGAGGCGACGGTGCTAGTCACCATGCCACTCCCACGCTTTTTGTGTAAAACCTTCAGATCTTACATTTCACTCCTAAGTGAACCTTAAATCCATAAATAAAGACTAGCTGTTTCTACATGAAGACAAAAGTAAAGGCACCCTTTGAAAGGAGGCATGCTAATGGTAGTTGATGCACTGCAGTGGCTGAGCTGCATTATTGGACGATTTAGTGTTCAGTGTGTTTATGAGGCGATCTCTCTGCATTTACATATCATTTTTAGGGGATTTTGTAAAGGTGACTGAATGCAATTCATCTAAATGTCCCAGTGACCCAAACTATCTCCTATCACCCAAACAAGGATGGCTTCCCCTGGCTGAGTCTGGTTCCTCTCAAGGTTTCTTCCTCTTTGTACATATCAACTCACAATTTTCAAACTCATTTCATATATATATATATATTTGCTTTGTGATAATGGGCATTATTAAAAGTGCTATCTAAATAAAACTGAATGGAATAGAACATGAACAAAGAAAATCAACAACATTCAATAACCTTTACATTATTAGCATTATTTAAGCTATAGCGTGCTCGTCATTTCCAGTGTGAACTTTTTTAAATTCAAAGATAATTAGACATGATCACCACAGCCTAGTAGCTTTTATTTTATTTATATATTTTTTTTTACATGTTAATTTTGGTCCAGCTAAAGAAAATGAACTTTGATCAGCATTCTTTTACTCTCAGGCACAGTGCCCAAGTTATTGCTGACGTCAGCCAAACCGAGACTAGCGGAAAGCTTAGCTGTACACGTTTTACGTTTAAGTCTTTTACACGACCCAACTTTGATTCTCGGTGTCTCACTTAGACTGATGATCAATAATTGAACATGCCGTTCTGTAGCCTACGTTAGAAACTAACACTGCTGAATAGCAAAGCGGTTAGTATGCAGACATGTTTCTGCAGAATATCAGAAGCCAACTTTTTAGTGTAGCAGCTACTTAGCTCGAATTTAAATGCTGGCCTTCATGAGATTTCACAGTCTTAATTTAAAAAAAAAAAAAAAAAAACAAGTAATGAATGAATAAAAACATTAATGATAAAATAAAAGCAAAACTGGAGGAAATTCCTTGTACCGTTATTCACATGCTATTTGGTGAATAAAGCGTTCTCGATCTGAAACGTATTAAACCGTATTTCATAAAATTTAAACTTTATTTGTAACATACACAGTCATACACGGTACGATATGCAGTGAAACGCTTAGACAACTGCTCGTAACCTTAAAATCTAAATTATCAAGAGAAATAAATTAGGGAATGGAATAAAGAATGAAATATAGAAACCTTCTTCTAAAGTTTAGAAAAACTGCAGAGAAAAAGAACAAAATATAAGATATGGGATGTAAAAAATATTTAAAACCTAGCTGTACAAAATATACACAATAATGGCTGTACAATATGGAAAATGTGCAAAAAATCATGATATTCTAATAATAAGGATCAATGACAAGTTAATTTCTCAGTTACCTGCAAATGCACAATACTTATGAATCTTTACTCATTATCACAGAGTATTGCGTTGTGTCGAGTTGTAGCTCTTGTTTACTTTATGTCGTCTTCTGCTTGTCTTCTTTTGTCTTTTTGTATAATTCTTAGATAGTTTCGTTAATTTATGGTGTTAATATGTTGTCCTAGCTAGTCAGCTAGCTATGTTTTGTTATTTCATAGTGTTAACTTATGTTGTATGGAGCATCTTAGTCCAGGAGGAACGCTGGCTCGTTTCACCGTGTACTGAACTGTATACGGTGGAAATGACGATAAAAGCCGACTTGAACTTGACTAATTAAAAGTGAGTAGCTGTAGACTATAAAGTAGCTGTACTGACACTGTAGGACTGTGATTAATTATTAATTATTGTACTGGTCAATATTCATTCTTTTCATTATTGTATATACAATATTTCACCTTTTTACGATTGATTTATTTAAAATAAGTACAACTGGTATGATTGTATTTATTGTTAAAAAGATACGAGAGCACAAATCATGTCGTTGATTCAAAAGATCTTTATTGTAATAATTTTGTTTTTGTTGATATCAGTATATATCAAGTGTTAATCTTAGTATAAAAATCCCAGAGTATGTCTTCAGCCTTTGGATCTTATCGTAATATGATAAATAACGTGTTCTCTGCAGTACTGCAGATGTGTACGTGTTAAGTCGTGACATGCACAAATAATAATAATAATAATAATAATAATAATATGCAAATGATGAAACTGAGGATGTTTAAGAGAAACACGCTGCACAAAGCGTTTTGCTTTACCTGTGTGTTTATGCTGCAATCATACCAGAAGCCCATGAGAAAAACAACTGTGCCACGTCGTCCACGGCGTCTGTCGTCTCTCTGAAAATCTTCCTCGCTCCTTACTGGAAGGCGAGCAGGAACACGAGCACCACGTTGACAATGACGAGGAACATCATGATGAGAAAGACGACCACGCGCTGCGTCTCGGGCTCCATGTTGCAGCGGAGGACCGTGTGGAGGAAGCCGGGCCTCGGCCTCGCGCTCCTCACCCAGCTACGAGCCATGTGCACCCCCGCTATCTGCCCAAACCCCCGGTCCTCAGATCCTCACCTCTTCGCTCCTTTCTTGTCTTCTAGCCGAGATGTCAGGAGAATCCAAATCTCACCAGTAAGAGCTCATTGATTTTTCCGCTCATGTTTCAAAGCTCAGGCCTCCCCCTGCATCTGCAATGTCTCTCTCTCTCTCTTTCTCTCTCTCTCTCTCTCTGTCCCTTACACGCACACAAAAGGATGAAGCCAGTTGTCCTCCATGGCTGTGGTTTCTCCTGTAAGTAAACACACACAAGCTGATCTCAGAGCTACGTGACTCGGCCCGGAGCTACGCTGGAACGCTCATCCATCACTCCCGCAGCATCGCTCTCTTCTCACACGGCTTTTTTCTCTCTCCTTCTTTCTCTACCGCGAACAACCAATCAGAGACCCCGGTTCTGCACCGTATCCTGGAAACCAGAATGGTTGAGGCAGCTCTTAGCAACCGTGGAGAAGGGCGGAGGATGGGGGAGCCAAGAATATGGAGCGGACTGCTTATTAGACAGATCGGCTCTCTAGATCCCTCTCTTTAAATCTATCACTCTGTCTCCCTTTTTTGGCTTTTTATCAATCTTTGTCTCACATCGTCCTCCTATGAGGAATAAATTTCACATGAAATCTGTCAGATTTGTTCTTTGGTGTTTGTAACTCCTGCATTATGAGGATCATGTGTTTAATACTTCACTTAAGCAGACACATTTACAGGACAGAATAAATCCTCATCTATCCTTTTCAAACATTGACTCAGATCACAGCTCACAGATTATATAACACAACGCATGGGGGCGCGTCTGTCTATTTCAGGGCATCTCACACACACACACATGCACACACACTCTGGTGAGTTATTCAGAGGTAGGAGGAAACCGGAGAGCCTTTAGGAAACTAAATGTTTTTTAAGCTCATCCATACGTACAGTATATCCGACACTCTGTGTTAAATATCACCTGCATCCATGTTACTGTATGATGCACTTCAAGGTGGGACTTTGACAGGACATACCAAGGTCAGAAGTGATAACCGGAGCCAGAAGACTCTAATCAGGACTCTGCTCTCCTGCTCTGCTTATCTCTGGATCTACAAAAGCTAGGACTTTCTCCTGGTTAGACTGGTGTACACCTTCCAAAAGATGTACTTATGTTGGTGGAAAAGCTGATCTGTAGATACCCAAGGAGAAATTCAAGATTGAGAGCAGACCAGAGGTGTTGCTGTTGCAGCTTTGATAAAGATCTCAAAGCCACTTCTGTTGGTCACTTTGGATAAGAGATAAGAGAACTAGTGACCAGCAAGTTGGAGAAATTATTCCTGGAAACCTTCTACCTAGAAAGCCAGCATGTTAGTTAAAGTATGGTCACGGGTGGTGATGGACTGGTCTAGACACTGAATACAGCAGACATGGTGATGAGTTTTTTTGTGGAGATCTACAAAATGTGTTTGTTAATGATTTACCTGAAATACTACTCATGCATCCCATAATTCCTTCTGTTTCACTCCCATTGCTGACATTTTTTAGTCTGTAGCTTTAAATGCAAATAAGCTTTTGTGCCCTTTTGAGTTACTGATCAGAAGGTCTGCGGTTCGATCCCCAGCTCCAGCAGGTTGCCACTGTTGGGCCCTTGAGCGAGGCCTTGAACCCTGTCTACTCCAGGGGCGCTGTATCATGGCTGACCCTGCGCTCTGACCCCAGTTACACCGGGATATGCAAATAACGGCTTAACGTAAGAACTTAACCTCCCCCGACACACATACCCTTTGTAAGAGTGCATTTTTTTAACCAGTGAGAACAGAGGAAACAAAAAACTCCAGCCCAGAGGATGAGATATGCAAATGTCCTGAAATGATGTCATAACAGGTGCAAAATCTGAATGGCACATTCAAGCACATTTACATCATTTGGTAGATGCCTTGATCCAAAGCGACTTACATTTCTTATCTCATTAGACATTTGAGCAGGTGAGGGTTAAGGGCCTTACTCAAGGGCCCAACAGTGGCAATTTTGTGGAGCTAGGGTTTGAACCTGGGACCTTCTGATCAGTAGTCCAACACATTAACCAGTGAGCAAACCCTAATGTTTTTGTCCATGTTTATAAAAAAAAAAACTACAAAAAAGGGTAGGCACAACCAATGAAAACTCATGTGAATGTCTAAAAATGATCAAAAGCTAATTTTATATAACAGGTCCAATTCCGGTAGCCCAAGCTTGGGATCAAGCATCAATTACTTGAGCTGTAAAACCGGAATGCTACCTGCTACAGCACCACACCACCACCATGCCAAAGCTTATTGTTTTATAGGTGGAAAAACATAGTAAGGGCCTTTTTGGCAATTAGTAGCAACACAGTGGTGCTTGGTGTACCTAGAGCCCCCAAACTTCTCATCATTAAACGTGAACTACTCAGGAAACAATACAGTCCATACTGTAAAGTGTCTCTTAAACCAGAATCTTAAACCTTAAAGCCACATGGAAATTAAGGATGATGGGAAGGAATAAGCACACTATGACCAACCAAATGAATAAATACCAGCCTGAGCCAAAGGACAGAGCTGTAGCGCTGCAAACATTGTAGGTCAAAGTGAAATGAATAATTACTGCATATGATACACAAAATGTTTAAAAGGAGTTTGAAATCATGAGTTTATATTTGTTCACATAACTCCCTGAACTTCCTGGTCTTTATGTCCCTGTGGTTAAGTTCCAGTGTCTGGGGGATGAGACGGCTCATGGCATATTTACAAATCCATCATCATCATCATCATCTGTAGCCATTAAGAACCCGCCGTGACCTGAGACCCCAAATGTTTTGAAAAGTTCCTTATTCAGTTTCATCCTTGACTTTATCTCATGAAGACACCAAGTTACATCTACTGAATATCCAGTGCAGATATGTGACAACCAGTGAATGTCCATATTGTACCCATGACATCATTTCCAATATGGTGTTGTGGTGCACCTGTTTAGTACATGTGACGAAACTACAGTGGTGTGAAAAACTATTTGCCCCCCTCCTGATTTCTTATTCTTTTGCATGTTTGTCACACAAAATGTTTC
>JAQQZT010000033.1:34854050-34864378 GCA_030068275.1 Clarias platycephalus | reverse complement strand
AGAGGCCTAGTTAGCTGGCTAGCAGAGACAAGACAGATAGACCTAACATAAATTACAACATAGATTTACAAAAACTATAAGTGGATTAAGTGGATTAAGGATCCACTTATTTGCACCTATTATCAGCTACATGTGGTGGCGTAATGGAACAGCCATCACCTTGTATGATTACACTACTAATGCATACAGTAAAAAATCTCTCTCTCTCTCTCTCTGCTTCCCAATGGTGAAACAACTCCACTTCTTTATTCAAACAATTATTAAATTGTTAAACATGGAAATACAATGATATATAATTTTCAGCAGGTGCGAAATTCCTGCTTCGAACACTATAAACTATGGTTATGTAATGCAACCCTTGGCAGAAATGTAGTGAAGTAAAAGTACAGATATTTGCTGTAGGATGTAGTGGAATAAAATTATAAAAGGTGTCCTGTAATAAAACTACTCAAGGAAAGTACAGATACGTAAAATATGTACTTAATTACATTAACAAAGCAATGATCTTTGTTTCCTTTCACCACTGATTCCAGAGGATTCACACATTACCAGTTTGGAAATGCAAATGGGGCCAATTTGCATGTCTTTGGACTGTGGGGGGAAACCTGGGTACCTGGAGTAAACCCACCAAGCACTCTACATACACAGGCCCGTGGCAGGACTTGAACCGTTAACCCTGGAGGTGATGACCACTACACTACCGTACCACTTGGGTACACGAATCCACAAAAACCACACCCGGCTATTCCTATGCTTTTGGGTTAAACATGTATTTTCCTTTTCTTTTTTGGGCACTTGGTCATTTCTTGGTCAGTTGGTGCAGAAGAGTGTAGCACTAATCAGTCAGGAAAGTAAATTTGTGAGCCTCTGAAGCTGGGGATTGTGTGTTTGAATCTCACCAGGGCTTTATATGGATAAAGACATGAACAGGGAAGCTGAGCTTCATTTTCCAGTGACAGACTGACTGCACAGACTTCTAAAGCATTCTTGTGTGATTGCAGAACCACAGGTTAAGGTGGGACCAGTGAACTGGGGGACATACTAAGTAACACCAGCAGGACCCTGTGGCCTAATGGATAAGGCATCAGCCTCCGGAGCTGGGGATTGTGGGTTCAAGTCCCACCAGGGTCGGTTCTTTAGCTTGATTCTAGAAAAATACCACAATTACATGGAGACAAAAAGACAACTGAAGATACATCGGTTATCAGCTACCTACAGTGCAGTGCACTTTAAATAATAAGGGTTCACCTGCATGTGATGGTATAATGGAACAGCCATCAGCCTGTGATTACACTACTAACGCATAATAAAAACTATCCCAGGAGGGCAAAGTACACAAACCCTGTACTTGAGTAAAGGCATGTACTATGTACTTAATTACAGTAACAAAGCAAACAGACTTGTTTGGGGATTCACACATTACCAGTTTGGGAATGCCAATGGGCACAATCTGCTTGTCTTCGGGGAAACCTGAGTACCTGGAGGAAACCCACCAAGCATGGGGAGAACATGCAAACTCTACCCGTGGCAGGACTTGAACCCTTAATCCTGGAGGTGATGACCACTACACTACCGTACCACTTGTGTACACGAATCAACAAAGGCTTAGAAACCACAGCCAGCTACTGTCCTCCTATGCTTTTGGGTTAAACATGTATTTTCTTGTCCTTTTTGGGTACCCGGTCATTTCTGACCCAACAGTTCACTCTCTCCACATTTCCACCGAGACATCTGCTGCTCATGCTACATCACACTCGGAGGAAAGCGCTAACTGCTGCCTTCCATATGCACAAGCTCATGAAGCAACGTTCACTGATTACTGATTAAAAGCCTTGCTTTAGAGACCATGTGCAGTTTTGTTGTCTCAGATTCCCAGCCATGGTGCTGGTGTTGTCTAGATTTGAACACTGCTGAAAATACTTTTGAGCAAATCTATGCAAAATATTTAATGAAACAATGAGACACAAATGTGCCTCTTTTAATTTGGTGATTTTTACTGCTATGCATTCAGGGTCGTGAAACTAAGAGGATCAGAGAGGTGATCAGATGTGACAGAGCAGTGGAATCATGACCAGGTTATATTAATACACCGAGCACAAAGTGTTCTGATTTGCTCAAGGTCTTTCTGTTTTTAATTAAACCTTATGGAAGAATGACGAATAAACAGAATATTAGACTCTGAACGATTTGAACGTTTAAACTGTTTAAAGAGAAAAAGACAAGGTGAGGATAAATTCCCCATATCTTTAGTGAGAGAAGCAATAAGCCATAAAGAACGACATGTCCAGGTGACGTGCGTCCACACCACCACACTCTTTCCCACTTTCATATCGAACAACTCTGACTGTGTCATTTGACATCCCAAGCATTTCAGGCATTTTACTCTCAGACGCCTCCTGCTTCTTAACCATCAGTCTATAATAAAACTTTCCACATGCTCGATCTGATCTCTTCACCCCTCCGGTTCTCTCTCTCTCTCTGTCTCTCTCTTTCATCCTCCCTCTCTCAGTGACCTTCTCCTCCAGTTTTACAGCTAATCTGATTTAAAGTGAAGATGACTGAATGTCCATACAAGGCCTCGTTTCGAGAGGAGAAAAAACAACAACAAAGCGTTCGTTCGCATTCAGACGGAAAATCAGCAGTTCCACTCTTCTTCCTAACCTCCATCATACAGTATATACTTTATTACATTTCTGACGCTGTCGTAATACATCAATTTCACGTTTGATTCAGTTTGGTTTATTATAAAGTCCGGCTGTATTCTGTGTTTTACGGCATCATTCGTATCTTTCACTTGGTGAATTTTGTGCACATTTTAACAATACACGGTGGTTAAAGTTAAATTATGGAAAAGAGTAAATGAACTGCATTCAGGGTGAAACACACCTACCGTACAGGACTAAAGCAGGGGTAGTTAGTTAAAATTAATGCCGATTTTAGTATTTTCCAGGAAAAAAGTATTGAACATGTCTAGGAACTGACACAAGTGAAGATATCTTTAATTTAATCAAATTTATCTGCAATTACTCAATATAAGATTATACATTTTAACTTCAACAGTTAACAGTTTTTATTTTAAATTTAACAGAGATTTTTTTACTGTTTTTAAGTTTTGCATTTTTTTGTTCTGTTGGCAGATAATTTAAATAATTTTAAGCATTAATGTCTAAAAAGAAGCAAAATTATCTACCAATAGAATTAAAAAAAAATATGCGCAGAAGATTTTATATATAAATTTAAACTACAATTTGGTCTTTCTCTACATTCAACTACTTTCAGGATATTTGTAGTTGTAAAGATTATTTTTTAAATCTTTACAACTACAAATGTAAATTTGTGTAAAATTATTTTATTATAGAAAAATTTTAACTGTGAGAAAAAGATAAATGTGGAAAAAAATATCTCAAATATAGATAAATGTGTTGTCAATTTCTTATTATTAGGTTACAACAAACCAAATATAATATTATTAAAACTAATTCTAGAGAAATATTCAGCTAGTTTTAAGCATTTAGTTATTGAAAAGAGCAAAGTGATCACCCAATAGAACAAGAATTTATGCTTAAAGACATATTAAAGACATATAAAAGACATATATTATACACCTAATGATCTTTCAATTGGTTTGTTTCTTATATTAAGAAATTGTAAATAAATTTGCCTAAATTTAATATAGTTTTGCTTGCTAATATGATGTTTCTGTACAGTTTACACATACTGACTGACAAACATTCAATTACTTTACACCTTCTTTTGAGAAATAAATGCCTAAAATAAGATTAAATACTTAAATCTGTAAAAATCCATAAAATAAATAAGTATTTCCATTTCTTTATATTCGGCTTTCAAAGTGAAGGACTTGGATATTTAACGTAGTCTTGAGGTTCTCCAGGCTTCCTAAAGGACTTTTTGTCTCTCATGAGCAGTTTCAGTGGAATGTTTCTTTGTTTATTACGCCACCCAGTGACCCATGAATCATTTAAACATAAAAAAAAAATCATCTAACTTCATGCATGACCCAGTGAGAAACAGGTGCAGTTGATGACAAACGATCAGGCCGGTGACTAGGATACTGCTGATGCTGAATGCTGAGTGGCTGGAACAGACGAGAGGGGAAATGAGGTTTTTAATCTGTATCTTCAAGCACTTCGCAACCTTTGTTGCAAAGGTTGTGGGGTCTCTTTAGAGTAGATAAAACCCACAACACAATGTGCTATTGCTGAACAAAGCTTGCAGTTGTTGCTTTGCCTGTAATCACTGTTTGGAAGAACATGTGGTGTGTAGATGCTACATAATCTCTCTGGATAATGACAATCATGTCGTATGTCTTTGGACTTTGGGAGGAAACCAGAGGAAACACAAAAAGCACAGGGAGAACATGCAAACTCCAGTTCAGTGAGTGAGCCGAGCTGAGGGGTTTTACCCGAGCTGAACCTCTGTACAGATGCCTGAGCGAGTTGTGCACAGCTGGCTGCTCTCCCACGCACTGCTGGAGCAAATGTTTTTCCATAAGGAATTCAATCAGTCAGCTAGATGAGTTTATAATTAGAGAAGAACATGATGGCCGTCTGACCTCCCGAGTGTACTCAACGTTATATCACCAACGGGGGAAAATATGTTAATATGTTCGGCAAAAAAATATTCACAAAGGGTTTTGATAGAATCATTACATTTTAATAATGTGCTCTATGAAGTGATAATAGAATGCAATAACACACTGTATTAAATATATTATTTGCTCAAGTAAATTATTACCCATAACAGAAACAATTTATATGAAGCATCTGACATTTTTGCGAAGCAGTGGTTAACATATAAATAATATAAAACTCATGTAGTGAAATAATTAACAACGCTGTGATGTGATGAAGCAGACGTTTTGCGCAGAGTTATAATAACACCTAAGTTAATTATACTACACGTTGCTATAGAAACCATAATGTACTGTATCAGAACAAGTGCATTCATGTAAACCGGTGATTGCCATTAGATCTGAAAAGCTGTTTTTGAGACGCAAGATTAAAGCATGATATTGTTTAGAGCTTTATGTGAAATGGGGTTAGGTCTGACGTCCAGAGAGAACCAAACAGCCATGGTTTAATGTCCCTGCAGTAGGCGATGGAACACCATGCCACGTCCTGAAGTCTAACTCGCTCTGACTCACTGCACCGTGCTAAACCCGGCCCTCCGTTTACTGTAGGATGAGGCCTAGATCATCAGCGCTCCACTGCACCACATAACAGCCGGGAGTGAGGAACACTGAGAGGAATTAGACATGACAAGGATGGAGGAATAAGGTGTAGGGTGAAGAAGTCAGAGCCGTACACTGAGATCGGCTCCATGCACCATTTCACACGAGCACGTGTGCTCACGTCTCACCTTTTCATTACAGGTGCATCTGTGTTAAAGTGGCCATCCATTGTTCTCTCATTTGATTCAGTGTCAACCTTCATTCACCATCTGATGTGTCCACATTCAGTGAGTTTCCTTATGTTTATACAGTATTTAGCATTTCAGTCTGTAATATCACTCCCAGACAGACAGAGATACAGAGAGGAGACAGACAGACAGACAGACAGACAGATAGACAGACAGATAGATAGATATAAATTAACAGACTGATAGATGGACACAGATAGGTAGAGAAACAGTTATGCAGATAGACAGACAGGCAGATATGCAGACAGATAGATGGACACAGATATTTTTCTGATACTGACAGGCAGACTAATAGACAGATGGAAACCTCAAATTTCAAGTTTTGGTGAAACGCACCGTTTAACATGCATAATTCAACTGGGGTTTAATTTAAAGATGGAATCCGACCAATCTGAACCACTCACTCATGTCTATATTGCTTTATCCTGTATTTGGAGTCACGGGGCGCCTGAGGACTATCCCAGGGGGCTCGGGGGGACACACACTGGACAGGATGCCAATCCATTGCAGGGCACATACACATACAATGGGCAATTTGGGAACGCCAATAAACCTAATCTGCATGTCTTTGGACTGTGGGTGGAAACTGAAGTACCTGGAGGAAACCCACCAAGAATGGGGAGAACATGCACACAGAGACGGGAATTGAACCCAGACCCTGGAGGTGCAAGGCGACAGTGCTAACCACTACACCACCGTGCCGCCCACCAACCTGAACCAGTAAAGCAATAATTAGTCCTGCTGATTACATAGACATAGAATAAAATGATTAGATTAGATGTAAACACAAGAATAATATTGTAACTGTAATATACTTAAATGTTTTATTTCTCTCTGTTCTATCTCAGTATTATTATCTCTCCCGTCTCACAGGAGTCTCCCAGGCGGACATCAAGGGGCCACTGGTTTTATTTTTCTCTGTTTGTCCTTCTTGCCCCTCCTGTCCTTTCTCATACAGTGGTTTGTCTTTGTTTATTTGTGTGTGTGTGTGTGTGTGTGTGTAGTGGGCAAGAAAATCTGCCACTTTCCTGGCCACACCCGCAGAGAGCAAGACTCTAAATGTCAGCTTCACTTCATCAGTTTATCAGTCTGCGGTTTACTGATAATTCACTTGCTCTGACAAAACACACACACACACACACACACACACTGAAAGAAGAAATCAGTGCACGATTGTAAAAGAAAAAATCACACATTTCCACATTTTTCCCTCTCTTCTCGCACATTCTCACACACTTATCGGAACAAAGCATTCCCACAAGGCCAGTGATCAGTTTCCCCAAAAATAGACTTTCTCCTGTCTTTATTCTTCCCTCACACACTTTCGCCGGCTTTTCTTTACAGGAACGAGTCAACGGTTATAGTTTCTATTGATTTCACACAGCATTCATTACAGTCCTCACAAAGGGAGAAAAACACTTCGACATGCATTTTGTTTATGGGGTCCAATAAAAGCTCCCCACAAGGCCCTTTGACAATGTGGTAAAGAAAACGGTTTAGAACAAAAAGACTGTGGCTTTTCGGTTGTACATTACGGTCCTCACAAGGTCCTGACCACATAGACATTTTCTTGAAACACCCCCTCCGGTCTCTCTGACAGGCCTGCGTATCCTCAGGTACGGACATTACTGTTCCCTCTTATCTCTCACATACCACAGTGAGAACCTTCCAGCCTTAAACCCTGCACTCGGTGCCGAGCGGCCATGCAGAGCCAAGTCTTCCTCCACAGGTCTCCGAGTGCTGCTGGAAAATAGCACACTCTGGCACAGGAGATTCATACTGCGAGGTCACATGTAGAGCTGTCATGACCTACGGAGGCTGTGGATTCGATCCAAGACAACTGCATGTCTATAGATTAATACTTACAGAAAGATTTCTCTATAGAAAGGTTCTCCGCATATGAATTATATTTTAGTATAAAAGCTTATATCCTCTCAAATTGCTGTTTATTTATCATTTGATTTTATTTCCCTCCATTTTTTTTCTCTCTTCCCCCAACAAACTTTTTTTTACAGATGATTTTACAGAAAGAAAATGTTTGTATTTTTCTTTTACAAACCAGAAAAAAAATTTTTTGCATTGATATTTTTTTATTAAATATATAGGGGTCAAGATTGTGCATCCTTTTTTTCAGCACATCCTTTTTGCCTTGTGTTGCCTAGCAACATAAGGAATTAAAGTTTAATTCATTTTAACCAACTATACAAACATGACTGAGCAAAAAAAAAAAAATTGGTTGTATAGTTTTCCGGTGTTTGCATCTCCAAAAAAAATGTTATATAAAAAATAAAGAAAAATAATAATACGAGCATTTGGCGAGTTACATTTTAGTAATTTTAGTAAGATCAAGTATTTATAACTTTGGCTCTACCTGACAAATCTAAAAACCCAGGTGCACAGTTTGATGTCTGAAGTTTAATGCCCATCGACCCCACCAGAAGAACAGGTTGTTTGGTTATTGTCCAATGCTGTGTTGCCTGTATGGGTCCATGCAGCTTGAGTTTTAGGGTTAAAATGTATTAAAAATCTGATTTTAAAAATGACTCTTGGATCTTGGATAACGTCAAGTGCACCATCATGTTCGAAAACAAAAGCTCACTAAACTGTACCTGCACTTGTCATGGTGGACAGGGTGATATTTGTTCCAATGAAATGTAGATAAGGTGAATATTTTTTTCATATGCACTACACACACCTCTCCATGTAAGTGAATATATAGGATATAAGGGAACACTTGATGCTACAACCTCAGTCATAAGGACTGGTTCAGTTGGTACTCTTTATTTCTGAAAGCATGTATAACAACTACCTGGACCAGCTTGTGTCTGCTTCTTGTTCAGATGCAGTTTAAAATTTTTCTTTTTTGTAGTTTTTTTTTTTTTTTTTTAATACTCCTGGCTGGCTCGCAACTGTCAGATTCATATATAAGAGAAAAAAAGACTTACTTGAATAAAGAGTGAAGCATTGTTCAGGGTTGGGGTTGTGTCTTTATTCACAGAGATGCTTAAAGTAAGCATGTGAAAAGTGCATTTATTCACACCTGACCTTGACTTTCTCTGTGCATGCTCGCTGGGGGAGACAGATGGGCAGAGGATTCGAAACACTGAGCAGGAGAAGCAAGGCAGCCAAACAAGACTAAAGAGTCTTCAGCACTTGTACAAATACAAAAAGGGATGTAGAGTCATTTGAAGTAAAATAATGCCTCTCTGTTCTACACTGAGTACCCTCATTATGTACGAACGACTAGAGAAACATCAGTGCATTTAAAGGATTTACAGAATGTATTTAAACATTATGATGTCATTATTTTCACTGACGAGACACAAGAAAGAGACACAAGTGTTGCCGAACACTCATTTCAGTTACAGCTTGAAATTGTTTTGTGTCAGTTTCAAGAGTTGTGTTCCACTTTGACCTCATGCCAATAAAGTTAGGTCCTGTTCTGACTTACGTAATAGCAGCTATAAACAGCAAGAGAATAGAAATATCTGTAAATTTACAGCAAACATGAAGAGTAAGATACTGTTTAACTATAATAGTGTGTTAGTGTTAAACACCATGAACAGTAGGACTGATAGGATTCAATATTGAGTTTTCAACTCAATAAACTCCTGTGGTCAAACTTAAAATTAATAAGACATTATGAAAAAATATATTTTATGCATAACAAATATAGACGTGAATATAATGTGAATTAAATGACAGAATAATCAAAGATGCTTGAAAATTGTAGTTATTATTGTTATTATCATCATTATGAAATGCTCATAACCTGAACTCAATTCTGCTGATTATTCTGAAATATTATGTACTCTTGATTATTTCTTCAATGTTACATCTTATTGCAGAGGCTGTTTATTGAATTCCTGTAGTTTTGTCAATTTGTCATTGCTTTTTATTTCATTATGACATTTTCCATTGTGTCCAATTCAGTTCATAATCAGAATGGCTTGGCCTGTCAATCAAGGCAGACTGGGTGGAGTCACGTGTGTCAACGTGCTCAAGGAGGTGATTCTAGAGTCTGCTGGAGCCCTAGGCAAACATTTGCAGGGGGCAATTTCAACCAGCGTTAATCACCATTATCATAAAAATAATACGTAAATGTGCCAGTGGTCCCCCTACTGGCCTGGGGTTCCAAGCACTTGGACTGCATTTCCTGTTGACAAGCAGCGCCTCCAGGTGCACAATTGATTTTATCAAAAGATGACAGAATTTAAGCTAATATATACAGTAGAAGAACGTTGATCACCCCTAGCATTATAAAGCATCTCCCAAACAGCACCTGCTGGTTAATTATTCCTTTAGCTGGTCTTGTGAAAGGGTTCCCATCCAAATATTTAACCTAGCACAGGCTTTACTCCGGATGCCCTTCCTGAGGCGACCCTCCCATTTTTATCCAGGCTTGGGACTGGCAGTAAGGATACCCTGCATCCTGGTGGCTGGGTTTAGGGCATTGGCTGGGAATTGAGGTGAGAAGCCGACCACTGAGCCACCAATGGCCCGAGTCATTGTTTCTCAAAGTGTAGCCAAGGCCCCCTGCTGGATAATAAAGCTACACTAGGTGGATTGCAAAAGGTCATTGGATAAGAATTTTTAATCCTTTTTTAAAAAAAGGATTGGATGTCCAATATTCCAATTAGACTTTCCAATTAATTCAAATTCATACTATATCTTAGTCCCATTTGTTGATTAGAGTTGTGATTAGAGGTTTGAGTGAGCTGCAAATGACTTTCAGATTTTATACTGAGCCTTGGCCAATTATGGGAATAAATCAATTTAATAATTATACCCTAAATTTACAAAAACTAACTCGCTAAGTAAAGACTACAGGTTTACAGACAACATAAAGTGCACGTGCAAATGTGCAAACAAGAGCAACAACAAAGTGA
>JAQQZT010000033.1:34816102-34830964 GCA_030068275.1 Clarias platycephalus | reverse complement strand
GTTCAAGTCAAACCGAGACTTGCAATACAATTTCTGGTGAAGACATAAACGTTAGTAATATTTACAGAGCTTTCTACCTTGATGGTGTCAAACGCTGGGATAAATAAATTAACACAGCAGGGGGTTATATATAGAAAAAGAGGGAGTTTTTACTCTCATAACTGTGTTCTGTTATTCTGCACAATCAAAAGACTTGAACAGTCTGTGCACTTACTTTAACTATGGCGCTGGTCAAATAAGTTATAATTATGTGTTGTATTGCAGTAATTTAAGATATTTTTTTGCTTTATTTGGTAATTGCTCAAATGATATAAATATTAATAAATTGGTTACTTATGATGTTTTTAATAATTATAGAATTTGTGTTGAAAAATGTGATACCTTTGCTGAGAGACATACAGAGGTCACAGGAAGCGACTCTGTAAATGTCCTGGTCCGACTCTGAAGGTTTCATTATTTCACTTCCAAACTTCTCAGTCTCTGTTTTCTTGTCTTCTAGAAAGGTGACATCGTCAGGATTGAGGAGGTTATCCAGGAAGCAGTCTGTCTCTGGGATAGGCTGCAGGCACCGGGCGGGGAGCAGGACCTCGGGTTGGGTGTAGCGTAATGTCTTTACTCCAGAAAGTGGACCTGAACCGTCGTCTTTGTCTCCACCGCTCCTGCTGCAGTTAGGAGTTGAGCTAGAGAGTTCTGTCTGGTTGTCTTGCTTGACCGGATTCAGTGTTTCCAAGTGAACTGGTAAAGATGTAAGAACTTTGATATGTGGCTGAGAGTCTAAATCAGTGTCACAAGGGGAAGTGTGTATATGTGTGTGATTAATATCTGTGCATTGTGTAAACGGTCCGAGTCCATAGGGAACTAACGGTATCAAGTGTGAGTCCACGTGACACTTTTGGTCATTTTGCAGTTTTCCGTTTTCTGCACATACTACATTACATTCAGGGCGTAAACATGTAGCGTTCTCAATCTGTGTAGGTTGCTCAAGGTTCTCATGTGGTGATGGGTAGAAATCACAGTGAATGCTGTCCAAGTCTTCGCCTAGCCCAGAAACGGCTGAATCCTCACTGCTCCAGTGTACAGGAGACAAAACGTCAGAACGTTTCTTTAGACCATCTAACTTCTCCAAGCCTGGCTGAAGCACTTCCTTGTTCGAGGTAAGGCCATTGGTGTGATCACTATCCTCAGAATCACTTTCTGGACCATCGGAAAAAGGTTCCAGCCACCGATTACTATCTCCTACAGCTTTTTTGGCATCTGCTGATTTTTCAAAAGCTGCGTTATTGTGTACACTGACGTTCCAACACAACTCAGTCTGATCTGATTGAGGATTCTCTTTTACAACAAAACTCGATTCAGAGTCATGAATAGCACTAGTCTCTGGAAACAGGATCTCAGTGGCATTCCCTTGTGAAGAACAGATGCTTCTGTTATGCTTTAAATCAATAAACAGTGTGTGACTATTCAAGGCATTGACACATTGCTCATGTGTGTGTGTTGGGTGACAAACAGTAAAAAGTGGAGCGTGTGTTTCAACAGGTTTTGATAAGACACAAATACCTGTCCTAATCTCAGGCTGGTTTAAGTTGGCTGATTGGAATGGAGGATGAAGCTCATCTTCTATACTCTGGGCATGTTTCGGAGACAGACTATCCTCTACTTCCTCAGAGCTTGTGGCTTTCTGGCTTCGATCCAAAAAGTTCTCCTCTGTGGAAAGGGAGTAAGGTGATCTGTCACAGGAATGACTGGAGGATATCAAGAGCTCTGGGTTAATATCCCTGCTCTCGTTGTGTCTTTGGAGGAGGGTGATGTCTTCTGCAAATCTTTCCGCGGACGACGATAGTGGTGCGAGGCTAATCGGAAAGGAGGAATCCTCCCAAACCTTCTCTTTAAATCGGATTCTCCTGTCCTCGCTTGTCAACCCTTCAGAACAAGACGGTGTGGAATTGATGTTCTCTGCTTCAGTGCCCGGAGTGTTTAGCTCAGAAATTTCATTGACATCATGACAGTCAGTGGAACATGTCAATAACTCGGACTCGAAGCCCTGTTCCTGGTCAAGACGTTTCTCTTTTTGTGGTAGATTCTCTGCTCCAGTGTGTAATAAACTCACAGGCAATGCATTGATGTTTAAGTGGTGAGGAAATGCAGAACCTGGAGAGTTCACAGATTCGGTTTCCAAGTGAACACCTGATACACACGGCGTGTCGTGTGGCTTTGTGTCACCATTACATGAGTTAAGGTGTGTTGCACAAACACATAGTTTGCATGGAGCGGTATCCGTTATATTACAGTCTCGGTAGTTTGTGCAAACAATCAGAGCGTCTTCAGAGTTCAGTGCATTTTCTTTGACACCTGAGGAACCTGTATCTTTGTCCTCATGTGACGCGTTTGTGTGCAAAGACAATTTACGAGCATTATTCTGCTCCGGTCGACTCCTGCACAGCAAGTCAAGTCCACCTGCTCTTACACTGCATACATCCTCCTGAGACAGCGGTGACTTGTGGTGGAGATTTACACATCCTGACTTGATGTTACGTCTTTGTTGGATGCATGTAGTGCTTTCTGCACCTGTAGTTTTTGGACAATGTGCGTTGCTCTTTCTATGGTGAAGGTCTGAGTCCTGAGAGCAGCGTTGCGTCCCTGTTTCTCTAATTTCTACCTCTGGGCTCTCTGGTTCACATGTGGGCTTGTCATCTGTATTGTGTAACCTATCGAGGATATTTTGATGTATCTCTGCGCTGCACGTGCTTGTGCTCTCTAATTTGTGCGCGGCAGAACTGTTTAAACTAAACAAATCTGTCCTTTGTGAACAAGTGCTGTCTTTGACATATGTTTCTCGGCAGTCTTTTCTTGATGAGCTGTTATCCTTTTCTTCTTCCTCTACTACACTGTCATCTTTTTCCTTGGCAGTTTGTAAACCTGCATTAAATGTGTTTACATGTTGCGTACTCAGTTCTTCTACTCCTTGATCGAGCTCCTCGCCACTGAGACCGTTGATCAGGAGCGACAGTCTTTCCTGTGGTACCCCCGTGACCTCTCCAAGGTCTATGTTATTATGATAACTGTTTACTTCTTCTTTCTCCGCCTTAAGTGTTTTGGTGGGTTGTATTTCCTGTTCGCTGGAGTGTCTGCCCTTCACCTCTCCTTGCGCTTTACAGACATCCGCCTCCTCAGGTCCATTTTCTAAATCCAATCCTGGGTAAAGATCTTCCACTCCCAGGAGAGCCGGAAACCCGTCCTCATCATTGCACGATTCCTGCAAGCTGTCCGATTCCTGCTCTGTCCATCCTGATGTGTCTGAATCAAGCTCACACTTGGCCTGCTCTGCTCCACCAGGGTCATTCGGGGCCTCAAGAGCTTCCTGAACCTGTAGGGAAGACAAACACATAATCGAATAAACACCAACGTTTAAGTTTAAAAGGTCACAGAACATTTATAAGACATTCAATCATTTGTCCTCTAGGGCAATATCTGTCTTCAAGGTACGAAGGAATCTATCTTTTCATACACAGTTCCTCTCAGTTCCAGCTCATTTATTAGAGGTTAAAACCTGGTCTGTGATAACAGTTGACCAGCAGCTTAGTGGTTAAGGCATCGGGTTATCGTTCGGAAGGTCCCAGGTTCAAACCCTACAACCAACATGCTACCACTGTTGGTCCTAAGTACTGGCAGTAGGAGAAGTATCCATCGTTGGAGAAGGGGTACACCCTGGACAGGGTGCCAATCCATTGCAGGACACTAAAATCATTCTGCAGACAGTACTTAAAGATTATTGAGTCAACATTCTTACATTATTGAACCATCCCAAAGGTGTACAACATTTACAACCTTACATATAAACGTACATATAAGTGTATTTCTATGTTTTTCTTCTGACTATTCTTCTTACTTTCTTCTTCCTAACGTTCATATTATCGCATTTTTAATTTCGTTATACTGTATTGTACATGTAGGCTTAATGGCACCCAGAAGACAGGATAATGATGGTGGTTGGGTTTTTTAAATAATAACAATAGTAAAGAAAAGGGGTAGAAGTTTTTAGCTTTGGATTCATTAGCCTGTCTCTAAGAGGTGGCTTTTATTTATGACATAAAGTAAAAGTTTAGATTTGACACCCAACAGTTAGAAACATCCAGGTTGATCATTATTAACAGGGTACAATTAAACTAATAGAAAGAGGATTAGATTTTAGGCATATTTAGTTTCAGATAAAACGACAAATTCTAGAAAAGTGAAATTTGCTATCAATCCTCACTCCTGTCTTCTTGCCTCCGTGTCTCCAGTCGAGTGTTTTCCATATTGACCGTCTTAATGAACTTAATCAACGATGTTGCACTATTTAACGATACCTCTTTCCCACTTGTTCATAAGTATATATTGTATTCCACGATCTGCAATGCATATTCATGCAACAGTGTTAAATAAATAAATAGAGAACATCTAAACTCCATGCACACAGACACGGGAATCGAACCTGGCTGGGAATTTAACCTGGACCCTGGCGGTGCAAAGCAACTGTGCTAACCACTACATCACCATGCTGCCTTGGTAGCTGTACTTGTATTATTATTATTATTATTAGTAGTAGTAGTAGTAGGAGGAGGAGGAGGAGGAGGAGGAGGAGCTCATGTAATAGTAGAAGTAGTAGATTTATTGATAGTATTACTGTTATTACTAGTATTCAAATGAGTAAATGTAGTATTAGTAGTAGTATTAGGTGTAGAAGTGCTGGTAGTATTAGTATTATTAATAGTAGTGGCATATGTAGTAGCAACAGTAGTAGTAGCTGTATTGGTAATGTTATTATTATTATTATTATTATTATTATTATTATTATTAAGGAGTAGTATTAGTATTAGTAGTAGCATATGTAGTAGTAATAGTAGTACACAGTAGTCCACCCCTTCCCAAGCCAACACTGGCTGCCTGGTCTGCATTTATAAACCTTTACCATGAATGGCTTTTCTATTTTATGATGGAACAAATAAAAGCCTGTTATGTGTTATGCAAAGTCTCAGCCCCACTGAATCTGTCCCAATAAAGCGGAGGTGAACCCTACACTGACGACACAGGACTTTCCTTTGTGAGCGTTTAAAAAAAGAGCATTTTTAATAAAGTAATCATTCACAACATGTGTACAATATTTTTTCAGATTGTGAAGATTTATTTGCAGAAACTGAGTCAGTAAGCAGAGTGGAGTAGAGTGGTGCTGACCCATGACCCAAATCCACAGTGAAGTGAAAGCCGCTTGGAGACCATCACACACCCAGAGGAAGGAAGCTGTATTTAACACGTACACAAACACTTCAACAGGTTCTGGATCCCATTCACACTCACACACACTCACTCACACGTAGCTGTATAAGGTCACACTACTTACAGTCCACAGCATGGAGATGACTGCACCGTGTTTGATAAGCATGCAGATGTGTGTGGATATCCAGCTCAACACTGCCCCCATGGTCTCTTACACACGCCTCAGGGCTGTTCTTACTGCAATTCACCCCTCACACGTCAGCTAGCCTTCCTCCCCTTCTTTATCTCTTTGTTTATCTTCCATCTCCCATCCTCTTAGGTGCTCAGGAGTCCCGCGAGGAGAGCAGAGTCTTAGAGGAAGTCGGAGTTACAGTACCTGCGTCAACCAGTTCAACGGAGAAACCTCACCACCTCCCGCAGCCCGAGAGAACGAGGGAGAGGGTTGTGACTGGTACGTCGAGGGGGGCTTTCTGTGTTCTACACTCAAAGCCTGACTTAATCTGAGCCAGTCCCTCCCTGCTGGAGATGTGGGAAAACCTTCAGGCTTGTAGGCTCATTCATACTCCTCTCTCTCTCTCTCTCTCTCTCTCTCTCGCTCTCTCTCTCACTCTTTCCTACAAAATAAAACACCAACCACACACAGTTCAACCCCCCCGCCAGTGTTTAAGCACCACCTTCACCACCATCACCGCTGGATTCTCTCAACATCTTTGAAGCTTGTCCCAGCAATTTATTGGCCTCTTTTTCATCGTTAACACTTCCTGTTTTTGTGCTATTGTCCTTACAATTCATGGGAATTACCCCTGGAGGCGCAGTTTGTACCCCGTGCCAAGATGGTGTCCAACACTACGAAAATAGAAACTAATTTCAATAATAAGCATTGTTGCTTTTTCCATTATGTTATGTGTGCTTTCATTTTCGTGTCGTGTCCCGACTCTCTGCTCTTCGTTACTCTGATGTGTTTTATTATTTCACGCTACCCGTCACGCTCTCAACATCCATGTCTTACATTTTGAATACAGATTACACTCTTACCTGCCAACGACACACTGTATATCTATAGAATACACTCTGATTAATACACTGCTGACTATATACACGTGTGTCCTGTCTTCGCTAATCGCACTTTACAGTGTTATTAATATTCCATCCCAGTCCTTACCACTGTTCCACAAAGTGTAGTACATGGATCAAGCCACGGTTCTGTCTTTTATTCAGTTTTATACTGTGTGTTTGTATTGTTGCCACCTATATAATATATAGTTATATACAGTAATAACCCCTACTACTTGCAGGGGCCTGGAGCCTATCCCAGTCACACGCTCATTCACACACTTCACGCATTTGGGAACGCCAAGTAGACTAGCCTAATCTGCAGGTCTTTAGACTGTGGGAGGAAACCGGAGTACACGGGAAACCCGATGCACACAGAGGCGGGAATCGAACCCGGATCCTGGAGGTGCAAGGCAATTTATACATATGTTCATGATATAAAATAGAGTACTGTGTAAAAGTTTTGATCCCCCTCATTTCTTCATAATTGGCTTGCAATGAACCAGACTTTCTTGTATTTCTCTATAGCTCTCATTTTCAGTCCAGTTCCTGTACCTGAATGGGGGTAGTTCGGTGGTTAAGGTGTTGGACTGCTGATCAGGAGGTCATCAGTTTGAAGCCCTGACATTCTCGGGCTGCCACTGTTGGACCGTTGAGTAAGGTCCTTCACCTCCAAGTGCTCAGATACAATCGGGTGCTGATGCTGAGTGGTCGCAGTGAAAACAGTTGTTCCTGTTTCTTCCATTTAATCTACATCATTTAATATGAAAAAATGTGAAGGGCTGCGTCAAGATAAAAGTAAGATGTAGCACAGTATTGCTTTGATGTAAGCAGTGCTGTGAGTGACGAGGCTGATTTCAGCGAATTAACCAGTAACTGTGATGTGTTAACTAGAACGTGGTGCATCAATCTGAATTAAACAACATTAAATCACTCATTATGAAGCTCAAGTGTAAGCCAAGACGCATAAACACACATCTTTCCAATGGGGTTAGGTAAAAAATAAAAATAATCTGTTTTTAATTACTAATAAATGAAGCAATGATCAGAAAGCTTGTGTTGGCCGCGTTACAGCAGGCTGGTGTGAAACTCGTCACCTCCAGTCACACTCGCCCAGAGAAAACTGCACCCGGCCGTCTGCGCCGCGCTCTGATAAGCGCTAAAAATCCCATCATGAGAAGCAGTCTGAACACTCTGTACCTCTGTGTGTTATAAAAGGGAAAAAAAAGTTCCTTGAGATTGTAAAGGCTTTGTGTTACACACTGACGAACAGCAGCGACAGGATTACAAAAGTGTCGACACAGAGACAAGAAAAGAGTCTGAAAGAGCATGTGTTGTGTTACAAAAGAACAAAAACAGACAGTCCACAAGAAAACACTTGATGTTGTGCTGTTATAGTAAAATAATCACCGACAGGGTGGTGAGTTACAGTTACACCAAACGAGTGGTGACACCTTTACACCCTCAGATATATATATATTTTTCATTGCATCACATTGATCTTAACGCCTGTATCTGTGGACTAGCAGACTAACATCTGGCGCAGAACCAGGAAGCGGTGATCTCATTCAGAAGCACTGAAGCGTGCAGCGATGCTGGGATAGCAGAAGTAGACGTGTAGAGGCAGTTTAAGTAATGTTTTAACACTATGGTTGGAGCAAACAGGGTGGTAAAGTGTGGATTAACAAATAGAACAAGAACGAAGGAGGTTTTCAGAAGTACCGTATTGAGACAAGCTGGTGAGCTACACAAGTTACA
This sequence comes from Clarias platycephalus, assembly GCA_030068275.1. Lineage (NCBI taxonomy): Eukaryota > Metazoa > Chordata > Actinopteri > Siluriformes > Clariidae > Clarias > Clarias platycephalus. Next base: position 34,822,900 of record JAQQZT010000033.1, on the reverse strand, counting down.
AACAGACTGTCCACAACTGTCAATCAGATCCCACTAACATTAACGTCATTTTGCATCCAGCATGACCAACGTTTTATCTCATTTTACACTTAAGTAATTAAAGGCCTTGGTGGTTCAAACCTAAGACCTTCAGATCAGTAGTCCAACACCTAACAATAGATTCCTGGTTAAATTGTTCAATGTCTGGCATAGCTTTAATCAGAAATGATATCAGACGCATGGAATTCGGAGCACAGGGTACAAACTAGCAAACACAAGACAAACTGGAGTCTCTGAAGTAGCAGGTTGAAGAATACGCAGGATAAATACCCACAAACATCCTAATCAAGGACAATGCAGAACACATGGACACAGTCGGGAAATGCTGTAATGACAACGCAGGGGGTGGAGACAAGACTCGAACTTAAACTCCTGCATCAGTAAGAAGTTACTCTATGCAGAAGTGAGCCAGCTCCTCAGAGCAGCAGAGAATCAGCACCTAAAACACTGGTAAGAGAAGAGATGCCACTCTTACAGTGTGGTTCTTTTGCCACTAGCTTGACACACATGAAGGTTGGATGGTTCGAAACAACACACAGATCACGGCTTGCATACAACAACTTCATGATTCCAGAGAGGCAGTGGTGAAGCCTACTGATCAGAAGGTCATGGGTTCAAACCCCAGCACCAGCAAGCTCCCACTGCTGAATAAGGGGCTTGAACAAAACCCTTGCTTGAACCTGCTACACCTGCCAATGATAAAGAACTTAAAGCAGTTGTCTATGAGCAGCTATTTAGGAATAAATCACTCACTTATTCTCTATAGCATTTATGCTCTACAGGGTCATTGGAAACCTGGAGCATCTCCCAAGGAACACGGGGTACTAGGCAGGGTACTCCCTAGACTGGGGGACGGTCTACTGCAGGACATTATGGAGCAGGTGTAGCTAAGTGGATAAGGTGTCGGAATACTGTTAGAAAGGTCCCAGGTTCAAACCCCAGCATCATGAAATTACCACTGTTTGGCCCTTGAGTAAGGCCCTTAACCCACACCTGCTCAGATGTATAATGAGATAAAAATGTAAGTCGCTCAGGATGAGAATGCCAACTGCCTTAATTGTAAATGCCAATTAACCTAATCTGCATGTCTTTCAACTGGAGACTGGATTATCCGGAGGAAGCCCACCAAGCACAGGGAGAACACACAAACCTGAGGCAGGAATCGAGACCCCAACTATGGAGGTATGAGGCCACAGCGCTAACCACTACGCCAGCAAGTTGTCCCGGCCTTTTAGAATAAAATTTTTAGTATTTAACGTCTTGAAAGAAAGCCAGCTACAACAGACTTCTGATTATATCACATAACATCCCAGAAACAAGTTACTTCCTGTTCTCACTTATGCTACAGCAGCTACCACCAGCTACCATTCCCTCACCAGATTCTCCCTCACTCTCTGTCTGTCTCTCATTCATAAAAACATCAAAATAAACATCTGCTTACAAAATATCTCACTATAGCAGTAAATGAGCTGTGATAGACATGATAACGTATCCGGACCTTCGATCGATAGAAGCGGCTGTTAGAGGTCCAATAAATCAAGAGCGTCTGCACAATTAGAATCCAGAATTCAGCAGGTTTAATACTAAATTAATTATTTGAATACAATTTATTATTATTATTATTATTATTATTATTATTATTATTATGAAAGACACACAGTTTAACACTAATGAACAACAACTAATACAAGAGTTTATACTGTTCTGTACATGCATTACTAATAAACTCATCACTTACACACACACACACACACACACACACGCCTCTGTGACTCAGAACAAAAGTTGCCCTCAAGCTCAGACAGAAAACAAACCCGAGCACCAAGAGCACTCACCCGCTTCACTCCTCATTCACACGTACCTGTACTTATCCAGTTACAGCCTAAATCCTTCAGGAAAACACGAGCAGGTGCTTCCAGCTCTCTCTCTCTCTCTCTCTCTGTCTGTCTCTCTCTCTTTCTCTTTCTTTCTCTGCTTAGCCCCTCAGTGTCCAGTCAGGCATCCAGTCCGGAGCTCCACCTCCAGCTTGGATAGCAGTCAAGCAGAGGGAATGCACGTGGGTGCTGTTCATTCAGACATGGAAAGAAAGTGCTCTCTCTCTCTCTCACACACACACACACACACACTGGGCATGCTCAGACAAGCATTCACATCCACACGCTGGACAGACGGACTGCACGGCAAGTTCGGTTTTCTAAATGAAGGGTGGCTCTGGCACCGTGCCAGACCAAACGGCCCTGGGAGATCCTTGGCCAACACACACACACACACACACACACACACACACACACACACACACACACACACACACACACACACTTTCACTCGCTCTTTTCTCTTGCACACAGTGTTGAGAAGTGAATCAGTTCACGCCAATCAGGAAGGAATCCCAGACTGTGAGTGAGCGGGAGATCTGAGATCCGAGACAGTCCGCTTTGGCTTTTGTCCTCCTCCATGAAGACAAGCACGCATGACATCTGCTCACTCATTAATTATTAATAGACCGACGCCATGCCTCTTATTTATAACCCAGTGCATCATACAATGGGTGAAACACCTCTTAAGGAGAAACAAATCCCTAAACGTGGTCCTGATGTCTCTGAAGGAGATGAATACAACCTCAACTATCACTAACTGGAGCAGTGGAGACTAACACTGGGCTTTCTCCATGGCAGGAGAGGAAGGATACACTCTTACAGATGCTGGAAATTTAAATGTCATTAACGGTAATCCAGGGGCTCTCTAGTGGAGCAACAGAACAAGAGTTCATGCAGAGATTGCGAGTTCAAATCCCCGATGATGCCAGAGCCATCTGTAGCCGAGAGTTCGAAGGTCAAATTGGTTGGATACTCTAGCTCAGGGGTGGCCAAATCCCGTCCTGCATATTTTCTAATTATCCCTTTTATTGGTTGTGTTCTGTCAGTCACAAGCTGGACGATACCATCTTAGATGAGAGTGGAGTGGGGGAAGACAAAGTGAATTGCCTGAACACACCTTATCCAGGTGATCGGAAGTGAGTAATACAGGGATAGTTGGAAAACATTCAGCGCTTGAAGCTCTGGAGGACCGGAGTTGGTCACCTCTGGGCTAGAGTATGCCACCACCCCTTCCCTGGCCAATTTTGCCCTTGGATACTCTATGGATGGCATTCAACAGACCCCCCTCTAGAGTGACTAACATTTATCTCACTACACATTGCCCCAAACAAGTGGCAGATTGGTGCTGCTGGTGTTTGTACCTGGGACATGCAGACCAGCATTCCAACACCTCAACCGCCGAGCTACTAATTACCTGTAATAATTATAATATAAGAATAAGTCAAAAAAAGATCCACACTTTTACAAAAGACAAATTTTTGACATAATCTTCTTGCTTTTCAAACCACGATTGGGCGCGGTCTTCACTTCTTCATCAGAAGTGATTCTTCATCCTTGTACGGCTGCTTTCAGAAGACTAAACAAGTGAAAGTCCAATGGAGAGAGATCGGGACCAGAGGGAGGATGTACAGTAACGTTGCCATCAGTCCTGAACATGGACGAGCATCCGGCTCCTCCTTGATGGGTAGCGACCTTTCATGAACTTCTCTATCCATTTATACACATTTACGACAAAACACTTTATCTCTATTGTGCATGAATTCTTCAAACAAAAATAACGACACCAGGTAAATAATCACGCTGCTCTTCTTTCATACAAATCAAAACTGGGGCATCTATTTTTGTTCGCACCGCAGTTACGAATGAACTGATGTAACATGTTCAGAAGTGCCTGGAGAGACATGAGGCTAGAATGGAGAGCGCTGATAAGACAAAAGCTTATAACTAAAGTGCGGATCATTTTTGACTCACCCGAATCATTATTAATCATTATAATGAGTATTGCGTCCTGAATCTTGCTAGCTACTGTAAAACAGTTTCACGATCGTCACTAATGGATGATGGAGTCATTTTGTCATTGAGTCCAGATGTCTCAATCAATATCATGAGAACATGACTATATAAGTATATCTATTAATTAATCATATAAAATTTACTCTAAACTATAAATTATAATTTAAAAAAAGTGCTTCATTAAAAACAATATGGTAAGTGACCAGGACAACCCTAACCCTAACCCTAGATATGAGGGAATGTGTTATTTAATTTTCTTTTGGTTTAAGTGCGCGTTTGTTTAAATGGATGCCATTTTGCTAATCCCAGAGTGTGTATCTGTGTGTGTGAGGTCATTCCAAACAAGCAGGGAGTAACCTGAGCTCTGCTCTTTGTGTGTGTGTGTGTGTGTGTGTGTGTGTGTCCTCGGAGCCTGTCGCGACACTGAATCCCTGCACATAGATCTGAAATCAGTGCAGAACCGACAAGTGTTTGTGTGAATGAGAACCTGCAGTACTGCACGCACAGATGAAGAGATTACACCAGTCTAATGATGGAGAGAAGGATAGAGGGATGTCGAGCATTCAGTGTCTTCGCTCCGTCTCTCCTCCGCTTTGGCTGTAAATGAGAGGCATTGAGAAGCAGATGGAGGCCTCTGGCTGAGTGAAAAGCCGATGCAGATCTGTAACGCCTCTGCGTCCAGCTCAGCAGCACAATGAAGCCACAGTTTTCAAAGAAACGCTGAGATTTGAAGGTTTCGTTTTTTGCTCTGTATTTCCGACTGAAGTGGACTTTGGCAAAGAGAGCGAATCGGCAGCTGAGCCGGAATGGAAGCTCTCCATAATCGAGTATCTGAGACTATAATTTAATATCAAACCCGAATCACTGGGTCACATGACTGGTACTGGGTTTTATTTCTTAAAGACAAACAGAGAAAGAATAAACCAGCTGTCTATAAAGCTAATCTTGTTAAGACAAAGACAGAGCATGACATCACTTTGAGCTGTGATGCAGGGATTTAATTTTACACCTTCGTCGAGACAGCAGCATTTTCCTGGTTAAGGCTTTGAGGAAAAATCCAGTTTAAACTTTTAAAACCTGTATGGCACCTCGCTTAGAATAAAAGTAATGAATAAAAAATAATGTACTTGAATGTAGCGCTCGGGTGGTGGAGCTCTATTAAAGGAATCCGTAATAAGAACTGTAACACAGTAACATCTAGACCAGGAAGTGCATTAAAACTAGAAAAACAAGTCTAGGTTTTAATGCTACAAGGCATACTAAAGCTCTATACGCACAAATGTTGAAGTTTTGTGTTATCCAGGTGGAGTGTAACCTGAAACTTAACTGTCTAATGCTTGAAACTCTTACACACTCTCTGTAATGAGTTCAAATGGACATATCGTAAAGGTGGACCCGATATGCAAAGTTCACTTTAAGATGGTGTGTGCATGTACACGCAAAAAAAACAACAACATTTCCGGCCTTTTTTTCAACCTGTATATATTTACAATAGCGTGAACATGACATATTTTCCCCATTATGACCTTATATTTATTTATACAGCTTTTGAAACTCATCCAGTGCCCTTAGCGAGGTCTTTTCCTCACTCGCTGCTTGTCCTAACACTACTTCGTCCACTTCAGATGTCACAGCGTGGAGCAGTGAAAGTTCTCAGGTACAGTCAGCGTTATCAGATAATGCTAGCAGAGCAGGTTTGATTCCTTTAGCTATCTTTGGTTTGTTTGGATGTGGACCGTGTTCACACTTGTTCAAGTGAACCGCACCAGAGTTCTTTTTAAGCAAACACAAACATGTTAAAAAATAACTTGTTCCTGTTGAATAGATGTCACATTTTCTCTTTTTGCATTAAATAAAAGCCCTGTGTTGATGTTTTATTTTTTATTTAACTTTTTCCAATTTTCTCCCTAATTCAGTCATAGCCAATTCCCGCCTGTCTCTCTTTTAGGGCACTTTAGGAGTCAGCTACGACTATCACATGCTTCCTCTGAGACACACAACGCCAGCCGACTGCATCTTTTTGAACTGCTGCTCACACAACATTGGGGACAGTGTAACACACTCGCTATCTGCCCCTTCCACTTGCACGAGCTCACAGACGCGTATGATTGGTTAGTGTGGCTATGATTGATGTGCGGGTTTTCCATCCCTTCCCCTGAAAGAGAGAACACACACAAACTGTCCTCTGCATTCCCAACTACAGCAGCACCTGGGAGTCACGTGATCTCTGGATGAAAGGGCGAAGGTACACTTTGCTTTATTTTCTAGTCTGGTTTCCTCTCCATCCTGTCCATGGTTTGTTTCCTGATTGTATTCAGCTGTTCCGTGTTAGCTCCTGATTAATACACCACATGTGGCAAAGACACGGCCTGTGAACCAGATCCACTCAGCAGCCTCATTTCACTTCAAAAAAAGTCTATGACTGCTCAACATTTCCAGCGTATTGTCAACTGAATGCCCTATCTAGCGTATAATGTGTGCACGCTCGGATCTCCCAATGCTGAAACACAGGCTCTAATCAACACCCACATGCTGCACTTGATGTAAGTCGCACTAACTTCTAAAAACTATAATAAAAAAAACAGCAGTGGAAATATATACAATAAAATCATGACTGTTTTCAGGTCCTGTATTCTGACATGCTCCTGTATTTCAGGTATATTTCAGACAGCAGCAGGAACAAAGTCTTTGTTATTTCATTATGTAATTCACAAATTACTCCTAAACAATCTTTACATATTGCTATGATAAAAACATTTATGATAATTCTACTGAAGAAAGGTTAAAGTATTGTCAGAGGTGGAAAGAGTAATAAAATTTTGTACTCAAGTACAAGTACTGTTACTTCAGTGAAATTTTACTTAAGTAC
>JAQQZT010000033.1:34769937-34781498 GCA_030068275.1 Clarias platycephalus | reverse complement strand
TGTGCGCGCACACACACACACACACACACACACACACACACACACACACACACACACACACACACACACACACACGTCTAAGAACTTTTGGATCACACAATGACAATTAGAGAGCGAACAGCTGAAATTAGCGCTCTGCGTATCTGCGTGTCATGTCAACACTCGGCAATACACACTCCTCAGACACACACACAACACACACACACACAAGAGCCCCAGGATACACTATTTATTTAAAGACACTCTTCTGGAGAACTGACTCAGCGGACAAAATCCTGCAGAAGGTTACGAGTCAGCTCGCACTCCCACAGAGGATGATTGTTTTCCTGTAGCGTGATGTTTTATTCTTTTTACACCACTGCTAAAATGCTGCTGAGGATCCACACAATAATAATAATAATAATAATAATAATAACAATAATAACAACAACAATAATAATAATAACAACAATAACAATAATAATAACAACAACAATAATAATTATAATAATAACAATAACAATAACAACAACAACAACAATAATAATAATAACAACAATAACAACAACAATAATAATAATAATAGTAACAATAATAATAATAATAATAATAACAATAATAATAATAATAATAATAATAATAATAATAACTATAATAATAATAATAATAATAATAATAATAATAACAACAATAATAATACCAATTGTAAAAGTTTCAATTGAGGGAAGAATGGCTTTAAGTGTTTGTCCTTCTGATACGCTTGCCAACTGGCAGAAAAACACACACACACACATGATAGTGTTGAGTGTTCTCTAATTTTAAGAATAATGTCCTATACAAGCACCCTGTAGATAAATAGATAGATACTTTATTAATTCCAAATATAAACTGTATAAATTGTACTATACTGTATCACATAAACAAGCCGGTTAACATGTCCTGATGAAATCCAGGGAAAGAAATACAGAGCTTCCTCGGAAAATGAAATTAAGTCGTAAGAATTTTCACCTTAAGAACTGAAATTTTGCTGGAACGGATTTATCTGTATTTACATTGTTTCCTCTGGGTTTCGCAATATAAAATTTCACCTTAAGAACTCGCCTAAGAGTTTAATCGAACGGATTGAATTTGTATACCGAGGTACCGCGGTGACAGAAATGAACCACAGGAAGTATTACCATATAAGGAAAAATAAGGAAGCGGGGAACAAAGGAAGGGACGCCTGAGAAATTGAACACCATCTAGGGGAAATGAACAAAGCCACTAACAAAATAACTAAGATTCAATAGACCACTTCCTTAAATAACCAGAAATATCACGATATTCAGAATCACTTATACGCAGTGACTCCGCCTTCACACCCCTTTAGGCCACGCCCCTTTATACTATACTCGTGCATTTCATTCTTGTGCTTTCAGTGTAGCTGAAAACTGAGCAAGGAATCATGATTTTCAGATATTGCGAGTGATATTGCTAGGCTAATAACACACACACACACACACACAGACAAACACATAAACAAACACCAAGGAGACAGCAGACACCCTGTCTAGGAATCGTCCCCCTATCTCATCATATATTTACATTCTTTTTTCTCTCTCACGGCTCGTTCAGGGGTCAGATGTGAAAAGCCGGATGAGTGTGTAACATCAACAGAGCACGACACACTCTCGCCTACTCTGAAGCGCAGGAGGAATGCGCCGCCGAGTCCTCATTTCACCCAGCTATATTGGGTTATTGTGGGCGGAGCTTGGATTACATCTGATGACAAACCTGACGTAGCTGTCCGCTAACTACTGAGCTGTAAATTTCAGCGTTTAGGATAAAATTAAAAATCTTCATCAAGCAGCTTGCTAACATTATTTAGCTTATCGGTCCCCATCGTACCTTTATAAGAACCAAACATAAGTATTGTGTGTTTATTAGGTCAGGGTGCTTGCCTTCTAAAAGGGTTCTATGTATATTTTGGGGGGTTCTCCACTTACTCTTTTTATAGAGGGAACCTTCAGGACTCAAACCCTTCAGTGTTCCTCATGGAGCTTAGATTAAATCTGATACAAATGATGGTTCCTCATTATAACCATATTGGTACTTTTACCATGAAGTGACATCTCAACCATTTGGTAGAGGCTCATAGTGAGGTCTGTAAAGTATATTGGTTATTGTTATTCCTTGTTATTGATAATAGATGTCCACTAACTTACATTTTGACCTCAAATGCTAGTTTTACAATCACACAGCGAAATTGAAGCAATATGCTAACATGAGATTGTTTAGCTATAGCAGTCACTAGCTATCTGATTCTAAATACGTAGATAGCTAACCTTCATATAAAGCTAGGTTAAACATGATTTTGTGTCATTTTACGATCAGGTTTACAAGAAACAGATAGAATCTATTTTGTTGTTGTTTTTGTTTATTCTTTATTCTGTTTCCACTTGACTGACTAATGTTTTCCCAAATTACCCACAATGCTCGATAGGAGTGCAGTAGTCTCAGCATCTCCACCACGTCTATGTTTTATTTCTCATTGGTCTGGTGTTGAGCTTTGAGTCAGGAAAGAAGATGTCGCTGTTTGTTCATATGTGTTTAAGAGCTAACTGTAAAACCTGACTGTTATCATTTATAGTATATTACGTAAGAATATTAACTAAAACACAACCACGCTCAGAATAAGCACGAAATACACCACAACTATTTCAATATAAACAAACCTTTTGGGTAATAACAATAACAAGCAATAAAAACAATCAACATTTATTCATCGTCCGAATGGTTGAGATGTCTTAATAGTATTAAGAATAATAACAAAAATATGAAATCAGTCAGAATAATCACTAAATACATCACAACTGTTTGAATATAAACAATCTTTTTGGGCAATAACAAAAACAAGGAATAACAATAACCAATATACTTTACAAGACCTCACTATAAGCCTCTACCAAATGGTTGAGATGTCACTTCATGGTAAAAGTACCAATATTGTTGCCAAAAAAAAAAAAAAAAACTGTAAATGTATATGACTATCAGAAAAAGTCATATTAAAAGTCATATCATTCTAAACTTTTCTGTGGTGGTTAGGCCCAGTTTATTTTTTTTGTTGTACGCTACACCCTATCAAAAAGTTGAGCAGTACGATAAAAAGGGTTAAATTTAAGCTCCACCTCTCATAGAATTCAAATCAGTGAAACATTCCTCACTGATGCACAACATCCACTGATGTCCAGAAAGTGTTAACTATCATCAAATCACACACATCACACTCACCTCATTGAGAACACACCATTGAGGAACGACACGATAAACACACACACATTTCAAGAATGCATTTCGAGCGGCACAGGACCTTAAACAAACCACTAAAACACCAGCAAATCCACATTCCAGCAAACATGAAACGATCTCTTTAACAAAACTCTCCTGCTCTCCTTACTGTAGAGAACACATGCAGAACCTTACACACACTCTTCCTCAAACCACACACACACACACACACACACACACACACTAGAGAACTGTGTGTGAGGTGCTGAGTACATTGTGTAAATCTGAGACGTACCTGTGACATGGCTGAGCTCGTACATCCTTCCCTTTAGTGTCTTAAAGCCTTAGAGTCTCACACACACACACACACACACACACACACACACACACACACACACACACACACACACACACACACACACACAGAGCAAACTAAACTAAGCATGTCCTCTTACTTAAGCCAACACACATACCACACAGAGACAGTCCAACCCTAAAACATTGAGAGAGAGAGAGAGAGAGAGAGAGAGAGAGAGAGCGAATGGGATATAAAAAGAGAATAAAAGGACAGACACTAAAAGAAGGAAAAAGAAAAAACAGGAAAAAGTGAGAGAAATTCAGAGGATGAAATAGAGAGAGAGAGAGAGAGAGAGAGAGAGAGATTGGATGGAGAACGACAGCCGGAAAACAGGCACACTTTATTTATGTAAACAAAGTGAGGCAAAGAACGAAATACAAAATCAGAGCATGAAAGAGGAAGAAGGAAAAACAGAGAGAAGAAAGAGAAAGGGAAAAGGACAAAACATGAAGGGAAGAAATCTGAAAAAATAGAGCATGAAATAAGGAGGAAGTGAAAGAGAGTGGGAGAGAGAGAGAGTGAGAGAGAGAGTGAGAGAGAGAGAGAGAGAGAGAGAGAGCATCGTGCTGACTGAGTCTTCAGTTCATCCTAAACCACTAGAACCGGAGAAACCCACTTCAACGAGAAAGATTGGTGTTTCTACCAGAACAGTGTGTGATCTTCAGTGATGGTCTGCTCAATGGGACATCAGGAAGACTGTGTGAAGATCTATAAGCTCACTCTTATGGGCTCATTGGGGTTCCTCTCGGTTCTCCAGGTTCCTCTTTGGTCTCAGATGTATGAGGTGCGAGTACGAGGATCTTTCACAGAGCAGTATTCCATCCAGGGTGCACTCTAATTGGAATATTGGAGTTTTGAACTTACTGGAAAACATCTGGACACATGTGACATCACCAGCCTGCCAGGGTTCCTCAATGGCTTTTTTTTTGTTGTTGTTCTTTATGATTAAGGGATCTAGTTTTCTAAAACAGTTCTACATGGAGTCTGTAGTGTAAGAAAAAGCCATCTGAGATAGAGTTCTCTGATAAACTTGGGTGGGAGTCACTCAGTCCACTTATAAGCCGTACACAGTGCCTTGCAGTAGAATTCAAACCCCTTGAACTTTTCCACACCACAAATTTCTGATATTTATTTGTAAAAAAAAAAATTGGAAAACCATTTATTATTTGCATTCCACTTCACAATTATGTGCCACTTTGTGTTGGTCTATCACATAATATCCTCATTAAGCACATTTACGTTTGTGGTTGTAACGTCTAAATACTTTTGCAAAGCACTGTATTCATTCAACATTCCTACGTAGTTTACAAAAGATCTGGTTACGTGACTTTCACACCTGTGCGGTACGTCAGGATGTGTGAAACGAGGGACTCCAGAGCGAAGAAAAGAAACGCGCTTGGCAGCATGAAGAGAAAAATAAAATAAAATGAGGAAACACTTTGCTGACTCTCGGCTTTGAGCTGAATGAACGAGGTTCTGATGTAATGAAAGGAGCCCTTGTGAACAACGGTTTGAATAATGACACCCGACAAAGGAGGAGAACGTTGGTGGAGTCTCCATGTTTGGTTTGCCTCTCGAGGGGGATTAGTCAGCATCATTTTGGTCTTGGGGTAATTAGTCGGTTTAATGGTTTTTCCACTTGACCTTTTTCTCTAATAGAAAACAGAATGCAAGATCAGTGAAAATCTCTTACAGAAACATCCAGACGAAAAAACACAGACTTTCATACTTCATGGATTTTTTTGGTTGGTCCATGTGGTTCAGAGGCATCTCCACCCATGCTGTTGGAATTTAACCCGTTTTTTTCCAGTCGCCCCGTCCTCGGTCTCTAAATTTACAGACACTTAGCGCTGCGTCTTTCCAGAAACGCCCCATCAGAAGCGGTTAGTGAGGTTGACTTTGGCTCAGAGGAAACACAAGCTTCGGGGCGGTCTGCGGGGGTGAAGCAGGGGGTCACACATTCCCTGTTTCTCCTTAACTTCTCCTGAATTCAGGCCAAGAGGACGTACAAAGTAAACTCCAATACTTTAGCAGGTAGAAGTGATGTTGACTATAAAAACCCATCACTTTTTCACAAATATATACCATTTATGAGTTTGTTTTTACTTATTTACTTATGATTTTTTTTTTAAAATGTCACTTAAAATGTGACCATGTCCATTTTAGTAAAAAAAAACAAAACTCTGCAAATTCTGTAGTTGTGACTCTTTAAAAGAAGTGCAAACATGTTTATTCTTAGAAAAAAGTGAGTAGCGTTGATTCATTTTCTATAACAGCAGCTCTGAAAGTAGTGCTGCTGTACAGTATTAACGCATGTATATATGAAATTTCCGGTCAGTGAAGGCATAAAAGTGATTAACATTTATGGAAGACTTCATGTACACTAAGGTGATGAGATTCTTATCAGCAGTAAAACATTTGAATGGTGCAAATGTTTTAAAGCTTACAGAACTTGGCTGGGAGTTATTGTCACATCCCCTGTACAGTCCTGACCTCAATTCAAGCCGTTTCCACATGTTCAGAAATGTTTGGCCATTAAAGGAGTTCCTGGGAGGCCAGGGTTTCAGACGTGAAGCAGCCAGGGCCAATCATGGCTCCGGCGTGCTGAGAAAACTTTCTACCTTGATGGTGTCCAAGCACTAGTGAGACACTGGGATAAGTGTATTAGTGTATCAGGGGATTATATAGGGAAATAAAGGGAGTTATTACTTTTGGTGTGTTCTGTTATTCTGCACAATCAAAAGTCCCGGATTGGCTCGATCATCCCTTACAAAACAACTTATTTGCAGAGAGGTGTTTAGAGGTGGCTAAACATATGGAAGGAGTCTCCAGTGTCAGTGCTTTTTCTCAGTAACATGACAAGGTGCGATTTTTATGTTTTTGTCTTATGAACGAGAGCGAGAACAAAGAGAGGCCGGTGAGAGAAAGAGTATTTAGATTTGCTGTAATGTATGTGAGATAAGGAACTAAAATAAATAGTAGTAAAGTAGAGTATAAGCTGTAGAGTATCGTGATTACATTTTGAAGATGTACAGTACGGACTGACAAGAAAGTTTTAACCAGATGCAAAAATACAAAAAAACCAAACCATAAAACATTTGGTGCTGGATCATCCATATGACAAGACCGTTTGAAAAGATCGTGCGTCCATTCATGTGGAATTCACCCTGACGCTGCCGCATTCGCCAAAGCATTAGACAAGCTCGAACCTGTAACCAGCCCTGGGGACAGAAAAGTAATAAAGCTGTCCACCTCACAGCTGCCTAGTGGTTACTCTACACCAGGGACGTCTCTTCCACGAACAAACGCAAACTCCCATCATCAGGGCTCAGGATCAGATAGGGGTGCACCTTCTGACCACCATAAAGGACTTTTTCTAAAGATTAAAATCAGGAAGGGCTTTGTGCTTACCTGTTGCCCTGCCATACCGATCCTCAGCTTCTGTGTAAAAAAACAAACAAACACAATGAATGAAAGTTGCAGTGTGTCGAGGAGCTGCGGTTGCTTTTACATGCAAATCCGTGTCATAAAAGGGTCAAAGAACTCAAACAATTATTATCTAAAGTAGACACAAAGACCTGAGGAAGCTTTAACACTTCAAAGCAAATTCAACAATTAGCTACAAAACACAAGGTCTGTGAAGGGGCGAAGGAGAAACCTCCAAACTCCAGCCTCACTTTCTTTCTTTAGGCACCAAAATCATTATTCTAATAAGATTCCAGTTTCATACAAACGTTTTTTTTCAGTTAAATAATTACAAATTCAACAATACATATAGAAAGTAATGATTGTAGTTTTAATATCTCTCGGAAAATAGATCGGATATTATGAAGATTGAGACCATCATAGGTAACTAATGAGATGAGCGGCCTGAGGTTACACTCATCATGTCACCTTGACCCCAAGGGACAGTTACAGCAGCTGACCTTTGACCCCTGGGGTCAGGGATTGCACTGATGTAAGAGATTTACCACATGCTGCTTGTGTAAACTATCGAAAATGTGCCAAATTCCATATTTGTACACACACACACACACACACACACACACACACACACACACACACACACACATTGTGTTAGCGCATTGGATCTCTGCATGCCAATTTTTTAAATATATATTATAAATTATTATATTAGGGTGATAATTCAGTAGTGTACAGTACAGTCCATTTCCACTCTCACTCACTCACTCACTCACTCACTCACTCATGCTCTATAGTGCTTATAGTATCTTGTACTGGGTTGAGGGAAGCCAATCCCAGGGGACTCAGGGCACTATGCTGGGTACACCCTGGATGGGGTGCCAGTCCATCAGATGGCACACAATCACATACACAAGGAAAAAAGGCCAATTACCCTCTAATCTGCAGGTCTTTGGACTGCGGGGGGAAACCAGAGGAAACCTGGAGGAAACCCACCAAGCACGGGGAGAACATACAAACCAAGACCCTAGGCAGACCTGGAGGTGTGATGCCACGGGGCTAACCAGTACGCCACCGTGCTACCTGACCTTTATCAGTAGGTGGTTATTCAGTAGTTTACAGTAGTGTCCTCTAGTGACTCTAATGACTAGTGGACAGTACTGACCTGCAGCAGCAGGTGTTAGTGCACTAGTGTAGATTACATTACTGACCTGTAGCAGTATCCGGAGTGCAGTCCAGCAGATAATGTAAGCCCATAGTGTGAACTTGGCTCTTGTGTAACTCTCGAGCTCTGCTTCATTCCCTCCATCTCCTCCTGAACTGCTCTTCACTTCTTCTTCTGCACTCTCATGAGCGTCTCTCTCCATCTTTCCCTACTTCATTTCATTCTTTGCACACCGTCTTCTCCAAACACCTACAATCAGCTCAGGAAAACAGATGAACAAGCATACACCGAGCTCCATGCAGGGGTCGACACACTCGACAAACCTTCTGCTCCTAGTGCAGGTGGCTGCAGAGATCCAAGAAGTAAAGATCCAATATGTAGAGATCCAAGCTGTGGAGATCCAGGCTCTAGAGCTCTGAGCTGTTGAGGTCTGAGCTGTTGAGGTCTGAGCTGCAGAAATCCCGCCCCCTCGCCACAAGACATGAATGGGGAAAACCCTGCCGTGTCCTACACAGCCACAAGTGGGTGCCGTGGCACATTTATATTATCACTACCTTCTGTAAGTACATCAATGACACAAAGGCAAAATATGAAACAAACAAATAAATAAACAAATAAATAAAATTAATGTCAGTAAAATTTTAATTGGACATCAGGTACATCATTGTTTACATTTTACGTCAAAATATAAATAATGATTAAAAACAACCTGGCTTGTTATTTTAAATGTTTAATAATAATGTTGGTGTTTTAACAAACTAACTAACTAATCAATCAATCAATCAATAAATAGTCAGAGACTTGGAGGCAGGTGTTAATTCAGTAGTGTAGTTCGCAATACTGAAAGTTGGATAAATAAACACATCTTTCTTTCTAAGTGGAATACGAACATACATGAAGTGATTGAAAAACTGATTAATTAATAATTAACACATCCCGATACTCAAGAGATTCTAAAAACCAGAAGTGAAATGTTGGAGAGACACTCTCTCGTCCACAACCGCTTATTGAGGATGAATGCAGTCCAACAGCGCTATCTAGTGACTGTAGCTGGAGGTCACTGACGTCCAGCTGTAATATCTGAGCTTTTTATGATCTGGGAGAGTTTACACTGAAAGAGAGAGAAGTCGAAATCGATCCATAAACTTCTGAGACATCACACGAGACACACGGCTTAACAGTGTGCGGATGTATCAGAGGTTACTGGAGGGTTTTAGAACAAATATTTAATTTTAATTGGTTTTGATTTTATCACTCTTTACATTTTATCCGCTTGCTTGTATCTCCATCACTCTGTCTGAATGCCCATGTGCTTCTAAGTCCATGAATTTGGCTGCATGTTCACGATATCTCTCCATTCAAACATGGCCTAAAATCTGTTCTGTATATAATTTACTGCTTGCATATATAGTATATATACTGTAAAAAAGTATTTTCCCCCCTCCTGAATTTTTTTTTGCATACTTGTCACACTTCAATGATTGAGATAATCAAGCTAATTTTTAATTTTGAGAATTGTGAAAAAGTAATTGCCCACTTGCTAAATCATGAATAAACTGTGATTTTTAGAAAGCTGAATTAAATTTCACTCACACCCAGGCCTGATAACTGCCAGACCTGTTGAATCAAGAAATCACTTAAATATAACCTGTCAGACAAAGTGAAGCACACTAAAAGATCTAAAACAGCAACATGATTGAAAAAAAAAAAATCAGATCAGAACAGATGAGTAAGATATGACATATATCTGTTTGGAAAGGCCAGCTGTTCCAAAGAGCCATTTCTAAGGCTTTGGGACTCAAGTGAACCACTGTGAGAGCCGTTAACCACATATGGATAAATTTTGAACATTGGTGAACCTTAACAGGAGCGGCCGGCCTACCAAAATTACCAATCACGATTCATCTAGGAGCTCATAAAAGAACCCAGAACAACATCTACAGGCTTCACTCACTTCAGTTAAGGTCAGAGCTCATGATTCAACAATAAGAAAAAGACTGGAGGCAAAAATGGCGTCCATGGGAGAGTTCCAAGACGAAAGCCACTGCTGACCAAAAAGAACAAAAAGTAGCAGGACAATGATCTGAAACAAACCAGCAAACACATCTGAATAACCATCTTAAAAAAAAAAAAGAATTTAGCAGTTGCAACGGCCTTATCAAAGTATGGACGTAAATTCAATTGTGATCCTTAAACAGACCATTCATGCTCGAAAATTATCGCAAACGCTTCATTGCAGTCGTTGCCGCCAAGAGTGGCACAACCAGTTATTAGGTTTAAGGGCTATTAAATTTTTCACATTGGGCCAGACAGGTTTGGACAACTTTTTCACTTAATAAATTAAATCATCATTTAAAAACTGCATGTTAACTGTACATGTGTATGTCTAATTCAGCATGCTATATAAATAACATGACTTCAGCACTGCATATTGTTTGTACATACAAATATACTGTACTTTCTTTACAATACTTACTGCAGCTCCTGTAAATGTGACACCCCTGAACATATCACCCCCAGAGCCCTATATCTTCATCTGTAGCTGATTCTAAATAGGCCGTATATGCACTTTTGGTTAGATGGTGAATGCATTTCACTGGAAATTAATGAAATTTAAAGAAAGTTAAAACTTTGTCATAACTGGGTTTTCCATCAGGGCTGCAGTTAAATTAATGAATAAATAAAAATGAATCTATATTTGTTTATGTATACTCACAATCATTACCATCATATCTAATCATCTGTGTGTTCTGTACTAAACACACACACACACACACACACACACACACACACACACACACACACACACACACACACACACACACTGAGAGCTGAGATTTTAGTGTAATTCCACCATCCACCACTAGATGGCCTGATTCTCTATCTAATCACCCAGAGAGTTTGCTCGTATCTCCTTGTATTGTATAACTTCTGCACTGACGTTTAACCCTTAAATGTATTTGGAAGAATTGACGTCATCGTTCCAAACGCGTTCTATAACCTCATGATGACATAATAGCTGAAAGTAAATGATTCTTGATAACGACATTAACTGAACAAACTGAAAAATCTGATGAAGGACACTGTTTATCTCATTAGACATCTAAGCAGTTAGGGGCCTCGCTCAGGGCCTCGCTCAGGGGTCCAACAGGGTGCTGAGGTTGGAACCTGGAACACTTTGACCAGAAGTTCAACCACTATCTTAACCACTAAGCTACCCCAGCCCCATTATTATTATTATTATTATTATTATTATTATTATTATTATTATTATTACTTATTCTTCATCTTTTAATAATAATAATAATAATAATAATAATAATGCCCATTATATTACTATCCTTGCTACTTGATGTTAAATCTGAGGTT
>JAQQZT010000033.1:34742402-34762002 GCA_030068275.1 Clarias platycephalus | reverse complement strand
TTGATTGTGCAGAAAAACAGAACTGTGTTCTGTTTTTCTGCACAATCAAGTCCCGCTTTGACTTGAACACCCCTCCTATGTGTTTATACCGTTGTGCAATTCACATCTAAGGCACTGAGGTTGTAAGTCTTAAGACCTCTCCTTCTACAGTGCTGTAAAATTCTCAATTCTGATTGGTTGATTAAGGTTCACGTTAATATGTTATAGTTTCTGTAGTAAGGACTCAGGGACTGGGATTGTTCAGCTTTTAATTCTAAATTTATGGACGGAGTCTCCAGTTTCCTGATAACGTAACTTTAAAAGCATCACACACGCCGTGGTTTCCTCTTTTCCTGATTCTGTTTTACGTTACATCTATAATTTCAAGTGGTTGACGTTGACCTCGGGCGAAGGTAAGGGTTAAAAGCGACGGTGTTGGCGGTGAGGCCGGCTCGAGTCAGGAGGAATGTTGTCTTTTGTTGGCGGGTGCTTGACCCCGCTCAGCCTGGAGAGCAGTTTGGAGAGCTAGCTGTGTGTGACTGCTACTTCTCACCGCCAGTGTTGATGCATTCCTCCACCCACTCCCTCTCCTTCTCTCTCGGAAATAATGGGACAGCCCGGGATTTTTCACATAGTCTGAATATTTAAGAACGTGTCCCTCTTCCAAAAGCTTTCTTCTGCTCAACCACAAATCGTTTTTTTTAGCCTCTTGGAGTTAACATTTGCTCTCAGCTAACTAATGATTACCCCACACCAAAGTGTGATGTGTGGAGCGTATTTGTCATCCTTATGTAAGAAAGCAGCAGATAGTAACGGAGTAACTCGGCACTCTGAGTCAACGGTTTCTGTTTTTGCTTTGTTGTAATCTATCTAAACACAGGAAAGGGCAAATTTAGGAGGGAAAAAAGGAGGCTAATTGGTTTGCAGGAAGAGAAACTCTACTCTGCGCTGTACTGGATAGTGGATTATAGTCTCAGAGCGAGCCTTATCGCAGGGTTGGCGCTGAAATAAAGACTAATTCCCTTGAAGAACGGACCGTGCCGATGACCCGCTCAGATCCGCGCCGCCAGACTTAACCTCGGTTCGTTCACTCTCAGAAGGTTTGGGATTTGGATGCACTAGGTCAGATCAGGTGAAGATAAAAGGTGTCGAGGGTCTCAGGGGAAGTAAAAAGATCCCTACAGTTAACACTGCGAGACATTAACGTTATCTGATTGCTGTCAGAAACTAGCGGTGATTTACTTCCTGACTAAAGAGGTGAGAAAAAAAACACTTCGGGCTTTCTTTGTTACTCTGCATGGAAGATTCGTTCATTACGTGAGATTAATTGAAATTGAAGACGTTTCGTAAATGTGAGCAGAATTACACTCCTCTCCTGTTGACGCCATGATTTACTTTAGCTGATTTTCTGTCTGTTAGCGGCTAAGCTGGTTAGTTGAATGTTTGCTCTTCTAGAGCTAGAAATAAAATTCAATCCTTCCTTAAACTTTGTACTTGCTAAATTTGCTAGTTAGCTTTCTTTTTGCCTGCTTTGTTACACATTAAGTTTGAAATATTTACTTTATACACTTACAGTAAATTTTGTTTCAATGTAAACTCTTCTGGACTTTCACTGGAGAAGATCTTAGGCTCACAGGGTTTGCTTCTCTTCTAACCAATAGATTTTGATGCTCAGACTTTTACTCTACTACCCTTTCTCAGTACTTTATCCACTCCTGCTTGTCACTTGAAGAACCTGAGGTTCCGAAAAGATCCCAACCCAAGAACGAACCTTCACTGTTCTGCGTATTTGGATTTCCTGAATTCTGTGGATGAATGATTCTTCCGGTCCAGGATCAGCAGGTGGATATCAGCTGGCTCGTTATCCCTTATCCCAAGCTTCCGCAAACTTCTCCGACATGGCACCGCGTTGGACGGAGCCGAGGAGACGGCGTGTCTGTGCCGCTCAAATTTTGTGAAACTGGAGGAGGCAGCAGAGAAAGAGTTTCTGTTTCCTCACGGCTGAAGCTCAGTGTCTGCGAAGTGGTTCTCATTAGAGGACATGGAAAACTCTTCAGCGCTTATTAAGAGAGGCCGCATTTTTGTGCTCCGTAAACGGCAACAAAAAGTGTCTTTTTGCTACAAGAAGTAGTTAATAAACAAAAAAAGATATTTAACATGACCCGCCGTTTATCGTAGGTTGCGTATTCGTAAGATTGTAAGAGAAAAAGCGATAATAAACACAATCACGTTTGTGTATTGGCTGAAAATTTATTGTAAAGTAAATCCTCATGTCTTCAGAGTCCTGGGTTCATTCCTGAGCTCAGGTTACTGTTTGTTCTCCTGCTCTTCATGTTCATGGCTTTCCTCTCAGTTCCCACCACATAAGCATGAGAAGTCTACTACTTAACCCTTTAAAACCAAAGATAGGTCTCATGTATTTGTGTTTAATTTTGATTATTCTCAGCCTCAGATATTCCAGCGACACGTTCCTGGCTACAAGTTTCAGGATCCTGAAGTTTGAAAGCAGTTTCAGATGTTCGTTTCACCAAAAAAAACCAAACGTTTGGGAATTGTGATGCGATGAGGATATATTCACTGGACTTACGCCGCAAATAAATCTTACTTTATGATTCAAGCCGTTTGGTTCCGAGTTTGCGTTACTTTGTGAACTTTCACATGTTCTGTTCCTGTCGCGTGAGTTTCCTACACCTTCTCCTGCCAGGTGAATGAGTTCGCCCTCAGGTGTGAGCGAGTGCGAGAATGCTCGTGTCCATCGCGTCCCGTCTGTGTTCCAGTCTCGTGGACAGTTTTCTCTGGAAAGCGTTCACGAAGCATTTACTGAAGATGAATAAATGTAAAACAGTCATTTCAAGTCATGCTGCAGTGACCAGGAAGTGTAAATCCAAGGCTTCGTTCCAGGAAGCTGCTGCTGAGTTCTCGATTTCACCCTCTCAGGTTTGGATTCTGTCTCCTTTTGATGCATGTGATAAGATCAGCTAATCCCTCACAGGGAGATTAAGTTGAATTTAAAAGTTGTGGTTTAACACATGGTTTGGCTCATTTTGGAAATAGCGTTGAGTAGGAAAAGGAAGTCCGTGCCACGGGAGGTTTTGGAGCCCAAACATTGCTTCTTTTAAAGCAAATAATTATAATTAAATCCGAGCAAATTCCATAAACATTGGTTAACAATGGAAAGGAAAGCGAAAGCGAAGTGCCAGCAGGACCTTTAATGCTTTCTCTTGTTGTTTATATTGGAAAGAAATGCATGTACACCCTGGTTAAGTCCCCTTTCCCACCCAAAGACCTAGGGAAAAAAACATTTCTAAAGAGTTTTATTCCTACTTTACGTATTTCTATGCCATTTTTTGGTCTGAAAATTTTGTCCCGACAGAAATAAGAAGTATACAGATTGCAGATCCATAATAGAAAATAAATATTACTCAAATTAACCTCAAATTAATTGTTCCTGATGGACCAAATTTCAGATTTTCTGTAAATAATATCAAAGCAGGACTTTTGATTATACAGAATAACAGAACACAGTTCTTCGAGTAAAAACTCCCTTTATTCCTCTATATAATCCCCTGATACACTAATGCACTTATCCCAGTGTTTCACCAGTGCTTGGACACCATCATGGTAAAACGTTTTCTCAGCCATGCTTCATGTCTGATATTCTGGCCTCCAGGGAACTCCTTCAATGTTCCAAACATGTGGAAATGTCTTGGTTTGAGGTCAGGACTGTACGGGTGATGTGGCAGTAACTCCCAGCTGGGCTCCGAGCCCCCTCAGGCGAGGATTCATGGATGTACGCTCTTCTTTAAAATGTTTTCACAGTTCATATGCTTCACTGTGACTAAGAGTCTCATCACCTCGTCACGGTGTCAATCGCTTTTACACCTTCATTCACCAGGAATTTCATCACAAGTCCCAGTTTGACTTGAACGCCCCGCCCCTTGTGTGATGCTAATCTGAGGAGGTGACTCAGGAAGCGTTGTGTGTGTGTGTGTGTGTGTGTGTGTGTGTGTGTGTGTATACAGGCGTATCGTCTGCCTGAGAAAGCAGCGTTCAGGCAGCGTTGAGCCGTTTAATATGTCACAGAGGCTTGTTTTCCTCGTATATCCCAGGCGGCGGTTATACAGACGCTGCATGTTATGGGTCAGCGAACAGCAGTTAACTGGAAGCTCCAACAACAGGCTGTTGTAAATCAGAGGCAGTGCTGTGATTGAAAGTGATTTAAACCTCATTCACTTTATGAGTTTATTGTCTCTGCGGCGCGCAGCTTCAGGAGGAAACGCGGAGGGTGGAATGAGGCGCGCTACCGGCACTTCAGGCCACCAGACGCTCCTACAGCCATGACTGATATCTGCTCCAGAATTGCACATCTTACAAAAAAAATAAAAAAGCTCTGCCATTCAGACCCGCCGATGTGCGCCTGAAGCTCTTTTGTCTCCGCTATCATCTCCTGTGTTTTTGTTCCTCCAGCACACTGGCAGGAATTGGCGCGAGCCTGCTTTTCCCATGTAAGAATAGCCGGGAGTTTTGAGATCTATGATCTCCTGGGAGAGAGAGTTGCAGCCAGCTCTCTGAGACGCAATCGTTCTCTTTCTTTTCTCTTTTTATTTTTTTGTCGTGGTGATGTTTTGGAGGTCACCTTAAATGGCAATTTTAGCGATCGCTGCTGTCTCCAGCTTCCAGACCTAAACAGGAGCCGGAGATCAACCGGTTTTATGGATTCCGAGAAACGGCCACTTCGGATTGTCTTGTCGTGACGGGACGGTTGTAGCATTGAGACGTCTCGCTCTTAATGATGTCTACACGATGGCTGTGGGGGGGTTTGTGAACTTCCACAGAGGTCGTGACCCTGTCGAGAAAAAGCAGCATGCGAGAGACATGCCGGTAATTGGATTGGATTATTTTGGGGTGCTCCCTGCCTGGGGACGCTGAACACACTCGGAGGTCTGTTTTTGTGTGTTCGTGTTCGTGTGTGTGTGTGTGTGTGTGTGTGTGTGTGTGTGTGTGTGTGTGTGCATTTTTTTTTTTAGCTCTTTAGCAAAGCGTGCATATTCACCAGAGTGGGATTTCTGAGATTTTCCATATGTCCGAGCCTGAGTGATGTTTTATTTTTGTGTGTTTGTATGTGTTTTCGGTGTTGTGTCCAATTATGGTCAAATTAGAGGCGAGTAGTTTTGACCTCTTCGCCGCCACGCCTCCAGTAGCACGAATAAATGCCAAATAAATCTCAACTCTCCTCGTAAAACATTGAGTGTGTGTATGAAAGGGAGACTTAAACTCTGTTTGCAGTGGGAAATTCTTCAACTCACCAAAACATGTTCTTTTCCCCCCCTGACTCCTGTAGTTTATCTGTTGATCCAAAGCAGACACATTCTCGCTCGGGCTTCTGCGGTGCAATACTAATAGCACCCTACCTTAGTGTAAGTTACAGCTTTACAGTCTGACACTGGAGACTCCTTCCGTAGACGTCTCTTTACAGGAAGCTGAACATGTGTTTTTTGTTTTTTATGCTGATGGAGAAAGTTGACCTGCGATTGAGCTGTTACTATGGAAACCATAACACGGGCTAGGATAGAGCGAACAGGTTAATGTAAACCTGTGCTTCGCTGTCTCAATCCAGACTAACCTTCAAATAATCAATTAAATACATGTAGAAACTGCATCCAAAACGTTCACTGGAGATGGACAACGTCTAGGATCTTAAAGATGTTTAAGATTAAGCACAAGGCTGAACATGTTGTCCTTGTTCTCAGGGACAGCACGGGTATGAATAGTTGCAGAACACAGATTTTATGGTTCTCGGAAACGGTTTATGAGAGAAAATGTTTACACGGACATAGAACAGAACAAGAGATGATCTGGAGATGATGGAGTCTCCTGAGAATGCAGTCTGAGCTTCACTACGCGTCATACGTATCCAAAACTGTTGATCATATAACCATGAGGTCTTCTCAGAGATGACTGGACCTGAGCATTGCCTGTTTGAGTCTCCCGGAGACTGTTCCTCTGTTCCTGGTAATCATTCGGGTCTAGAGGATGTCGTGTTCATTTGGGCTCCTGAACGCTCTCGGCCTTCCACGTGGTAAATAACCAAACCTCCATCATCGTCTCAGGCCTGTGCGCCTGCAGTGTGCAGCGCTTTTCCACAATCGTGTCTTTAACGCTTAAACGTCGCAGGGAGTATTTTAGATTTGGGTTTACTCATATCGCAGATGCATTTTCTCCAAGTGAGGTAGTGTACACTCGGTACACTCACCCACAGAGAGGGTCAAGGTCATGTGATGATGCCAGTGCCATGAAATGTCATGCTGTGTAATAATCTGGGAATTTTCTCTTTCTTGGTGGAGAGTTGTTCAGTAGACTCCAGTTTAACTGTAAAGAGATGCATATATAGTGTATACAGTGTATATATATAGCGGAACGCTGAGTTATAATATGCATCTCTTTGGAGATATGCATCTCTGGAACCTTTCACCCTGCCACTTGCGCCGCTTTGTCTTTCTGCACCTACTTCAGACTTGCTCACGGTCTCCATCCGGGCTCTTGTCCACTGATGCAAAGGTAACGCATTAAAACTGTTAATAATGCAGAAGTGTGTGACAAAACACACAAACAGAAGGGCAGCATTCCAAATACAAACAATACAATCATGTGGCCGTCTAGATACGTCTGGATATTTAACGCGTTAAATACAAAGACAATTATGGAAGAATTTGCAGTATGTGGGTAAAACCTACATGTCGATCGAAGGCATCTGAGGAATTTGACTTAAACATGAAGGGCGTTCATGTCCGACCTGGAATTTGTGGTGAATGAAGGCATAAAAGTGATTGACAGAAGACGTCAGGTACAGTGCGGTGACGAGACTCTTAGCCGCAGTAAATCATTTGAACGGTGCATGGACCATAAATAAAATGCACGAACGGAACAGAACAGAAGGGTCCACCAACCGATATGGCCGTGTGTTTGTTGCAGCTTGTTTTTTCCGTTAGGTATGTGTGTGTGTTCTACACTGCTTCACCCTCATTCCCAGTTCCCGCCTCTGGGACCTTGAGGAAGGTCTACGTTTAACCGCTGTGTCAATATTGACCCTCCCTGTGCGACAGTCAGCGCCAGAGACTCTCAGCTAATCGCTGCGATAGAGGTGGGAAAAGCGCTCGTGTCCTCCTCACAGACCGCTTGTTCTTTTTTTTTTTTTTAAATCCTGCCCCTGACCCATCCCCCTCCTCTATCACCCGCATAGCCGGCATTCCTGTGGAACAAACGCTCGCTTGTTGCATTAGACCTCTGCACCGGCAGCGGCTCGGCTCGGCCGGACTGGAGAAACGAGGTGAACGTGTGAACGGTCACACTTTAGACTGATGTGTTTACTGTAGAAAAATTAGCATTTGCACGAGGAAACACGGCTCCAGCCATTCTGGTGCGGGTCGAGGCCGAAGCCTGGCTGCGTGTGGCTAATAACAGCGTGCAGGTTTCACACAGGATCAACAGCACAGCGTCAGAGTTTCTGTGTTTAAATTCAGACGCAAGGTCAAAAGACGTGAGCGCGTAAACCACTCATTCAGGAGGAGTCAGGCGCAAGTCTCGATAAGATAAATCAAATCTGGATGACTATAATAATCATAATACTGTGATTAAAGCTGAATTAATAGGGTTTATTTGGACTTGGGTTAAGTTCTAAATGCCTCATTTAATACTAATCTTGATATTAAACTGATATCAAAGCAAAACAATAACATATTAACACTGATTATCAATTATAAACCAGTGACCTGGTGACAGGATCATGTCCACCGAAGGTCCTAAGTCCAGCTCCGCCAGTCCGATCCCACAGAAAGGCTAAAGTCGCAGACAAAATACCCCAGAACACTGTATTTATAACATTGCTTTAATGGATGTTGTGATCATTCCTGCTTTATCACATGACATATGACAGCATAGCACTTTGCAATAACAGAAAGTGCTAAACCTTGATAGATGACTCTAAGCTCTGGATCAGGATCCTATCCTGTTAAAGATCAAGCTTTGTTTTTATTAAACCTCAATTTTGGCATAAGGAAGCAGCAAAGGATGATAATTTACCAAGAATGCTTTGAAAAGCTTCCCATCATGTCTTATTGGGAGGGTGGAAGGCTCCATTAACAAGAGCCATAGGGGGGGATTAGTCACCTCCCTCGCTCCCAGGTCAACGCTGCTACGTGCCCTGGGCCGTCCTGCCCCCAGGGGTAAAATCTGATTGGCTAAATGAGATTTTCAGCCTCCTATTGTGAGAGTTTTTCAGGGGTCTGTGTGGTCTTGTGACTTAAACAAGTCGGGGTCACACGGTGACCGATATGCTGGAGGATTTCAGATCCAGTGCTGACCTGAACAGCTTTATGAATCTCTGTTGTGATCTCGTCTATTTCATGACGCCGGGATGAGCGTGAGGCGAAGATGAGTTATAATGGCGGGAAATGACGATTTAGCCAAGTATCAGGTGGACTACGTAGATGTTTGGAGATTTGTAGAAACGTACATAGCACAGCCAGGTATATGCGATCACCTTCCAACAATGAAATGGAATGAAATGGCAGAGCAGCAGGTCATCTGCATATCTTACACATTTACGGTTAATGATATGCATTTAAGGTCGGAATGGTGTGACGAATGGCTGAGTTCATGGTATGAAGACCTTGGACCAGCCAGTGTTACAGCTATGAGGTGAAAACTATAAGGTGTGTTCAAGTGAAAATGGAACTTTTAATCGCGCAGAATAACAGACGGATGTCTGATAATATCAGGCTTCCTGCTTCATGCCTCCCAGGAACTCCTTTAATGGAACAAACATATGGAAATGGCTTGGCAGGAGGTCAGGGCTGTGTGGGGGATGTGGCAATAAGTCCTAGCCGAGTAATGTGAAAGTGGTGCGGTGGGCAAAAACCAGAACGCCTTTGGTAAACAAACCAGGCTGTTTTTTTTTTTTTTTTTTTTTCCATTAATCAAATGGGCCATTAAAGGAGTTCCTGAGAGGCCAGTGTTTTAGACGTGAAGCAGGCAGTCTGGTCATGGCTCCAGCATACTTAGAAAACTTTCTACCTTGATGGCATCCAAGTACTAGTAAAACGCTGGGTTAAGTGCATTAGTGTAAATGAAGGAAGCTTTTTTTAACTATCATAACTATGAACAGGACCAGTTTGGTAGGGTTCTTCCGACTTGATCTCAGTCATGTGTGAAAGCATCTCAGTGAGGCTGAATGAGAACGTGACCATATGTGGATGAACAGAAAGACAAAATATTGTCAACACATAATCTAATAGTCAATGGTTTATATAATGGCTGTTTTTCATTTAGCGCTGGCTTCACGTTGTCCGAAGCTCGGCTCATGGGACTGGTGGCGTGGTGGTGCGGTGGTCTTACAACTCCAGGGTTTGTGTGCATGGAGTCGGCATGCTCTCCCTGTGCTTGGTGGGTTTCCTCACACAGTCTGAAGACATGCAGATTAAGCTAATTGGCGTTCCCAAATTACCCTTAGTGTTTGAGTGTGATGGATTGGCATCCTGTCCAGGGTGTACCCCGCCTCGTGCCCCGTAGTCCCCTGGGAAAGGCCCCAAGCCTCCTGGCAATCCGGTTTCCTCCCCCAGTCTAAAGATATTCAGATTTGACTAAATGACATTCCCAAATTGTCTGTAGTGTGTGTGTGTGTGTGTGTGTGTGTGCGATGATGGATTGGCATCCTATCCAGGGTGTACCCCGTGGTCTCCTGGGATTGTCTCCAGGCTTCATGTAACCCTACACCAGACAAGTGCTACCGAGAATTTAGTACGGGAAACGGGAAAATCTGCAGATATGTCAGAACTGTACTGTAGCTCTTTAATGATGGAGGAGTTGCAGTTCAGCTGTTTAATAATAAATATAAATAGGTCTTTATAGTTATTAGTAGTCATTCTTCATTTATGTTCATCTCCCATACATACACGCACACATGTGCACACGGACACACACACACATACACATCAGCACAAAGCGGCTCTCATGGAGTCAGTAAATCATTAAACAGCTGGATGAGTTCATTCATTAGGCCGACTGAAAAAAGTCACTGAGAGTTTCACGGAATCAATGGACACCTTTATTTTATAGTAATATTTAACAGGTCTGTGGATTGCGTCCAGGCCTCGCAGTGTGAGCGGCAGGTAAACCCGATAACATCAGTGTGTCCTTGTGAACAAATTCTTGGATGGAGGCCAGGTCATGTTTTGGGAATCAGTATTTTCTGGCTTCCCGTGTGATCATGTTCAGATACAGTAGACTCAGTGTTGCTTTGATCAAATGCTGGCTAAATGTTTATGGAGCTGGCAAAACCATTCGAATAAGAATTTTAAATATTTATCATGTGTATATGGTACTTGTGCAGAAGTCTTGGCACCCATTTGTCCATGTTTGGCTTCCAAAGCTCCAGACGTTCTTGTATTTTTAGTGTAATCCTGAGGAATAGTTCGTCCAGCTTTCTGAACTTGTTGTCTCTCATGTCCACTCCGGTCCCTGTACCTGAGCAGTTTCAGAGGAATATATTATGTTTGTTAAGCCACACAGTGACGTATGAGTCATTCAAGCATAAAAAAACGTCTAATTTAAGGCCTGATCCAGTGAGAAACAGGTGCAGATGATGAGAGATGATCAGGTGGTGATTAGTTTACAGTACTGCTGATGCTGAGTGGCTGGAACAAGAGGGGAAATGAGGTCGCTGCGGAGGTTCTTGCATTTAAAAAAATGCAAGAAGTGCATACAGTTTTTAAATTGTATCTTCAGGCACTGTGCAGCCTGTCGTAGTTCCTGTTTATTTACATATCTACATCATTTAATTTCTTTACGGTATTTTGGTTCAAAACACTCACTCCATGAATAAAAGTGATGAGACAGGTGAAGTGTTTAGGCAAAATGGAGGGAATGAAGCGTAAAGTTATGTGCATGCAGGGATCGACTAAAAAAAAAGCTAAGCAGCTAACTTTGGCTAACGTTAGCATAGAACTAGCTGAAGGATTACCTTCACAGTTGTACTGGACACGTACTAAAGCTTGAGTGTGTAACAGCACTGTAGGAATCTACAAAGCATGTTCGAGTCAATGCGGGACTTTTGATCGTACAGGATCTTCCACACGTCGATTTTCTAGGATCAGGTGGATCAGGTGTTCCACTGACTGAATGTTCACGGGAACGGATGGCCTCCTTTAAAACAGTCGCACTGTTCAGATGCCTTCATACACCAGGAATTTTATTCAATTCAATTCAGTTTTATTTATATAGCGCTTTTAACAATGGTCATTGTCTCAAAGCAGCTTCACAAAAATGAAAGAAATTCATTTTTTTCAATTTCAATAAAAAAATATAATAATAATAATAAAGTGTGTATGTGTGAGAAAAATGTGTGTAGATAATAATGAGATGAATGAATGATGAATGAAATGTCTCTGATGAGCAAGCCGACGGTGGCAAGGAAAAACTCCCTGAATTTTATCACAAGTCCCGGTTTGACTTGAACGCCCTCTCAAAAGTCGCTATAACTTTTAGATTCGCTTGATCGTGTTGAAAGCGTCTGCTTTTTCCCTAGGAATCACCAACGCTTGACATTTCACATTATTTATTGTTCATTTTTGAGATTTTCATGTAGGGTTTTGATTTCTTTTCAAAACCATAAACCGTGATCTGTAATTTCATATTATACACATTCATGTAGTACACACGTTCCTTTGAAACTAAAAAAAGAAAAGAAAAAAAGCACTGGGAACAAGTGTAAAATCCCATAAAAAACACTTTTATCTTTCTTTTTTTTTTTTTAAATGTGACGTATGTAATTAAAATCTATAAAATACACAAGCGTCACTAACACTCGCTCGGTTCTCTCGGTCTGAGCTGATTGTTCGGGAAAACGACGACAAATAGTTTGTTTCTGTCCGTCTGTCTCACTCCATCTCATTTTTCTCACTGGTTCGAGTCTGTCTGCTTTGTGGGAAAAGAGCTGTGGCACGAGCTCCCCTTGAGAGAACCTCCATGCTGCTGCAGTGATTTGTGGCTCGAATCCTCGTCCCTTGTGAATCGCCGGCCTAAAATTAGCCTCTGGCTTACTGTTTTTTTTTCTTTTTTTTTTTTTCTGGTTTACAAGCTTCAGAATGCCACTGTACCTCCTCAGCCTTGTTTGGTGTTTAGATCCTATCGTGTCTGAAAAACATACTATAAGGCATTGCAGCTAATGCTTTAATGAAAAGGAATCGAGCTGTGGCCTTGTGGTGCCCACCCTAAATTAAAGCCGGTGTAAATTAAATGAGCAGAGATCGGGGTTGCTCAGATCTCACGCTCCCTTTGAAGATCTGGTTGCATACTCCGGCTCGCCTGCTGTAAACATTCTCAGGGTGCTTTTACAGATCCCTTATGAAGCATGCGGTTAGCTTTAATGACTCGCAAGCCCTGAGTGGGGGGGGGGGGGGGGGGGGTGGAGCTCGAAACGGGGGAGCTGGAAGGGTTCGGAGGGATGTTTAAAACATAAGTGGAATTGTCTTGTCCCCCTACCCCCTCCTCAGGACATACACACTGGGAGGAAGCATGCAGAGAGATTAGGCTTCAATGGGAGATTTCAGTGTTGTGCATAAGGCTGGGGTATTTAAAACGGCACCATGGTGGTGTGTGTAAGAGAGAGAGAGAGAGAAGTTTCGACACCTATAGGCAATAAACATACAAGCAAGCGGGCAAAAATGAGAGATTTTAAGACCCAATAATGTAAGGAAGCACAGGTGTGCGTGTTTATTTAAGCTGCAGGTGTAATGCAATGTCTCTGAGCGTGCACGTGGAAATTACAGTAGCCCGTGAGCGTGCACGCATGAGCTACAAGCATGCTTGAGTAAGATACAGGCGTCCACGTGCCTACGAGCATGCTCGTGTTTGTCGTGGGTGTTTACACGCATGCTCTTACAGCTTACAAAGTGTCCCTGTGCATGCTCACACTCGTATGCAAGTTAAAGGTGTCTACAAGCCTGCGCATGTAAATAACAGGTGTCTAAAGGAATGTTTATGAATGCAGACATGTTTATAGGGGTGACAGCGTTCAGTGAGCGTGCATGTGTGAGATATAGGGGTGTTGCCGGGGTGTAAGTGTAAATATGGGTTACGTAAGGAAAAAATTTATGCAGTTATGATTCACGATTCGTTTGTGTGCCGATCTAAAATAGATTTTTAAATGGTTTATCATATTTATGATAGAGACGCACTGGTCAGTGATCAGACATGCATTTTTACGCCGTTACATTATCAAAAGTCTTATAGAATACTTACAGAAATCGCAACAGTCGTCGAATCAGAGCCGAGGTATCGTGATAAAAACATATTGGGAGGTGACTGCTGATCCCAGTCCCTGATGCATATGTAGGTTAAAGGTGTATATAAGAATGCGTATGTAAATGCATGTGTAAGATGTGTGTGTGTGTTTGAGGGGGGGCGGGGGTCTGTTTGCATATGAAAGTGTTCAGGATGTAGGTGTAAACTTGGCCGTCTATGGCAGGTTATAAGCAGACATATGTAGATTACAAGTGCTTCTGAGCGCGTTTGTGTGAATTTTAGGTGTGTATGCACATGGATGCGGACGTTTCTTTGTGTATGAGCATGCATTTGTAAAGTGTGTGTCTAAATTGTAGGTTGTCTATGCCTGTACGTGTGTGAACTGTGGGTGTATATATGTGTGTAGCTACTGTATACCTTCAAATTATGGGTGTCTATGTGCGTGCTTGTACCTCGTGTCCGGTTCACCTGGGATCGGCTGCTGTACAGGTTTAAGTGCTATAGAGAACGAGTGAGAGAGTGCGTGAGTGTTTACTTTTGCACATTTTTGGTGTCGATGTGTGAATACATTCAAATTATGGGTGTCTATGTGTGCACATGTAAATTGTAGGGGCCTCTGTGTGTGTACATGTGTAAGATGTGTGTGGTCACATGGCATCAGCTTTACTTAATTGCAGAGTTTAATGATCATCAGCACTAAACTAGAAGATTTGTATTTTCCTTCCTACTATGGATCTAAAGGTCTCTCTCCCTCTCCCTCCCTCTCTCTCTCTCTCTGCAGATTTATGGTTATGGGTTCTGTCGGGGCTGGGTGAGATCGGTTACGGGTAACGGTGCCAGGACGAGTTGTGTACATTAGCGCGTCCCTCTTGGTCTTTTGTGGAACGCTATAATGCATGGGTTGAGAGAACTCTAAGGGAGATCAGGTTGTTGTTGTTGTTGTTGTTGTTGATTAGAGCTCAACACCTTCTGCAAATGCTCAAAGATCTTTCAGCGCTACCTGGCATAGTTCTGACTCTTCGGTGTTTAGGACATTTCTTATCCGTTAATTACCAGGTCTTTTACCATCAATTAGCCGAGGCTTATTGGTTATTATCAGCTTTGTCGAGTTTCAGATCATGGGTTTTTGCCCCTTACTAAAAGGGTCGTAATTTCCTACTTTCCCAAAAGCCTATTGTTTTTCTAACCTGTTTTGCGTCTACACCAGGGAATGACGCATTTGCAATAATAGTAGAACCTTCGCTCACCTGTCTCACATTCTTGAGCATTCTCCTAAATACAACAAAGGAATGTAAATAGCTGTTACAACACCCGAAACAAAACATTTTGGCGTTGCAGGAACATAGTCGCTTCTGTCTAATCCGAGGTTCTAGTCTATGGTCTGTGCGGCGGCCGTTCGGAGACCAAAATGACAAATATTGGAAAATTAGCATATTAATTATTAATTAAGTTTCACTTCCAAAAAACAAGGCCAATCCGAGCCCACCCCATGCCCTTACCTGGGACTAGCCAATAAAATGACAAGTTCTATCCGCTAGATCGGATTAAATTAATTCTTAAGTGGAAACATCCAGCACTGGATTAAAGGTTAAATTTAACTTGCACCGAATAGGATCCCAGGCTAATCTTGACAAATCCCCCTCTGAAACACAAACTATGGACCTGCATTATTTTGGGAATAATATCCTGGTCCGAGTGGAAGCAGGTGCAGCGGTTGCAGATTAACAGGTTGTTTTGACTCGAGAGGTCTGAAGCCTGGGAAACCCATCGAGCAAGCCTGGCAACAAGTGCAAAGAGTCAACAGCCTCGTTTCAGTGAGGTCACAGCACTGCATGGTCAGCCAGACTAATGAAGGAAAAGCAAGCGCTTTGGCCTGTGCCCTTCTTGCACACTTGCGTCACTTAGACAAGATATACATCGACAAGCAGACCGAGTATAAAGACTCCCTGGGGCAGCAGAGTGTCCGATATACCAAACTCTTCACTTCTTCTGTGAATGCCGCAGTAGGAAAAGGGTGAAAGGATATGCAGTTGCACCAAGTAGGAAGTTAATCTCGTTCCCATTGTTAAAGGGTTTTCTTGTGAGCATGGTCACCTTTCTTGGTCTAAATTAATAAATCTACATCATAATTCTGATCAGCAAATGTCTTGACAAGCAGACGAAAGTCTCATGAATCATTCTGCTTGTTGATGTCAGGTAACCAGCAGTCCCTTACCACACACGCTGGCATTTCTGCATACAAACAGATGGTGTCATTTTAATATAATCCATCAATTTCCATGACGTCCTACTACACTCTTTCTCTTTTTTTACTTACTGTTTCTATCAAGGTGAATCAGTGGTAGCTTTCGCCAACTCCCAATGCGAAAGGTTCAGTTCCCAGTCACTGGATGCAGCACCAGTCTCAAGTCTGGATAACGTGGGAGGGTTGAGTCAGGAAGGACATCGAGAGTAAAACCTGTGCTTAGGTGGACCACTATGGTCACCCCTTAATGGGTCAGCATAAAGACCAACAACTTACTGTTTCTAATACGAAAAGTGAATTTGAGGCTGTGTGATGCAGTGGGAGCTGGTGATTGTAAAGTTGCACATAAGTATACATCTTTTCCTTAAACTACCAGAAAGCAGATAGTATACCCTTTGAAGTACAGTCTTACGTGCTTAGCTTTACATTTGTTTTGGCTACGCCCTGAGTGCCACAGTGGCTCAGGGGCAACACTGCCACTTCACACATCCAGGGTTGGGGCCGAATCTCGTCTCTCATTCTGTGTTCATGGAGTTTGCATGTCTTTGGTGGGTTTTCCCTCTATAGTCCAAAGATACTACAACTGCTTGGTTGATTGGTGTTTCCAGTTTGCAGGCAGTGTGCTTGTGTCCTGCCAGTCAGGAAGTACCCTGCCTTGTGCCCTACGTTTTTGTGGATAAGCTCCAGACTCCCAGTGCACCTTCCGAGTCAAAGTGGTCTGGACAATGGATTGAGGGTGTACAGTATGGATGGATATGAACCAACCTTGGAAACTTTAACCAACAAGCCCATCTCTTACGCAGATACACTTGTCCACTCTACAATAGAATGCCTTTCCTAGGGTTTGAACTTGCAATCTTCTGGTGACAAGCACAGATCTTTAACCTTCACCATCAAGCCACTAAGCAACTCGTTTCAGTTGCATACGCTTAAATTCTTCCTCTTCAAGTCAGCTCTATTACTGCTGGGATTCTTTTATCATATCGAGCGCTACTGGATCTCTGGAGGTTTCATCACTGCTGGAGCTCGGTGGGAGATTCGTAGTCGTCTTCAGTCAAGCAGATCTGGAATGCAAGGGCACGGCTGCAGCTTACGATTCACTGATCAGGAAAAAGAGGCCTCTCTCTCTCTCCCCCGCTCTGTCTGTCC
This sequence comes from Clarias platycephalus, assembly GCA_030068275.1. Classification (NCBI taxonomy): domain Eukaryota; kingdom Metazoa; phylum Chordata; class Actinopteri; order Siluriformes; family Clariidae; genus Clarias; species Clarias platycephalus. The sequence continues at coordinate 34,745,330 of JAQQZT010000033.1, read as the reverse complement.
CTCTTTCTGCTTTATCTCTCGCTACCATACACACTTTCTCTGACTATCTGTCTCACTCCTGAGGTCTGGTGTTTTCGTTTGCATGGGTTTTTTTTTTTCTTCTTCTTCTTCTTCTTCCTTTGGGCCTCCTGTTCATTTTTGTGAGAAAAAAGCACATTCTCGACTCCATGCTAAGCATCTAATTTACATGCAAAAGACTACATACCCAAGCATAGACACGTTCTTGGCCGGCAGAGTGGATTTCTGAATATTTTCATGGGAATACTTGAATGCATCGCCCCGAAACTCTCAGAAAACCAAAAGAGCCCCTGATTGAGAAACTGCTGTTATTTTGTTCTCGAATTCGCCTCTTCAGACATTCCTCTTCCAAGACAGATGGAATTAGGATTCGGGACGCGTTGTAATTAGCCTAATGAGAGCTCTCAGCACATGCTGATTATGGCCTCTATGACATGAGATGGGACTGACTGCTGCCATACTGCTGAAGAGCAGAGATTGTCTTGCAGCACTTCTTATATCGTTTCAAAACTCACAACCCACCTCGGTTAAGGCTTTCGTGTTGCTGTAAGGTTTCAGTAGTCACACAGCAGGCAGGTGTTGTCTTAATGTTGGACAATAGTAGACCAGCTCACACTTCATCACTGTCAAGATGAATAACGCCCCCTCCCCATTACCCCTGTCATTCACATGCCTTTTTTTTCTTTCTTACCATGCATGGCTGACTAAGAGGGGCTTGCACAGGGCAGAAACACGGCCGGATCATATTGAATCTCAGAGCCCCGGACGTGTATCGCCTTCTTTCACTCAGGACATAATGCGCCTGTAACAAGCCATAACAAGACATTATTCAGAAATCTACAGACCTCCCCATTTTCATTTTCTTGTCGTTCATGTCAAGTGCGTGGTCTGGCAGTATAAATAAGACACAGGAGGAGGGTTCAGACTGTTCAGTCATGGCTTGAGTTAAAAATAGAACTAATCAATTCACATTTATATTTGAATTTATGCAAAGTTTCTTAAGGGTTATAGACGATCAGTTTAAAAATATGATGCAGAAATGCTGGTACTTCATCTCATATTTATTAGAGCTCTGAATCATACAGTGGACTGTTCATTTGGGGGAATTGTGTTTTTTAAATTTTTTTTTTTTTTATTAACGTTTAACATTTGTAAGTTTACATAAAATCATTGAAAAAGATGGATCAAATTTCATATGGAATAAATTTCACAGTTGTCTTATTTTTTATACTGTATGTTTTTGAGTCTCCTGGGAAAAGGCTCCAGGCCCCCCTGTGACCCTGTACAGAGTAAGCGGTATAGAAGATGAATGAATGTATATTTTTGAGATTTGTAAAGTCAGCACCTAATACCCATTCTTTTTTTTTTCTAGACACGTGAAGCTAGCTCATCTTTCTGAACCTCTCACTCTTGTTTTTTTTTTTTTTTTTTTCCCCCTCACTAGCCAGTTTACCTTTTCGAACCCCGTGCCATGGACACCCGTGACATCATAGAGATTGAAACTCGTCAAAAGTCGAATCGTTTAGATTAGACGTATTATGACTTCTTGTGAAGGCTGACAACAGTGTTGCTTGGTCAGGTTCTTCAGTGTATCTTCAGGACCTCCTCCTCTTTTCAGTGAAGCAAGAGCTTTGAAGTTCTTTAACAACATTTCAAGACTGGAAACCACCCCCTCAGTGACATGGCTCAGAAGGTAGCACATGGTGTTGGTGCAGCGCGGTACCCGATGAGCACGCGCGTCAGCCAAACCAAGCATGTGTACGAAGCTTGTTTCTCAGTACAGCTTTACAACAGCCCCCTGCAGGAGGCCTAATTCCTCTCATTACAGTTGGAGATGGTGAGCAGGATTAATCGCACCGAGCCCGAACATTAAAAAGCTGCTGCTTAGATTTATTACCTCATAAACATGTGAAGCCTTGAGGCTCTACGGTGTGTTTGCGAATGACCTGCAGGGACAAAAGCAAGTTTGTCTTTTTCTGAAAGCTTTAACAGGGTTTCCCGTGCTCACCGCACAGGACTTTCAACTCTGTGGATGGGTCATTGTCATTCAGGGCATCATGTCTATAGGATGTGGTCCTTAATTAACCCTGACTGATTAAAGGTTGGGTGTGGGTCGTGACCTCGTGCAACCTTGTGTACACTGCAGCTTGCATTTACAACACCGTGTCAGTGTGACTTCTTCATTTATTCACATCAACACGTTAACGTTAGCCTAATGCCCGTGTGTGTGTGTGTGTGTGATGTACTTAATCTATACCACAGTGCTGATTAACAGCTCTGACTGTAGTGCAGGTTTATGTTAACGTGCTCGTTCTGATACGTCACCATTTCTTCAGTAACAGACGCTTCACAGGGGCGTGTACACCAGAAGCTCTACAGAAACACATTAAAGGGGTAGTTTGGGGTCTTTGTAGTCTGTCTTAGGTCATAATTGAGGTGTATATACATACATTAGTACTGTAGGTGTTGGTCACTATACTGTAAATGTTCCTGCTCTGTATAGTGTAAGTAATTGGGGCCAAATTCCACAACCCTCGTCTCGTCTCGTGCAAAAATTCATCCCAAAGATCAGCTGAGACTCGTATGAAGCTCCTGCAGATCCAATGATCACAAATACAATTTACAGTTACAGTGTATTTAGTACAAATGTATCTCTTTTCTTTCAACGGAACGAGCTGTATGGCTAACTGGAACTATCCCTGACTGGAACTATACAAACGGCTAACCGGAACTAGGGGTGGGCGAGATAACCAAAATCTTCTATCACGGTAGAAGCAATTTTCTACCTCGATAACGATATATATCACAATATAGCGATTTGTATCTGAAAATACATAAATAAAAATTCAAACACAAAGAAACTGTTTTACATAATGTAATTTTATTTAAACTGGGAATTGCTGAGGTTTG
>JAQQZT010000033.1:34728972-34739951 GCA_030068275.1 Clarias platycephalus | reverse complement strand
CTCAGACAAATACACTCCCTGTTCGGTAATCGGAGAGAGAATCACAGATGAGAAATGGAAAAAGTCGATCAGATAAAATCTTTCTTTCATTTATGTAGATGTTTGTATGTGAGAGAGAGTGAGTGTGAGTATGAGTGTGTGTGTGTGTGTGTGTACTGGTTATTACTTCTGATGAAGTCTAAGTGTGTGCGTGCTCGTCTTTGACTCGTTCCTTCTGTGGAGAAAAGAATAAAAATCCCCTGGATCTGTATCAACGTCAGTACGAATGACACTCAGCACACACACACACACACACACACACACACACACACACACACACACAGTGCAGAGTGATTGAGGGTCTCCTCCTTTCTGACGTGTCTGTGTGCTGATTCAGCTTAAAGCTAATCGCCGTGGAAACAGTAACACTCCTTTAAAGCTTTAACGTGGACATGAAAAGGTTACCCATCAGTCATTGCGTCTTGAAAAGGGATTTATACAGATCATTATTATCATTTATACAGTTACGATCATTATAATCGAGGATGAAATAAGAATCGATAATTGATTTAATATTTAATTTTAATAGAAAATGATTGACGGTAATAAATCCGTACGGTTGCGCAGGCTAGTGATCTGTAGTTGAGGTAGTCCACCTTCTCGCACTGTAAAGTCCACTGTGGAATGAAACACAGCCCTGAAGGAGAGCGCACAGGAAGCCCAAGGCCTGAGGGGGCGTGTCCTAGCTGCTTACAGGTCAGAGGTCAGAGGTGCTGAGTTATAATCTCTGTACAGAGTGTTCAGTACACTTTCAGTACTCACTATAAACACTCGGCGTAGTTACTCTGCTTTTAGATACTCTGTCTGTCTGTCTGTCTGATCTCTATCTCTTCACTGTTACTGCTGTAATACTGCAATCTGTCTGTCTGTTTGTCTTTTTCGATTTATCTGTCTGACTGTCTGTCTGTCTGTCTGTCTGTCTGTCTATCTGTTTTTTTTATATATCTATCTGTCTTTGTCTATCTATCTGTCTGTTTTTGTGTGTCTGAAGTACATTTAGGCGTTCGATTAGAAAACACCCTGGAGCGTTCAGCCAGATGGTCACACACACCTTTGTCCTGAGGGTAGGAGGGTAAGTGAGCTGGATCAGGAGTTTTGGAGTGTAATCCGTGTCCTCGCTGCAGGAGGGGGAGAGCGGTTCTCCTCCAGAGTCTTCAGAAGAGGACGAGCAGGGGGTCGAGCGGAGGGACGAGGACGCCACACGCTGTTCTGTAGTGCTCACTGATGGGGAGAAATGTGTATCCATGTCCTTTAGCCATCTCCTCACACACACACACACACACACACACACACACACACACACACACACACACACATTTAAACCTTCACGTATTCTTTGGAAATACACCAAATCTCACAGGCTGCCAAGGGAAGTTCCCCCTCTCGGTCTCTCGCTCACCCCCCCCCCCCCCACCCCCCACCCCCCAGGGCTGTTTTTGGTTTTCTTCCAGGAGGCCAAGGTGCTTTCATGCACCACGATGGAAGTGTTGAGTTTCACAAGAAGGAAATCTGCACTTCCTGTCTTTTTTTCTGCAGAAGAGCTGACTCCATGGATCTGCAGAAGATGCTTTTATTCATTCCGTGTTGCTCAGCTTTCTACGAGACGTCTTTCAGATGACGTTCACCTCGGCAGGTCCGGTGGAGACGGATGTTTGGTGAAGAGAAGGACATTTCAGGATTCTAGGAAAATGCAGAAATTCCGGCGGGATTTAGAAAAGCAACAGGGGCGTTCTCCAGGTCGGAGAGGGATTGCTTCATTCCTCTAAGCGAAACCAAACACAGAATAACGTTCCTAGATATCGGTTTTGTGTTTCAACACCAATAAAAAACAGATCTACAACATCACTTCTTGAAAGTTGACCTTATTAAAGCACACTTTAAGCCTTAATAAGAAACCTGACGTCACTGACGACAAACCAGATTATCACGGCATGACATCACGTTTAGATTTTCATTTCTTAAGTAATTCTAGCATTTGATGCGAAACGTCTTCTGGTTGTGTGACATGTTGTGCAACTTGACCTCGTCGACTCACATTTCCTATGCTTTCAACAGTCACACAAATGAAAAGAAAGGGAAGTATAAACCAAAACAAAACAGGGGTTACGTGGACAAGTCACTGTATAGCAAGACTGCAGGTGTTCCTGCGGGAGGATTAAAACCTAGTCTAGACCACCACAGTGCACCAGGCGTAAAGTCCAACATTTCATTTCTTTTGAGTTTATACCTGCTCTATAATGTTTTCATCTTACGTATATTCCACATATCCTGAACCGGGTCACGGGAGACGTGGAGCCTATCCCAGGAGACTTTGACCCCGCGGTGGGACACACGCTGGACGGGCTGCCAATCTATCACAGCGCACATTCACACAAACACTACGGGCAATTTGGGAACGCCAGTTAGCCTAATCTGCATGTCTTTGAACTGTGGGAGGAAACCGGAGAACTCGGAGGAAACCCAAGCACAGGGAGAACTCCACGCACAGACCCTGAATCGAACCCGGGAATCGAACCCGGACCCAGATCAGCAAGGAATGAGTGACCGTAATCAATAGAGACGGAGAAGAAATAAATTCAGTGATGTCATCATCATTCTTTTGTGGAGCGATCCTTTTATGTATCGCCACACTGAAGTTTATTTTTGTGTTAAACTTCTGTCTTTGGATGCTTTCTCTTACGTAATTGCGTTCACGCGATAAATATCACGAGGTCGTCACCTTTGCAAGTGTTGCTCAGGTTACTGATCATATTCGCCATAGTCGCCTTTTTTCCAAGACGTTAACACCTGTGATCCGGCAAACTAATCCGGGTCCATCTATCCATCTGATTGGTAGGATTGGTATCTTTTTTGTTTTTTGTTTTCTTTTCTTTTCTGAAGACCCAGTTCTGAAAAACAATTAATCAGACAACCCTTGGTATCTGTTTTGACCATAAGTTGCTGCTGGAACTTTTGCCAGGTTTCCCTGAAAGCATAAAAGAAGAAGAAGAAGAAGAAGAAGTGGAAGAAGAAAAGCAGGACAATACCCATTTTTACATCATGATGTCATTTCCACACTCGAGCTAAGACTGGCTGAAGCGAGCTGCCATTGTGTTCTCGTGAGCCTCAGGATGTCCTGTCCGGGGGGAGGGAAAGCGGGGTGGTTGTTGGAAAGAGGACGTGACCGTCAGCCATAGCTTTGCCAACGAAGGTTGAGGACGCTCGACGGGCGACTCGGATACTCGCAAAACCTTCGAAGAGAACAATCTATTTTTCTGAACGTGTCCGTGTAAAATATGGAAGCTGATCGGAGTCGAGTGCCTGGTACTCATCAGGCTGGGCGTTGCTTCTTGGAGTTCTTGTAGAGAACATAAACCACCAACAAATGTGAGGACATCTACAGCTTGCAGCATCTAGGACCCGTCTTTGGACCATAAAGAAGCTTGGTTCCACCACCAAGGCATTATTTTTTTTGGACTGGATTCTGATGAGCAGTGTGAGTCACAGTGGGTAGGTCTCTCAACGAAACATTTGGATCTGCTTTTCGTCTTGGGGGTTCACACAGGAAGTTGTGATTGTATAACTCTTTGTGTAAGGAGACGCTCTTATCTGTAACTGGTGAATAATTTGGTCATGATGCCTTGTTGTTAACCTTTTGCTAAATCTTATCTTGAGAGTTGTTTAGAGTATGATCTATCCAAAAATTTAAAGTCTGCTTCCAAGAACTGGTTAGTAGTAACTGGATGTAGAGTTGATATGACATTAGTAAAGTTAATAGAAATGCTGGTCAGTGCTTACGATGCGTTTTGAAAACGATAAACCCATGAGCATGAGTTTCCTAGGAAGCCGTGGCATGCTCAAAACTTTCAACCCCTGTACAGGACAGGTGTATTTAGGTGAAGAGAGAGATTTGTCCTGAAGTGTTGAAGCAAAATCTATGAATCTATGAAAAGGGGTTCTGGGATACAGGCTGATCCACAACGTCTACGCTGATGAGGAGATACAGAGTTCAGCTTGTATGAGAGGGAGCCCAGGATCCACTTCACCTCTTGCCTATTTGGCTGTTTAAACATTTCCTAAAAGCCTCCGGGACAGAAGTGAGATTTGAGGAATGCCGATGGCGTCAGCTGGTTTGGCGCTCTCGACTCTCGTTTATTTTTTCTGCGCAGAGTTTGACGGGAAATTTATCGCGGGTGGTTGATTGCAGCTCGTTTGCGCTCGTGTTTTCGTCCATCAGTGTTTCTGCTATCGGGGCGTTCGGATACAACACAGGAAACGGGTTACAACATCACACTCACACACACACACACACACTTCTGAGCTTTTTGAACTGCACTAAAGTGTAGAGCAGTAATTGCTAATGAGGACTCCACCCCCAACAGGAAGATGCTTTGGTCTTGCTCAAGGGATTTGAACTTATAACCTTTTGGCATTAGCTTAGCGCTCTAAGATCGGGTTTAATTAAATGATATGTTTTGATGTTAAAGTCATGTGACCTATTAATGTTTAGTCACACCTCTTATAATAACAACAGACAAAACGATCAAGTTTGTATTAAAATGATGAAGCATGAGGTTAAAACAACATTACTGAAGTCGTAGTCAGTATATCCGGCAGACGAAACCCGCAGAAAGAACAATATTTGGTTTATGATTTTTTTTTTATTCTTGCATGCTTTTGACTTTTATTAAAGGATCCAATATTAAATGTCTTCTTTTATTCTCGCTATATGTTTATTTCAATGATTGTTATCTTGAAGTGAAACCAACCATGTATCGAATGTTTGAATGTTGTGATCATCAGAAACATACATATATTTAATAATTAATAATTTTTTTAATAAAGAAAGTATATTTTTGTACTATTTCCTGTGTGTTTTGGCACTGGATTGTGAGCAAGCCTACATATCGTGATCAGTATCGTATAGTGTAGGAATGCCCTTTAGTGGTCATGTGATATGTTGTTTATAACGGTAACCCCTGTGACAGGTGTGAACTTCAAGGAGGTGAATGAGGACAACAAGCGGGAGCTGCTCCGAGAGATCTACTCGTCCATAGACACGCTGGCCTTCACCTTCGGCAATGTGTGAGTGTTTACAGGAGCGAGATGTCCGTGGTGCGAGGCGCTCTGAGCCTGAGTCAGCAGTGGACGTGCTCGTGTCTGTTGTCTCTGATTAGTCTGTGAAAGTGCCGTGCCTGTCTGTGATAGCGCCGCTGACTCAGAAACCAGACGCCCCTGATGCTTGTCTGTGCAACGTTCTGACTTCTTCTTTATCCCTCTTTCTCTCGCAGAGTGTCCGACTTCCTTATGGGAGATGTAGAGAACGGATCGTCTTTGCGGCTCGCCCAGACCCGCAGGAGCAGGGTAAGTCCTCCTGACATGGCAGTGTGAGTGTGAGCTAGAGTAGGAGTGAGGGCAGGGTAGATCAGTGGAATGCAGTGTGTTTCATGAGGGAGTGGAGCGTCTGAAAAGAGACAGGCATAAAGGAACCTGAGGGACGGCAGCCGTGTGGAGTAGAGCTGTGTCGCCAAGCAGTTTTCTGGAGCGTTGGGTCACTAAGTTGTTTTGAGGAGCGCCGTGTGGAGGGGCCCCCGTGTGGAGGGGCCGGCGTGCGGAGGGGCCGCCGTGCGGAGGGGCCGCCGTGCGGAGGGGCCGCCGTGTAGAGGAGCGCCGTGTCGCATAGCGGGGGTAAAGGAGCGCTGTAAGGCTTCACCCCGTTACACCACCTCAGGAGTGTGGAGTGTGATTTCACTTTCGTTTGTGTCTCCAGCACAAATCAAGGCCACACTGCGTAACAAAGGAGCAACACACACACTTCCTCTCTTCTTCTTTCTCTTTTACTAAATGTTATTTCTCACGTTTCTTTCTTTCCTTTTTCTCTCTTTCAGTCTGCTTTTCTTATTTCTTTATATTTATCTTTTTTCACTATACCTATCTTTAATTCTTTAAATCCTTTTTCTTTTTCCTCATTTACTTTACAATTGTTTCTGTTTGTTTACTGTCCCTTTTTTCTTATTGTACTTTGTTACTTTACTTTTCTTTCATTCTTTTTATGCTACCGTCATTTATTTTTCTTCTTCTTTACTTTATTTCTCTCTTAATGCTTTCTTTTCTTACCTTACTTATCTCTTTCTTTTCCTTCCTTTCTTTATTTTTTTTACACCTGTGTTAAATTATTTTTTTACTCTTTCTTTCTTTTTGATTTCTTTTCTTCACTTTCTTGCTTTTCTGTTCTTGGTCGCTTGTTCTTTTACTCTGCCTTTATTTGTTTACTCTCCCTTACCTTTTCTTCTTCTTTATATTCTTCCTTTGTTTTCATCATATCTTTTTTCTTGCTTCTTTCTTTCTTTCTTTCTTTCTTTCTTTCTTTCTTTCTTTCTTTCTTCACTACACCTTTCTTTATCATTCTTTTGTCTTTTACTCTCTTGTTTGTTCTTGCTTTCTTTTTTCAGACTTTTTTTTTTTACTTAATTCATTTTCTTGCCTTTTCTTTCTTGCTCTCTTTAAACTATACCTTTGCTTGTTTCTTTCTTTCTTTTACTTTACTTTTCTGTCTTTCTCTTTTTATTCTTCCTTTTCATTCTTTCATCCTATCTTGTTTCTTGCTTGATTCTTTCTTTTTACTCTGTCTGTCTGTCTGTCCTGTGAGGTGGGAGTGTGTGTGATTGGTGGACGTCTCTGCAGGCCATGTGCTGATCGTAGGTGGTGCTGCATGGACCTCCAGCTTCCTCCTAACACCACAGAGAGAGTGTGTTTAATCGTTACACACACACTTGAGCATTAGATACAAGAGCGAGTCGTAGGTTTTACACACAAGATCAGATCAGCGAGCACTGAGCACTCAGGTCTGCACTCTTCCATCTGATGTGATCTGATCTGTTCGTCTCCTCTTGCAGTCGTCGGAGAACCTGTCCGTGGACCTGGGTGGAGACGGTGCAGAGAAGAATGATCCTCCAGGTGAGAGGCGGAGCTCTGCGCCGCATGTGCATGTTAACTGTCAGAATTGCTAATAGTTAACATTCAGCTTAGCGCCGAGCTGCTAATCGTGCCTTAGCGGGTTAGACTGATTGCGTGTGTGTGTGTGTGTGTGTGTGTGTGTGTGCGCGTGTGTGTGTGTGTGTGTGTGTTCAGGTCCCGCCTCCCCCCTGCGGGCGCTGGAGCTGGACGATGTTCTGCGGCGCAGCGAGAGCGGTGTGGAGTCGGCCCTCCTGTACGCCAAAGCCTGGTCCAAATACACCAAGGAGCTCCTCAACTGGGTGGAGAAACGCCTTAGTATGGGTGAGTGAGCGCCGCTGGGCATGCTGGGAAATCCTCCTGATACGTGGGACGGTGTTAGCTAACTGAACGCTTCCCCTGACAGATGTGGAGTGCGCCAAAAGCCTCGCCAAGATGGCCGAGTCGGCGAGGACGCTCGCCAGCCAGCAGGTAAGCCCCGCCCCTGACCCCACCCTCTAAACATTCCTCACTTACACACAGGTTTATCCACAAGCAGTAACACAGGAGGGCGCTAGAGAGCTTCCAGGAATCTGGTGCTTTCTTTTATTTCTCTTTTTGCTTTCTTTCTTTTTTTTTCTCTAAATTAATTTTATTATTTATCTGTATATTTTGTATCTTTCTTCCTTTTAAATTTTTTTACTCTTTTTATTCATTTCTGTTTACTCTTTCTTTTGTCTTTCTTTTTTTCTTGTTTTTTAGTCCTCTTTCCTTTTTTCTTTTTTACTGTCTTATTTTTTTGCTTATTCTACTTTTATTTACGTTTGTTTCTTATCTATATATCTATCTATCTGTCTTTTAGGTTTTTTAATTAGTTTATTTTTAACTTTATTTATTCATTTGTTTCTTTGTTTGTCAACTTTTCTTTCTCTTTCTCATTTTTTCCTTTAACTTTATCAGTTTTACTGCACTTATTTTTATGTTTTCTTGAGTAATTTCTTTCTTTCTTTCTTTCTATTTTAGTTGTCTTTTTGTCTTTCCTTCATGTTAACTATGTGTGTGTGTGTGTGATATTTTCTGGACTGAACAGGACCACATGCCATTCCGTGATATTTACATCTCTGCCTTTAAGAACGATATTGACTACAGCCAGGTGCTGCTGCACACGGCCTCCGCTCTCCAGGCCAACAAATTCATGCAGGTAACGTGTGTGTGTGTGTGTGTGTGTGTGTGTGTGTGTGTGTGTGTGGTTTAACAGACAGTGTGTAGATGTGTGTATGATATATGTGTGTGTGTGTGTGTGTTTTCTGGCTGTAGCCTCTCCTGGCGCGGAAGAACGAGCTGGATAAACTGAGGAAGGAGATGAAGGAGCAGTGGCAGCGAGAGCAGAAGAAAATGGTGAGTGGAAAACTTTCTGTCTCATCTGTTTCATGTTGAAGGACTCCAGGGGTGGGGGGTGGTGGGGTAAAGGGGGCGTGGCTGTGGTACGGCAGCTGAAGAGAGATTGAGAGCTTTTGGCTCAACTCTCTTTTCGTCACAACAGTGCGGTAAAGCGACTGCGATACCGCCCCCGCTTCTCCGATTCTCCGGCCAGCGGTTCCATCACTCGTAAACAAGACCCCGAGATACTTAAACTCCTTCACTTGGGGTAACAACTCGCTCCCTACCTGGAGTAGACAATCCATCGGGTTCCTGCTGAGAACCATGGCCACAGATTTCGAGGTGCCGATCCTCATCCCTGCCGTTTCACACTCAGCTGCAAACCGATCCAGCAAGCTCTGCAGGTCACACACTAATGATGACATCAGGACCACATCATCTGCAAAAAGCAGCGATGAAATCCTTAGCCCAACAAACTGGATACCCTCTCCTCCACGGCTGCGCCTTGATATCCTGTCCATGAAAATTACCTTCTCAGTCGAGGTCAGCATGTGTCTCATCCTTGCTGTACACAGCTTGGGTGGTTCCCCGTTTCCCCCTCCTGAGGTGCCGCATGGTTTTCCAGAAGCACCTTGGTGCCGCCCGAAAGTCCTTTTTCATGGATTCTCCGAGCTCCTCCCACACCCACTGCTTTGCCTCTGCTACCGCTGCGGCTGCTGTCCTTCGAGCCCGCCGGTACCCTGCAACTGCTTCTAGAGCCCCCCGGGATAAGATATCCCTGAAGGACTCCTTTTTCATTCGGACAGCTTCTCTAACCACAGGTGTCCACCACGCGGTTTGAGGGTTACCGGCCCTTGAGGCACTCAGAACCTTAAGACCACATCCTATAGCTGCAGCTTCAGCAATAGAAGCCTTGAACATTGACCACGCTGATTCAATGCCTACAGGGATCCTGGAAAAGCTCCGCCAGAGGTGGGAGTTGAAGGTCTCTTGGACAGGGGCCTCCCCAAGAAGTTCCCAATTCAACAGCACTACCCGTTTAGGCTTAACAGGTCTGTACAGTGGCCTCCCCTGCCACCTGACCCAACTCACCACCAGATGGTGATCGGTTGACAGCTCCGCCCCTCTCTTTACCCAAGTGACTTATGGCCTCAGGTCAGATGATATGATAACAAAATCGATCAATGACCTTCGGCCTGAGGTGCTCTGGTACCAAGTACACTTATGAGCATCCCTATGTGCGAACATGGTACTTGCTATAGACAATCCATGACTAGCACAGAAATCCAATAACAAAACACTGCTCGAGTTTAGACCAGGGAGGCCGTTCCTCCCAATCACGCCCTTCCAAGTATCTCCGTCATTGCCCACATGTGCGTTGAAGTCCCCCAGAAAGACTATGGAATCCCCCTACTGGAGCCCGATGCAGTACTGTATTCAGAGTCTCCAAGAAGGAAGAATACTCTGAACTGCTGTTTGGAACACAAGCACAGACCACCAGTGTGAGTTCTCCCCCTCATGGTCCTCAGACTCCGAGAGGCGACCCTCTCGTCCACTGGAGTAAACTCCAGCATCATGGCACTCAGCCGGGGACTCGTGAGTATCCCCACACCCGCCTGGCGCCTCACACCAGGAGGAGAGCAAAGAGAAGAACAAAGTCCAACCCCTATCCAGGAGTATGGATCCACAGCCGAGGCTATGCGTCTAACTGAGAACGCTCCACCTCCCGCACAATCTCCGCCTCCTTCCCCCACAGAGAAGTTACGTTCCACGTCCCCAGAGCCAGCTTCTGCCGCCTGGGTCTGGTCCGTCGAGGCCCTCAGCCTTCACTGCTACCCAAATACCAGCGCACTGCTGGGTGCTGTTGATGAATGTGTTAGATTCTAGAACACACCTCTTCGTATTCAAGGACACACTACATTTTATTCTGGAAGAGGTGTTACATTCTAGAACGACTCTGCAAGATCTATTGATGAAGAGGCTTTACATCCTAGAACACGCTACATTACATTCTAGATAAAACTACATTTCATTATAGAACAGGTGTTACATTCTGGAACCACTCTGAGAATTCTTTTGAAGAATCCGTTACAATAAAGAACCGCATCGAGAGTTCTTGAAGGCATTTAATTCTAGAACCACGCTGAAAGTCCGGTCAATGACGCGACTGTACCTTCTACTCCATTAGGCCTGTTCTAATCTACAGCCTCCCTCAGAGTTCCATTAATGAGGTACATGTAGCTGGAAACTGAGTGGAACTATTTTATTTTAGAACCAAACTGCGAGTTCTACTGATGGTGTAACACGTAGACCGGGCCAGTTAAGGTGTTACACTCTACAACCACACTGAGAGTTCCCTTAATGATGATCTTGTCCAATCTTGACAGAACATGAGGTTCTAGAAGCAAAGAGGGAATTCTAAATGCCACCTAATTTTATCTGTAGTATTCTAGAACCCCACTGATGTGTTTCACTGATGATGTCACAGTAAGTCGTTAGAAATGGTTTCTGTATTAACAGAACCTACGGCTCTGGAATCTCTCCTAATGCTTTTAGGTCAAAGGTTGTGTAGCTTGGTGTGTGTGTGTGTGTGTGTGTGTGTGTGTGTGTGTGTGTGTGTGTGTGTGTGTGTGTGTGTGTGTGTGTGT
>JAQQZT010000033.1:34700138-34715221 GCA_030068275.1 Clarias platycephalus | reverse complement strand
ACCTCCTTTACTGTTATGACTGGTAAACAAGCCGCACCTCCTTTACTGTTATGACTGGTAAACAAGCCGCACCTCCTTTGTTAGAACTAGCACACACTGAGGACACACCTCATTTACAAAGATTCACACATTGAGGCCACGCCTCCTTCGCAAAGACTGACACACACTAAGGACACACCACCTTCGTTAACCCTGAGGGAACGCCTCGTATATTAAGACTAATAGACACAAAGGACACGCCTCCTTCAGTTAGACTAACAAACCCTAAGGCCAACCCTTCTTCATTAAGACTAAATACTGAGGCCACACCTCCTTCATTTGGACTAACAAGCCCTAAGTCCACACCTTCTTTATTAAGACTAACAAGTCCAAAGCTCCTTCACTTCAACGAACAAACCCCAAGGCCACGCCTCCTTCATTTGGACTAAGAAACACTGAGGCCTCACCTTCTTTACAAGAACTGATACACAGAAGCCACACCTCCTCCACTAAGACTGACAACACACTGAGGCCACACCTCCTTCACTAAGACTGACAACACACTGAGGCCACACCTCCTTCATTAGGACTAATAAGCGCTGAGGCCACTCTTTCGTTATCAAGGCTAACAGACACAGAAGCCCACCACCTTTACAAAACTACGAGACACTGAAGACATGCCTTCTTCATTTGGATTAACAAACCGCAAGGCCACACCTTCTACATTAAGACTAATAAATACTGAGTCTAAATCTCCTTCACGTGGACTAATAAACCCTGATGCCACGCCCCCTTCATTTGGACTAAGAAACACTGAGGCCACGCCTCATTCATTAAGACTAGCAGACACAGAGGCCACGCCTCCAACACTGATTTTATGACACATCTTCTTTACAAGAACTGATGCACAGAAGCCACACCTCCTTAACTAATACCCCTCTCTCACCTGTGCAGTTTGACTCACGGTGAGATGCGGTGTCAGGCACCGTGAGTTGCCGCGATTGCCCGCCGACGTTCGACTGACGTTCCGCGAAGTTCGCCAAGGTCCGCAAACTTCCGCCAGGCCCGCCAAAAAAATTAAACATGTTTAATTTTTCGCGCGGAAAGATGGAAACGTACTCACAACGCCAAAAACTCGCGGTGAATCATAATGAACCGTATTTACGGCCACCGCGCGAAACCGCATAGGTGAGATAGGGGTATAAGGCTAACTAACACTGAGGTCATGACCGCGTTAAACATAAAATATGCATATCTTGTCAGCGGGCCTGACAGACTCTACTGTGTTTTGATTTCAGCAGCACCACAGCGCTAAGGCCTATAAAAGGCACTCGTCTGTGATTCCCTCTACACACCTGCTGGAGGAAGTGAAGGAGGTGAAAGCAATGCCTGATGTGACAGATTTTGCTCCAGGTCAGTATTAATAGTGATATCACTTTGGTCATTTAACTAGAACAGGGCTAACAGCTTCACCAGCAGCCTGTGTCGTGCACAAACGATCCAGTACAAAGCAGTATTTTATGTAGTGATAATTCTTGTGCTTATTGCTCATATATGGTACAACAGAGTATTATAGGGCATTATAATGACAGTAATAATACTAATGAACCCTATTCAGTGCCCAAAATGTCCAAAAGAGAACTATCCGTCTCTAAATTGCTTATATTGTATAAAGTGAGAAATGATGGCCTTCATTAGTTCTGTATCAAACCATTTGGGATTCCTTCTTCTCTAAAAGTGCACTTTCTGCTCGTTTTCTTTTAGCCGAGCCGGAGAACGTGAACGGCGTGCTCTCCTCGAGCGCCCCCGAAGTGCGGAACTCGCCTCGACTTGTTCGTCAGAACCACGTCACCCGAGTGCAGCTTCGTCCACGTCCCAAAACCAGCTCTCGTCCCGTGAGCATGCCTCCCGAGCGGCTCCTGAACGCCCGCAACTCCACCTCCGAACCCACAGTGCTGAAAGGTTGCGACCCTGCTATCGAAGAGGTTTCTGAAGAGGACAAGCCCAAAGGCAGAGCTGCTAATCATTACAGGAACACATATATAGATACAAACACTCTGCGCAGGACGTGGGACAAACAATACAAACACTACGGCATCACTCCTCGCACCGCCATGATCGTGGCCAAGCTCCCTGGAGAGGCGGAAATAAGTCGCGTTACAGTTTCTTCCCCCTCCACACCACTGCGTAACAGCACTAGCACTAGCACTAGCAAGACAGACGGCGCCAACTATAGCCGTGTCCAAAACGCCTTTAGACCCCCTCGCACCCTTCAGCCTCCCCCGGGGACTTTCTACAAACCGCCAGGGAGCCGGGACAAAACGTTAACCCTGGATCAGACGTTAGTGGACAAAACGTTAACGCAAGAGGAGACGTTATCAGAAAACGCAGTAGAGGATGAAAGTGCGACAACGAAAGAGGACGTGCCGAACATCATCACCGTCGAGGACGAGGAAGACGAGGACGACGAGGTGCAGGAAGGAGCAGAGGAGGAGGAGTTCGGCCTGGAGGTCTCTGTGGATGAAGATCCTGAACAAGACCCCCAGGTCAGCCAAATCCAGACCAAACCAGTTTACCCCAGACTGAGAGCGAGACACATGCAGGACTTTGAGAACCGCGAAGCCCACTTTGTATGAGAACTGTATGTATAAGTACATACTGTATAAAGACACCTTGAGGACATGTTTTTTATACGTATATATAAGCTTTATATATATTAATATATTACTCCTTTTGTTTGGAGACGGCAGCTTGTGAATTTGGAACAAGCTCAGGAGCCAGTATTAATACAGGATGCACTTAGCTTTACTATGCCACATCATTTTTTTAATAAAAAAAAAAAACAGAAGAACAAAGAAAAGGAGCTAAACGAGAGGAGCCTTGCGATCAGAAACGTGTCTGGTATAAACGGTTTTGAAGACACCGCGAGCAGGACTTCATTGTGCAATTTCACTTTATTTTTTAATCATTCTCCGTGTACTGAACATTTAATATATGCATGTTACAGTGTATTGTGTATCTTTTACACCAAAAACTATTTCATCAACCATTTGTGCAAGTGTTCAGCATCATCACTTCCTCTGTATGTACGTTATATTAAAATATATGCATAACATGAAGTACACAAAAACTCAATAACAAGCCATTTATTATGGATCGTATAAGGGTTTAAGCTCCTTTATCTGTGCAATATATAGTGTATAATCAGATGTTACTCTGTAACAAGAGCATGTGGATAGTATTATGCAGTAATCCAGTAAGAAAATTTTTTAAAATTGATTTTAAAAACAGATTTTAAAAGATAAATATAGTTGCAAGCAAAGGTGAGCGGGCCCAAGCACCCTGCGCCATCCATCGCCTTTCGGCCACACCACACTCTTGCACTCTGACATATGAGGAACCAGGAACCCATCCTCATCTGGGAGATATCGGATAACAGGAATTATATAACGACATCATGTGTGTTAGGCTGCTGGAGGTTCAGTATAACAGAATGGGTCCAAGTTATCGTGAAGTCCGGTTCAGCAGACAGGACAGAGGACAGAGGGGGGTCTGGATCACTGGGAGCTCAGGAGCAGCATGTGTAGATCCAAACCATTATGAACCACAGATCACGCAGGTCCAGTTTGATGGCGATCGTATAAATTTATTAGGAAGTGTATCAAATTCCTTTGGGTGCATTTTGCAAATGACTCAAAATAACTGACTTCCTGTAGAATGGAGCTCATGACATGCAATGTGAAAGTTGTTCAGCTCACTGAGCTCTAAGTGTGTACCGGTTTTCGTATGCATATGTACAAGTGTGTATGAGCAGTGCAGCAAAATTTCATGTGATTCCCAGGCATCCTAATGGCAGCAGATTCCAACCTGTCTGCCAATTTTTGTGAGTTTTTGAGCATGTTAAGTCCCCCAAAAGCCCTGAATGGTGGAAAAAAAAAAATTTCTCACTCATACACACTTTCATAGATTTTCTTTTCATTTTGTGGAGCTGCTTTGAGACAATGACCATTATTAAAACCGCTATATAAATAAAATTTAATTGAATTGATCTCAAGACATAGAGGACGGAAAACTGCGGAGGAACTTTTGATTTCGCAAACGGGTCAGCCATGATAAGGCCTTAAACTTATGCTGAAAAGTGGTTAATAACCTATATTAATCGTCATCACATTGAGTAACATTTGATGCTTTTATCCAGCATCGGGAAAGAACAAGAGGGCCCTCACACACTATGATGACATGGGGCCCTAATAAGCATTGCTTGTTACATTTAGCAGGAATTAAGAGACCTACATACTGTATTCTTAGACGGGTCTTTAGACACTATACAGACAATGTTTATAATAAAAAAAAAAACCTACTTCCTGTATTAGCGCGCTACACAGGATATATAATAAAGCATAACCTCTGCACTCCAATATGGAGCTTTGTCTAAGTAAATACCAAAGACCGTCTTTAAGAAAAATAAAATATACCATGTTGTATATTTAAAAAATCCCAAATCAAGCCAAGGTTGCTTGTTGCTATGACATCAACTAAAGGCTGTTCTACAGGACTTTTGATTGTGCAGAATAACAGAACACAGTAATGAGAGTAAAAACTCACTTTATTTCTCTATATAATCCCCTGATACACTAATGCACTTATCCCAGTGTTTCACTAGTGCTTGGACACCATCAAGATATAAAGTTTTCTCAGTACACTGGAGTCATGATTAGACTGCCTGCTCCATGTCTGAAACCCTGGCCTCCCAGGAACTCCTTTAATGGTTCAGAACATGTAGAAATGACTTGGAGTGAGGTCAGGACTGTACGGGGGATGTGGCGATAACTCCCAGCCTAGTTCCTGTAATGTGGGAGTGGTGTTAGTGAATGACGACAAAAAGTGGTTGTAACGGAACAGACGAGTGGGGAAATGAGGTTGCTGCTGAGTTATATAGACAACCAGTTTACATTAGGCACTTTGCAGCCCGTCGCAGTAAAACATCTGTTCACATTTCTTTCATTTAATCTACATCGTCTAATTTTATTTAATATAAAGAAATGATGAGGGTCAGGACTTTTGCACAGTTCTGTATAATAGGCCTTAAAACATGTACAGTAGTGGTTTATTTGTAATTAAGCCTCTTACTCCATTAAGTGCACTTCAAGAGTGATCAGAATGTCACAGGTTCAAACCTCAGCATCCCCACTGTTGTTCCCCTGAGCAAGACCATTAACCTTCAACTGCTCAGATGTGTGATGAGATCAAAGCAGCTTGCTCTGGATAAAAGAGGCTGCCAAATGCTGTAAATGTATATACAGTATATATAAAACCCTATGTAGTGCTGTACTACTGTAGAAGCTGTGTTACTGCTACTAAGATTTTACACTCTGGAGAGTGGAGAGTTCTATACTGCCCAAAATATGAAGGTAACACCTAGTTCTGCTTTAATGCTTTAAACTGTACACACATGGCTTTCAAGTCAAGCTGGGGATAGAAGTGTATACGATTTAGCTCCCTGCCTGTGGTTATGAACGCAGTGCAAAAAATATAGTGATGTAGGAGTACAGATATTTGCAGCAGTACATAGTGGAGTAAAAGTAAAAAGTATCCTCTAATAAAACTATTCATGAAAGGTACAGACACATGAAACATGTACTTACTGTAAGCACAGAAACTAAGTTAATGTACTTAGTTACCTCCCACCTCTGAAGGCAGTGAACTAGTAAAGGAGACGGGATTCTTAGAGTCATCCATGAGGTGAAGAGGAACACTATAGGAGCTCCACAGCTCAGATAGGAGGCGAATGAGCATTAAGGATGCCAAGGTGTCTGAAAAAGTTTTTCTGGTGTGATGAGACCATAAGTGTGCTTTAATTTAGAGATTGGGTAAAGCATTTCTGTTGGCAGAAACTCAACAGCCTGAGAATATCACATGCTGCCTACTGCGAAGCATGGTGGTGGAAGCATCACCAGTTAAATCCATTTCAAATGAAAACACTGAACACAGAACATGATTTAATTATGATTTGTCTGCTTATTTTTTTGTTTTTAAAGTGTGCCAGTGCCAGGTGATGGCGATCCTCGGTTTAGGGAAAAGTGAGAGCAAAAGGCACGAGAGAAAGGCATCCGCGTTAGAAAAGCCGCTTTAACGCCTTTCATATGGAAATGTGCGAGTGAAGGAACGCAGGGCTTTCTCTTTTCTCTCTCTTCTCTTCTCTGGAGCTTTTCTCATACAGATCAGGGGGAAAATCTCTGACTGGGTTCAGCCTTAGCAACTAATCAGATGGGCTGGGATGAGTGTGTGTGTGTGTGTGTGTGTGTGTGTGTGTGTGTGTGTGTGTGTGTGTGTGTGTGTGTGTGTGTGTGAGAGAGAGAGAGCTGAGTGACAGGTTCACACACATACGAATCATGTGTCTTGTGTTTGCCAACATGCATGTGACCAACATACGTGTCTCTGTGGAGACTGCCATTGTCAGTGGTGTAAATAATATATAAAGAGTATAAACACACACACACACACACACACACGCTGGGTGGTGTGTAGTGTGTCGTGTGGGTGTTGAGGGTCAGCGTGGTACTAGTTGATTCTATGTGTGTGTGCCTAGACTCTAACTCTATAATATTGTCTGGTGTGTATGTCACGGTATGAAAAGCAGTGACTGCTGTAATTGTCTCGGGCAGAAGGAGACAGCGCTACATCCGTCCGTCTGCCCGTCTGTCCTTTACGTGACCCGCTCCATAATCACCACGTTGTGCCTCATTGTGAGTCACTTTTGGAATTTAAATTGCCCTGTTGTTTCTTCCTCAGAGTTTATTATAATCATTTACATCCAGATAAACGCACAGGAATGTCGAAGTCCAAGCACGAGAGAATCAAAGCGGGAGAAAGAACGAAGGACAGAAAGATACTTTAGATATAGAAGATGAGTGATGAATGATATAATAGAAGTCAAACCCTTTCAAACACTGTTATAGGAAAATAATCAACTTCAGCGTATCAACTAAAAATGGTAAATTTTACAGCAAAGGGGGGAAGAAAACTAGAGTACTGTGCAAAACCCCCTCATTTCTTCATATTAAATGAAATTATACAGATAGCAGGAAAGAAATGGGAACAAATGTTTTACTTCCACAGGCTGGAAAGTACAAAGATCTCAGCAGCAGCGACCTCATTTCCCCTCTCGTCTGTTCCAGCCATTCAGCATCAGCAGTAAACTAATCACCACCTGATCATCTCTCATCATCTGCACCTGTTTCTCACTGGGTCAGGACTTCAGTTAGATGTTTTTTAAGCTTGAATGATTCATAGGTCACTGTGTGGCTTTCCTGTCGCTCCTCTGAAAGACAGAAACTTCCTAAAAGAAAATAAGTGGCAAATAAAGTTCTTCAGGAAGCCCTGAGAACTATTTCTCAAGACTACATTAAACAATACAAGAAAGTCTGGAGCTTTGGAAGTTAAATATGAAAAAAATGAAGGGTGTCAAGACTTTTGCACAGTATTGTTATTTGGTCTTCGCTCAGCATTTTCTAATCCTGTTCGTATGTAAGTGTTTGTGTTTAAAGGTGGTGGTCTAGATATATACTCACTGAGGTCTCACACACAGGTGACTTCATTAACGTGAATAAGGTGGAGCTCATGTAGACGTGGAACCCGACTCTGAAGACCCGGAACTTTCCATGGTCTATACATATTACTTACAGCGTCTTTATGCCGGTCTTATCAGAGATTTAAGTCTTTCTAACTGACTCCTTCCCATGTCCATGAAGAGCAGCCGCTCTGAGGTTGCACTTACTCACACACGCGCACACACACACACACACACACACACACACACATGGTCCCGCAGGAAGGATATCTCATTCCGGAGCTTGTTTCCTAATCTTCACTCTATTGTATTTAGAGGTAACGTCTTCCAGGCATGGTGAGTACTACAGAAAACTATTTCAGCACTCAGGATGTATGTGTGTGTGTGTGTGTGTGTGTGTGTGTGTGTGTGTGTGAGTGTTTATGCTTAGGCTCCAAAAATTTGCTCAGCAAATTTAACATTCCGCACCAGACATTGAACTTTGTGTTAATATGTGTTTGTTTGTTTGTGGATTTGTTTGCGCGGAACACTTTTGTCCATGATGCTAATTACTGCTCATGAATAAATAAATAAATTAAACACTGGGTTTGTTGTGCTTTTAATGTGTTTTGTAAATGAGGATAAGGGGATAGTGGGTTTTTTTTCGATCTCAACTTTGATTGCACACACACACTGTGGTGTCCAGTTCAGTTCTTACTCTCTGAGTCCTGGAATATGTCCCGTACCATCAGGGAAGAAAACCTCCACAGATGTGATCCTCTGGTGATTCTGTACATTCAGGTGGTCAGCTGACTTCATTTTATTGCCCCATAACGTTGCTGAGTCTCGACCTGATCACCTGATCAACCCCAGATCATAACACTGTCTCCAGAGGCTGTACAGTCGACACTATGCATGATGGGTGCATCGCTTCATGACCTTCCCTTCTTACCCTGACACGCCCATCACTCTGGAATAGGACTCATCAGGTCACGTGACCTTTTTCCATCGCTCCAAAGTCTAATCTTTATGCTTCCTAGCAAACTGAAGCCCTTTTTACTCATGAGTCTCAATAACAAGTGGTTTTCTTACAGACACACAGCTGTTTAGTCCCAATCCTGTGAGATCTCATCACACTTCACCAACTGTTTAAGTGACCTCCATTCATGATTTCTTTGATGGTTCAGCACTGTCCTTCCAGGATTTCATAATGCTATGGACATGCCTCAACCCAACTCCAGTCATTACATCTCCTGTTGTCTTTCATTGATGCAGCCCAATAATGTTATCCTGATCACTGAATATAAAGGAAGGAAAATAAGAAAACCTTTCATGCTTTTCTTCTTCCTGTGGTCTTCACAAACATCAGACGATCAGACAGGCAAACGTTTCATATGGATGAATGTCTTCAGTGTTGACTGACTGAGGGAAATATCCAGAGCTTTAAGTAATTAGATCTGGACCATATACTACATGCTGAATCTCAGAGTCTCAGATTGTTATGTACAGTACAGTATGACTCACTCACTCCCTCTCTCTCCAGGGCTCAGATATGTTCGGTATTTATAGTAGCCAGGAAATCAGTGTTTCCTCTGCCTGCCGTGTTTTTTACGCAAACGCTCAGCAACCTGGACATCACTCGTGCGTCTGTGGAAGCCTAATTCCATCCGATGGCCTTTAGATGCTCTGTGCGGTTTCTCTGTTTGTAAATCTCAGCATGGCAGATGAGACAAGGCTGGAATGATGATGATGATGGTGTTTGGTAGACGCCGAGGCCAAACAGGGAGGCGGGGAACATACTGTAGCATCCTGTCGGCTCGACTCGGCCTCTGTCTGTTTCAGGAGACTCAGACGCCAAGGCCTTCAGAGCACTTACTCATTTATACCACTTCCATTTCTGTCACGTTCCAAACTGCAGGACGAGTGGAAAAAAGGAACCTGGGGAGAGGAAGAAAGATTCCACTTGAGAAATTTTTCAAAAATATACCCATTGTTTCTGTTCAATCTCTATCAAGAACAAACCTGGCGAGGAAACACTCGTTCACAGATCTATTTATTAGAGCTAAGAATGAAGAAAGTCACCTGAGAGCAGAGAAGGAAAGTGCTGGTTATGTAAGGAATAAAACGTGTGCGGTGCTGTTATGGTAAAATAATCAGGGTGGGAAAGGTTATGAAGCAGACTGACTGTCACCATCCTAAAGCTGATCAGCTTCCTGCAGCATTCTCTCTCATACCACATCATCTTACCAACGAATAAAGTGTGTCCACCATCAGTACTTACCAGAAAATGGTTCCTCCAGGTGCCCCGGGTCTCCTACCACAGTCCAATAGGAACCCTGTCCAGGGTGTGTCCCGCCTCATGCCCCGAGTCTCCTGGGACGGACTCCATGCCCCCCGCGACCCCGAACACAGGACTAAGCAGTATAGACTGTGAGTGACACTCCACTGTTATCCAATGTCCATCCTTTTATAGGTAGATTGTGGGTTTTGGAACATCTGTCCAGGTGACTGTTACAAAGTATTGGCACTGGAGACTCCTTCCATGTGTTCTAAAAGAAAAAATATGAGATAGGAAAGAAAATGGGGAGAGACAAAAATAAAATATGAGAAAGTAAGGAAGACATTTGCAAACAAAGAAAAAGAAAAATCTGATAAAATACAAGTAAAGACCAAATAATGAGATAAGAAAGAAATTAAAGTAAATAAAAAAAATGAAACAGAAAGAAATAGAAGTGAAAATAGAGAATTACTGAAATAATAAAACTGAAACAAACTAAAAGAAAATGAGAAAGAAATTAAATCTATTTTAAAAAAAATTGGAAAGAACTAAAAAGAAATAAATTACCAAAAAAGAAGAAAGAAAGAAAGAAAGAAAGAAAGAAAGAAAGAGACAAATAATAATGATAAATTTGTCATGTTGCTGAGAAAACACTCAGTAAACTTGCCTGTCCTGGTGATGTAAGAAAACGTACATATTACACCTCTGACTGTTACACGGCCCTGACACTGGAGACTTTTTTTTTTCTGAACAGCACCACCTGCAGGTTTTTTAGCACCAGGTGTGATGTGTGTCCCTGAGGGGACGTTCTCACTCTCTTCTGCTGGAGTGTAGAAGTGTGGAGTTCTGGGCAGAAGGCCACATCAGCGTTCCCTGCAGACCTCAACAAGCTCCGGTGTCCCCGTTCTCCACACTCGCCTTTCACTCACACACCGCAGACTGAGAGGCTACACACACACACACACACACACACACACACACACACACACAAACCTCAGAGGTGCTGTGTCCCTGTGTCTGCGGCATCAGCCATTCAGCGAGTGTGTGATGTAGCTCTGAGATACAGATCATGCACATCATTACCATGTAGAAGTGAGGACTTAGGGTTATTTTTTCTATACTTAAATTGAATATATCAGTTTAAAAAGACATTCTAATGAACATTGATGCAGGTGATAATCTAATTATACCACATCAAGCACTTATTAGCACATAATATTATACTCCCTTTCAAGTGATTGAACTCATTTTAATAATCTCTTCTGCAAAATCATAAACTTGTGTACTAGATCATATATCTGCATAGGATTGATGTTTTATCAAACAGAAAGTACCAGAAATAATTTAACCCCTTCTCCTTTGCACTCAGCAAACCTACATATTTTAAACCGCTAATTAAGAAACCTGATCTTGACCACTATCAGCTGTCCAATTGCAGGCTGATCTCAAACCTCCCCTTTATCTCTAAGATCCCAGAAAAAGATAGAAGCACAGCATCTATGTTTATATCTACATAGGAATAACATATATGAACTGTATCAGTCTGGATTTAGGTCTCATCACAGCACAGAGACAGCGCTGGTTAAAGTGGTAAATTACCTCCTACTGGCCTCTGATCAGGGTTGTGTCTCCTTGCTTATGTTGTTTGACCTTAGTGTAAAGTTTGACACCACACATGCATGTATTGTCATTGATAGATTAGAAAATGTAGTAGGAATTAAGGGTACAGCCCTCTCCTGGGTTAGGTCCTATTTGACTGATCGTTAGATCGTAGATTTAAATGGTGATTATTCTACATGATCTCAAGTGGAGTTTGGTGTTCCACAAGGTTCAGTTTTAGGCCCACTGCTTTTTTTTCTCTACATGCTTCCTCTGGGCAACATAATTCATAAGCATGATATTAGTTTCCACCGCTATACTGATGACACACAGTTATAAGTCTCAGCAAAGCCACATAAGAGACATCAACTTACTAAAGTCGAGCAATGTGTTAAGGATATAAGAGATTGGATGTTAATTAACTTCCTTCTGCTTAATTCTGATTAGACAGAAGTTCTAGTCATAGGACCACAAGCAGCTAGAAGTAAGATTTTAGATCACACTGTAACTTTAAATGGCCTTTCTGTTCCAGTGCAACAGTAGAAGACCTCGGTGATTATAGATTCCAGCCTTTCATTTGAACCTCATTTAGATAATATTACCAGGATATGATTCTGTCATCTCAGAAATATCGCCAAGATAAGGAATATATGGTCACTAAACGATGCAGAAAAACTAGGTCATGCATTTATTAAGTCTAGTTTGGACTATTTTAATGCTGTACTGTCTGGTTGTTCAACTAGAGTATTATGGTGAGCTGGTGTGTTTAGATGCTGTCTTCCTCACTCTCATTGATCACTCAGGTTTGTTGACGGTGAGGTGATTGTTTGCTTTACATCTCAGTTCCCCCTCATGTCTGTGTTTCCCTCTGGCTCTCCCTTTTAATTATGATGTCATAGTTAGTCGTGTGCCAATGCTTATACATTACGTGTGATCATACCCACTTCTGGTCGCATGGAGGCCCCGTGTGGTCTGCTTGTGGTGTGTGTGGTGACTGGGGACGGTTCCACTTTACCATGAGGACGGTCACACCACAACAAAACTCAACACATAGTCTCTCATTCTTTGGCACAGTAGTGTGTCTGATGCTGTTGTAAATAAATTTGCATTTGTACATGTGTGTGCTATTTATTAAAAATGTCTGAACTCTTACGATTGGTTAAAAACAAAATGACTTTTTAGCAGCATTGGGCTTTTAAAAATCCAGAAATGTGTGATTAAGTGCATGCTGTGAGGAGTGATCAGTACCCAGACTGTGTGTATGTGTGTGTGTGTGTGTGTGTGTGTGAGGGGTGAAAGTGTGTTGGGATGTGTGTGCAGGAACGTGTTGTGGGTATCATTATGAGGACATTATCCTCGCGGGTGGCACGGCTCAATCCGACACGGTCCGGCTCTAATTAGGGCGCGGCATTGAGCTGTCAGACAGGCGGAGGACGGAATGTGAACTCTGCCTCTGGCTTTGTGAGGAGCTTCAGCTGAACGCTGAGACGTTCAGACAAAAACAAAGCAGATTTCTGGAACGAGACCGAGCATCAGTCAACCAGCAAGACTCTCAGAGACCGTTCCCAACATCCCGGGTGAACAAACTTCACAACTATTACAACTCTCATGTACATTTAATAGATTTACATTTACTGTATATTATATAAATCTCAGAAAACTCAAAGTTGACAATAAATAAGTTTTTAAGCAAATACAACTGATATTATTATTATTATTATTATTATTATTATTATTATTATAAGATTCCAAGGTATCATTTTATTAATGTAAAGAAAAATTTTTAAACAAACAAAAATAACTATTTAGTTATTTTTAAACAAAGTATATATAATAAAAATCACAACAATCCAAAACACAATAAAAAAATAACAGACAAAACACTGAATTTATTAATAAATAATTAATAGACATTTAGATTAAAAAAAAAAACAGTATTTAAACACCAAATACAGAAGACAACATGTGCCAGAAAAAATCCAAACATTTGAGTCATTATTCTTTTTTAATACTATGTTTAATAACTTATGCTTAAATATTTGTAACACATAATATGAGATAAGACATGTACCAAAAAATGAAATAAAAAATGCAAATGCTTAAGTTTTATTTTAATTAATTAATTATGTTAATTTAAAAAATATATTAGTAATAAGAATTAATACACTGTTAAATAAATAATTTACTTAAAGACCTAATGTGAAATTAAAAGTGTGCCAGAAAATAGTCAGTATAAAAAAGTCAGTATTATTATTTTGCTTGTTTGTTTGTTTGTTTATTTTTTTTGTGATAATTAGCCTGGAAGACCAAACACACATTGAGAATTAACATCTGAATAGCTGGCATTGAATTTTAAGAAGTGTAAACAAACAAACAAACAAACAAACAAACAAACCACCAAATATATACAATTATTTGCTAATTTGTCAAGACACATATCTAACTTTTTCCATAATTCCTTTTTTTACGTTTTCCTACATATGACATAGACTCAGTTTTAAGACCGTGTTTTTAGCTTAATAGATTAAACGTTAAATTAAATTTAATTCAATTATTTAAATTAAGTAAATTTGAAATGCTTTGATGTTGAAAAATCATACTATATAAGAGATTTTATGGAATTTGAATGTGTTTATTGTCACATACACCTGAACAGTTCCCCCCTGAACCACTAGATGGCAGGCATAGATTTTAAATCTTCTTCTTCTGCGTCTCATTTCCTGTTTTGATTATCTCACATGTGTCTTGTGTCTTGTCTCCCTATTTAAGTTCAGCATTCATGTGTCTTTCTTTCAGTTTGTGTTTACTTACCATAAGACATGTCAAGCACTTAGCGCTGAACTAAGAACTTCGTTTTCTTTATGTTTTCTTTTTTTTCTTTCTTTTGTCTTATGGTGTGAATATTGACCCAATACAAGAATGTAGTAATTACCTGAACAAAAGCTTTTAGGCTGTTTCTATACCAGAGTTATATTAAACTCCATTTTAATTCCACAAAGCAGCTTTACAGGATTAAAGGTTTATGTAAATGAATTAGAACATATACAGGAAAAAATATATAGACTATAACCATCTGCAGTTTGTTCCTGATAACTTTTATGACTTAATTACATCAATTTAGATTTTTAATCCTGATTATTATTATTATTATTTTTTTTTAAAGTGACTAAAATTAAGAGCTCAGACTTTCAAAAAAATATAAGTAGGACATAGATAAAAATAATAATAAAAAATAGCCTGAGAGATTAAATTACACTTCTTTACATTAAATAAATACTAAAAAAAATATATATATAACATGCTGTTTTGGAAGGTTCAAATTAATGGGCCACATCAGGCAAACCACAGTGATGTTTAATAGTGACAGTAAGAGCATTTCTATACACACACACACACACACACACACACACACACACACACACACGCAATGTGATGAGAACTCACAGGATCGGGACTAAACAGCTGTGTGTCCAAAAGAAACCACTTGTTAGTGAGCCACATCAGAGAAAGAAGCTACAGTTTGGACTTTGGAGTGACGGAAAAGGGTCATGTGACCTGATGAGTCCTATTCCAGAGTGATGGGCGTGTCAGGGTAAGAAGAGAAGCACATGAAGCGATGCTCCATCATGTATAGTGTCCACTGTACAGCCTCTGGAGACAGTGTTATGATCTGGGGTT
>JAQQZT010000033.1:34621043-34632135 GCA_030068275.1 Clarias platycephalus | reverse complement strand
ACACCGAGGTCTTTTACTGTTGCACTTGATGGAACAGAAAGGCCATCTAAAGTTACGGTGTGATCTAAAATTTTACTTCTAGCTGTATGCGGTCCTATGACTAGAACTTCTGTCTCATCAGAATTAAGCAAAAGGAAGTTAATTAACATCTCTTATATCCTGCACACATTGCTCAAGTTTAGTAAGCTGTTTTTTCTCCTCTGGTTTTGCTGCGATATGTAACAGTGTGTCGTCAGTATAACAATGAAAACTAATACCATGCTTACGAATTATGTTGCCCAGAGGAAGCATGTTAAGAGAAAAAGCAGTGCCAAAAACTGAACCCTGTGGAACACCAAACCAGTTGAGAACATATAGAATAGTCACCATTTAAATCTACAAACTGATAACGATCGGCCAAATAGAATTTAAGCCAGGAGTGGGCTGTACCCTTAATTCCTACTACATTTTCTAATCTGTGAAGGAGAATACTGTACTATGACTATGACGTATTTAGGTTATAAGCAGTCTTTGTTAGTGATCGCTGGCTTAATGTCACCTCAGTTGTCTTTAGATGTTCATGTGAATATGGTTGCTCGTTTTAATCAGCTCTTATTTCTGTCGGTCTCAAACGTTTTTCCAGATTAGCGTTTTCATCTTTGTGAAAAACATTTAGCCCAGTGGTGTCACTGAGAACTCAAGTGTTGCTAAAATGACAGAAAAACTGAGCTTCAGAGCTCTGGATGATAATAATAATAAGGTCCGGCAATTCATATGGAAATCATCGGCATCCTTTCCAATCCTAAATGAGCCCTTGCTGTTGATTTGCCCTCGGATTACTCCTGGCTCGGCCGGCCGTTGTGGCTCGCCTGCTTGTTTTTATTTATGTGGGAAAATAATTAGGCCTCGTTCAGGAGAAGAGCACATACTCTCCACATCAATCGTGTGAAAATATCGAGCTCCATGGTCCGCGTTTTATGAGGCTTGGCCTGCTCTTTGTGTTTGATTTCATTAAGAAGCACTGACATTTTAATTTATTAGGCACGCAATCACAGAGCTGCCTCTACAGTCGGGATCATTCGTCGGCTTTTTAATTTGGCTGCGAGGTCGGGGAGGAAAATGAGTTTAAACATAAAAGCAATGTGCATGCATGGTTGTTAAAAGGTAAAAGGCTTTTTTTTTTTCTCTCTCTCATAGCGAGTTCTTCTAAAGCTGGAGCTGAAAGACATTCCCTTTGTTCGTTCCTTAAACATTCAGAGAAAAGATAACTCCACTGACTGACAATTACATGGCACCAAGGCTGAATTCAGGTCATTTCTTGGACAATGTTGTTTCTTTATGTGTGAATGTGTGTGTGTGTGTGTGTGTGTGTGTGTGTGGCAAAGATATCCAACAAAGGCTTTAGCAGAAAGGAAGGAACGTGAAGAAATTACCATTTTATGTCTCCAGAGGTGAGAGCCACCTCGCTGCAGAGCTGAAAGATAAAAAAGTTTATTACATTAGGGCTTTAGGGAACAGAGACCAGATTTAAAGAACGATTGTATTTTAACCAGAGAATCTGGCCTCCATTTTTTTTTTTTTTTTTTTTTTTTTTTTGCAATTGATTTTGACTTAGACAGCATTTAAAGTTCCATCTCAGCCTCAGGCCGGCATATCAGAATAATCCCCATCTTATCAAGTTTTCTAAAGCTAACTGACACTTAAGAAAAAAAGTCATGCAATCGCTATCTGAGATTCTGCCTCGGTGGGCCGTATACCGAGTGGCGTTAAGCACACAGCGAGGATTTAATGCCGATATTCAGATCTCAGACGTACAGTAAGTGCAGACTTAAACGCTATTCAGAGGTAATGCAAGAGCCGTGCATGGGGTAGGAGATTATTAATATTTCCCTGTAAGCCGAGCAGATGAGCGCTCAGCTTATCCTTCTAACAGTGGAAATGTTATAGCCTTATTGTATGAATTTGTCAAATCAAAAGACTGACATAACATTTGGGTTACACATTACAACATCATGACCTTGATTAGTATCTTGCCTGAGTTCATGAGTCTATGAAAAATGAAAATGTAAAATAACAATGTGCTGAATCAAGTGCTATTTATTACTGTAGAGTGTGGAGTGTAAAAGAGTGGAAGCGATTTAGTTAAATTATACCAAAACAGTCATGATTACAACTAGGACTTTACATGCAGTGTCCAAAGACCTGCAGATTAGGATAATTGGAGATCCCAAATTACCCATTGTGTGTACATGTGTGCCTATGCTTTGCCTTAAGCATGTGTGTAACCTGATTCTAAATACAAGGAACTTTCCACTCTTAAATACGGTATTGATGCTTTAAACTAGAATCACTGATTATGGCCCTATTGAATTTTAAATTATAGACTTGACTATCTGGCTCCTGTTTTGCACTGAACTAAACTGACAGGTCACCACACAATCCACACAATTTTTGGAATTACCTTCTCAGTACATGTGCCCTGAAAATGGCATTTAGTGTCTCTTGTGACAGTTAATCTTATTCTGATCCGTCTGCTTGATATATTTTTTTTCTCCAGCTCTTCTTTAAAAACACCACATCTTTTTTTATTTTTGTTTTTTGCACGTGTTTCCTCTGATTTGTTCAAATTGAAATATATATTTCGAAGCACTAACCCAGGTTCGAGCTAATCTTCAGTTCTAATTTTACGCCCTGCTAGTTTGTGTCTTTTAGATTCCTCTGTCCTTTTTTGTTTCTTGTTCACAGTGTCTGCCTGTGCTGGTTTTAGGCCGTGGATTTTGTGAGCATTTTGAATTCATGGACGTGGATTTGCATTTAATTTGCTCAAGGGTTCTTGGGTAAATGAAGCGATTCCAAATGAACATTATGAACTTGTGCAACCCCAAGCCTTGCCCAGTCAACATAAAAAATATATATATTATTATTACTATTCCTGATTTATAATTTAGGACTACTTTGAATATTTGTATGTATTGTATTTCAGCAACATGTGGTCAATATGAAAGTTAGGATGACGTTCATAAAGTTATGTTGAGATAATGTTAATGGCAACCTTAAACCAACAAAGTTGTAATCTTTATTTGGAGCATTCATGGTGATTAACATCCATTCGCACAGCGTCGGACCACAACCATGGTCTCTTCAGTGTTTTAACAGAGTCTAGGATTCCGATTGAAGATTGGGACTGACACAACAGCTTCCCATATACAGTGTGTGTATCTCCTGCCATGTGGCTCTTAGTGTTGTAATGTTCACTGTTTCATTTTCTTTTGGAAATATAACCATGAGGTCCATCTTACAGTAGCTTCCAAATTATTCTACTACACAATTATGCGCAATATCCAAACTGCTAAGCGGGTTTTTACCCTTTTGCCTGCTTTACAATGTAAATTGCAATTTTGGTAAATGTTGGTGCTGTTTTTTTTGCATTGTTATTTATACTCATTTACTAGCTTTAACAGCATGCCCCCTAGTGGTCCGGTGATAAACATGCAGTGTTCTCATCACAGTGACTGGAGCTTGACTTCTGCTCCCTCCTTCGGTTTGGTATTAATAATGTTTGCAACGTTGTATTGGGGCATTCGTTCACTTTCGTCATGTAGTCAACGCTATTCCGACATCACTTTGTCAAATTCATTCATAATGTTACTACAACTCTTTCAGGGTGGGTTTCTTTTCTTTACCATTACACTTATAAATTCATAGTCAGTAAATCCTTGTGCATGTTATTGTGTTTTTTTCCTTGATGTCTGTTGTTTCACTGAAAGTCACTTTATTTTGTTGAGGAACTAGCAGTGCAAGAGTCGGGATAATGAAAAATACTGAAATAGCATATACACGTTTTGGTATGGCACTCCAGTAACACCAAAAATAGTTTATTAGCGCATGAAGTTTCTCTGTGTAGTTTGAAGATAATATACAATACATATATGCATACAATATGTACAGTATGTACTGTAAATGAAATATAAGAACACTTACTGTAGACTCTTCTCATGAACTGTGTGTAAAATCATTTATCTGAATGGCATTAAGACCCTTAGTTGAGAGACTCCTGCATAAACCTGCCACCATGTGCTTCATCCTTATTAAAGTCAACATTCAATAAAGAGACTTTAATAACAATGCGTGTGCAGGGTTTTTATTTAAAATCAAAAAGTGGTCAAGCAGACGAGGGCAAAATCCAAAACCATGATTGAAACAGGTGGGCTTCTTCACAGCTTGTGAGGGATCAAAGAGCACGAAAAACATTAACAGAGCTCAAACACCTGGAATCAGGAATTAGAAAAGGTACAGGGACAAGAAAGAAGCCGAACAAAAACATAAAAGCTATATCTGTAAATTGTTCCAGATTAAAAACTGTATTTTATAGTATGATGTCAAAAATCTTCCAAGGAGCCCTAAATTCCAGTCCTGCATTGGTCACTTCCTGCACGGTGAAAATGCCCCTTTTACTTATGACAAAAATGACCTATGACACCCATCATAAACGATCGTCATTTGGAGAAAAAGTGTCAGGTGACATTGAGAATTGGCAGTCGATTGTTGATGGTCAACAAGCGATACCTGCCAAATATTAGCAATAGATACTCGATTGACAACAGATTGATGTATGACAGCACAGTAGACGCTGGAAAAACAAATTGTCAGTGGTTATCTTGAGTGCAGGCATTAAAACAGCTAGTTGGACAAAGTTACATCAGTCAATCGAATCCTGCTGATAAAAACATCTGTTTGTAATTTATCTACCTATTCAAAGCAATTCCTGTAATTTATTCTTTTGTCAAAAGTATAAGGGCTGCTTAAGCGACGACCTTATGTTAAATTACCACTATAGCAAGGTTTGTGGAGATAGAACATCTTTGTTCTATCATTTAAGTTTTTTCTTAATGCTGCAAACAAATGACAATGTAAAGTAGATTTATAATAATAATAATAATAATAATAATGATGATGATGATGGCACGAGGGCTTAGAGTGGTTAGAACTGTCATCTTGCACCTCCTGGTACCAGGTTTGATTCCAACCTTGGGGTCTGTGTGCTTTTATTGGGTTTCCTCCTGGGTTCTCCAGTTTCCTCCCACAGTCCAAGATTCAAGATTCAAAGAACTTTATTAATCCCAGAGGAAAATTGCTTAACGACATATAGATTAGAGTAATTGGCATTCCCAAATTCCACATAGTGTGTGAATGAGCGTATGAGTGTGTATGTGTGTGCCTTGAATACAAGATAAAGCGGTATAGACCATGAGTGAGTGAGAGTGATTGAATAATAATAATAATCCAAAAACGGTACACATTTCTACTTAAATTCAACGTTTGGTTTTATTTGTACCTTTCGTTTTCTATTAGCAGAATAGGATATCATATGTAAAAATGAATAAATAAATAGATAAATAAATAAATAAATAAAACATTAGCTCATTCTTTTACTTAATTTTGACCAGTTTCTAAACAAAAATTGCTGGAGCAGAAACATAAAAATACCATTTCTTTCCTTAAGGAACTGAAATTAAAATAAACAGTTTGGAAATCACACAGACTTTGGGGAGTATGTAATCCGGGTCATTTTACGGAGATTCTGTGAATGCTGTGAGTTTCATAATCAGGAGACTAGGAATGGACATGGTCAGATGATGTGGGAGAGAATTCGGGTATACTAAGTTTTGAGTAAATGTGGGCTTACCGAGGATTCGGGAAGTTTGTGATTTTACACTGAAGTTATTACGTTACTTCTAATTACTCTATTAACACTTGAGACATGAACAGAGGTGCCAATATTTACGGTTAAGTTTACATCAGACTATTACTATTTTACTGTTCATTACCATACCTTTAAAAAAAAAACCAAACAATAATAACTAATAAAAGTTGTGCAAATCTATTTATTAGTAGATCATTCATCTTTTTAATAGCAATATTCATTGAGAAGAGACAGATCACTGACATATCAAACTTTATGTAAATATACACTTTTATCTTCAAAAGTTTGTGCACCCCTGACCATGACATGAATATGTCCTTGTTGAATATCTCATTCCAGATGTTTTTTTTTTTTTTTTTACTCTTCTAGTGTGCTCCACTCTTCTGGCAAGACTTTCCTCCATATGTTAGAGCGTGGCTGTGAGAATTTGTGTTCATTCAGCTACAAGAACATCAGTCAAGGAGGCTCCAGTTCCAGTTCATCCCAGAGGTGATGGATGGTTCGGTGAGGTTGAGTTGAGCCAGGGCTCTGCACAGGACACTCGAATTCTCCCACTATAAATTTAACACACCGTTTCTTCATCGAGCTGGCTTGTGCACGGTTGTCATGCTTGACCAGTTTTGGATTTTTTTGGTTCTCAGGAAAATTGTAATCCTACTGCGTAGAAAGACATCCCAAGAGAAGTGTGTGCTTCCAGGGTTGTGGACAGAGTTTGGAGAAAGAACCACATATAGTATACTGTAGGTGTGATGGTCAAGGAGTGCGCAAATTTTGGGGCATGTAGTTGATATCAGATATCAGTAAGCATCTTATTCTGTTTCAGTTGTATGAACCCTTCAACATGTATCTGGTTGCTTATAAAGTAAAAAAAATAATACAATCTGTTCATGTGTCAGCATTTATGCACCAATACTGTATATCCTATGGGTGTTTAATTATAAATGCTTTGTTTCTGATTTAAAAAGAGTAAGTAAGAAAGTGTGTTAACACTATTGGCATCTCTGCAGGTATATTTAACACTTTCTCTGCAAGTCACAATTTGCACCACTGATGTTTTCATGTTTTGCAGTATGAACACTGATTTAATGCAGATTCTCAGACAGAGCAAACAGGAAATAATAACAAACGCAAATGCCATCAATACTTAGAGGGGAGGAAACGGTGGTGCTTTCCTCTTTTTTCCTTCACTGTGGGGTTTTTATTGCTGTCTGCGGAATTGAAAATGAGAGCCAGGAGTGCTGTTTGATTTGTTCTTTGCTTCCACTATTTCCCGCTAACTGCTTCTGAAGCAGCTGTCACGTCACTGCAGGAAAGGGAAAATTTGCAGATCCATCTGCAAAAATAGCAGTTAGGAAACCAATCAGGACAGCTACGCGCCTTTTTTTTTTTTTTTTTTTTACATTTCTGAAAATAGAGCTTAGTATTACCGGATAAACTTGTGACCTTGCGTGATTGCTTGATTAGATTCGCGAGTCGGTGGTTTGCGTCGCTTGAGGCATAAAAATCAAACTGGTGTGGGTGTGGTTATGAAACAATCAACGCTAATTGGTGAAAAACATATGGAAGAACTATTTTAATCAACTGTAAAGCAACAATAAAAAAAAACCCACAGAGGGCATATAATAATGCTTTGTGTAAGTGTGTGTGTGACTGAAGGTTATTAGTATGTGATAGCACAGGTGTGGTGGAGGCATAAAGGAAATCCCGGAGGTGCTGCCAT
Organism: Clarias platycephalus; assembly: GCA_030068275.1. Classification (NCBI taxonomy): domain Eukaryota; kingdom Metazoa; phylum Chordata; class Actinopteri; order Siluriformes; family Clariidae; genus Clarias; species Clarias platycephalus. The sequence continues at coordinate 34,624,732 of JAQQZT010000033.1, read as the reverse complement.
TTTCTCCTGCTGAACTGCCTGGCAGCATTTAAATTCCCTTTGTGCTGGCAGACAGAGGATCTTGACACCGACATGAGAGGAAGAAATTGCAGCTAAGGGACTCCAATCATCGCTGCTCCTCTGCCTTTCATGTTGATTGAAATTGCAGAAGAGCCGCACTCAAAGTCATCAAAGGAAACGCGTGACAATTTCTGATTTGAGAGAGCCGGCCCTGTCACAAGACTCAGCAAAAAAAAAAAAAAAAAAAACAACAGTCCTTATCTTATAGCCTTCGTCGTTTCCATCTTTCTCTGTCGTTTACTGTATATGCTCTTGACTACTGAATTTATACTAAATTCTTTAAAGAATAACCATCTAAACTGGTCATTAATGTACTTCATTTAAGCAAGTAATTCAGACAGACATGAAGAATTATACAATCGTTCACATTCGGTTGATATTTAGATGCTTTATACAAACAAACACCTAATCAAGTTCTTGCCAAAAAAGTAAAATTGACTGAATTGAATATTAAAAAACATATTCCACAAGACAGGTTTCTCCTTTTTAACACCAGGACAATAATAAATTACATTGAATAAAAAAAACAATTGATCTATATTCATGCAGGAAAAACGTCTAAAAAGCTGCACAAAACTAACTGATGTGAGGTAAGGCATGGTTGTTAACATAAAGAACTGAAGGAGTTCAACTAAATTCAGCTTTACATTCATTCATTCATTCATTCAAAATTGTCAGGCCGTTCTCATCCATTTATTCAGCAGAACATCATTTTGATTTGTCATTCAATTTGTCTCTTTTTGTTGCTCATTGTGGAATAAAAAAAAGAGGGAAAGACTCCAGCGTATCTCTCTGTTTATCACTTCTTATCCATCACATTCCTCCTGCTCCATTTTCCATTTTCTCCTCATCAGACTTGATGATAATGCGGTTTAAGAATAATAAAATCATATTTTAACCACTGAGCCATCTTCACAAATGCCTCGTGAGCAATAAAATCATGCTGCAGTGGCCTGGCTCCTCTCTGTACTTAGAAATTGTCCGTATGAATCATCTAGAGTTTACATGAAGTGACAGAGCGTGACGCTGAAGATGACATGATCCGTTACACTCAATCAAGGTTATTTAACTTGCCCTAGCCATTAACCATTATTGATTTGTTCTTTGTCACATTGCTAATTAGACCTCCTTTCTCGAATAATCTTCTGCATAAATGCACGTGACTGGCTGCCTTTTAGTTTTCTTTCAATTCCACATCTGGATCATGGTCTGCCAGTTGATATCTGACCTACAGTAGGTAAATCCTAAAGCAAAAAAAAACTAATGATGTAGTGGAGTTTGTGAATTTGAAGGTTGTCCTTGTTGAGAAAACTGAACACACTGTAGACAACAAACAAACTTTCCATCTTGTTACAAATGGTCTTTGAGTTGTCAAATCCTCCTTTGAATTTTCACATCTTCTCTGTTTTGTTCTGGTACTTCATCAGTTTCTTCACCCCCTCCAACTTGTATCAGTAGGTAGATTGGGTATGCTAACAGGTGTATTTTTGCCTCACGTCCAATGTTTCTTAACAAGCTCTGGAGCAGCAATATCCACGACTGGATTACAGGGAAGTTCAGTTCAGTTTGCGTGTTATAGCCACTTCACTTTTCATGAATCGTGTTTGTTTTTGATGATGTAGTAGCCTGTGTCATTAAAGACCTTGTGGGTGTTGTTTCAGATGAACAAAAAAAAGAAAAATCCTTTCAAAGCCACCAGACCTTTCTTCTCTGCTTTTATTATCCTTTTTACATCCTGTCCTTGGTTTTTGATGAGCAAGTTTAGAAAGAAAATAGCCTTGAGAAAATCTTCTCATAGCTCTTTTGCTTTCTGTGTAGATTTGGATAAAATAGTAGACCATAATGTAGAAGATGACCTGGTGGATCCTGTTCCAGGCAAACAAAAACACGGTGTGATCGCCGCAGAGCACCCGACCCCTATCTTTACCATTAGTGTCTAAATGAATAACGTGGTAGGACATGACATTGAAGAGGGCCATTGTTCCAGGCAAACAAGAAAAATAAACCGGCACAGAGATTCTCTGTTGTTTTTATGAGTCATCTTCAGTTTTGATCACATGATAGAGCGTGACGTTGAAGATAACCTGGTGGCCATTGTTCCAGGCGTAGAGCGCCCTCTCCCGAGCATTGTAGTCGAGCATGGAGATGTGAAAGTATGGGTTGTGAAAAGGGATGTCCACATACTCGTAACTGGATGTCTTTGTGTCATAGGAGTAGTAGACCTTTGCACCAGTAAGGTGCGAGTTGGTAACATAGAGTGTTCCACATATCATGAATGACTCGCCAGCATTGCGTTTTGAGTACTCTGTGTTCCAAGTACTAAGAGGCTCCAACGTCTCAGGCTCCAAGCTAGAAACCACTACATTGCCTGCGTTCTGGTTAGTGGCATAGACAGCCCACAGCCCCATCTCATCAGCCATTAGATCAATGTCCGAAAAGCCTCCCCAGGTATATGGGTAGACATTGTGAAATCCGGCATACTCGAGTGCCCGCTGAGCCAACACACGGCCTGTCTCAAAGCTGTACCTGACCACAATGTTGCTTTGCTCCTTGTTGTAGTATAGCGATCCATTATACACAACGTGATTGGTCCCCGCCCACTTAAATGGAAGGTAGTATGTTCGAGACTCTTGACCCGAAACAAAATCTGCCATCGTTTTGTACTCTCGCACCACCTTGCTGTTGGTGTATGTGTCCATGTACCAGACCTACATGAGAAACAAAAGGATGTTTGAGTTAGAGCAGTTCATCTCACTTTATGTTAAAGGCTGGTTTCAGGTGTGAGTTCAAATACCTACATTGTAAAATAAACTTGAGCAACACACTGTACCCTCTCAGCTAATCAGGTCAATGCTCAAATTGGATTCTTTCCTTGGAAATGGCATTTTATAGCACTTCAGCCAAATCATCATGTAATTTAATGGCACTGAAGAGGTCAGATGGGAGAACGTGTGTTTACGGTACAACCACAGCCCAAACCCCTCAATTCTGGAATTTATGAAAGAATGCCGAACCCAATGAATATTGGAGATTTATCAAACATGGAAAAATCTTTGGTAAACATTGGTAGAACATCAACATACTGTAGTTCACCTCTCCAAAACCCTATCTACACTGTGAAGCATTGGTGGTAGCATAAAGACAAGAGCTCTTGGTTTCAAATCCTTGGTTTCCTGATTGATTAATCTATGCTGTAACCAATCATTGAATTTTGGTGGATGGCCTACTTCAAGCCTGTCTTAATAATGAAATTAATGTCCCTCCATGAGATGGTGAAAGTTTGGTAAATTTGTTTTGATAACCAAACTCTTGTTGATAACTTGGCAGAACTGTGTAAGAGAAATTAATTTGCTTTCATGATGGTGTTTGATTAGCTATTATCATGTACTGTATCACATGACATTAAGGAACCTATACCTTTTGTAAATAAGATTTCAGCCATGGGTTTATACCTGCCTGCTGTTGGACATTCCCTGTGCAAGGAGCGTGGTGTAGAGGTCAGCGCGGGACTGTTTTTTTTAGTCCCGCTCCCGCCAGGTTTTATCCCACACTCGCCCGCTCCCGCTATATATCACTCTTTGTTCACCCGCTGCCCGCTTAGAATAATTTTCTTCCCGACCCGACCGCTC
>JAQQZT010000033.1:34605211-34619623 GCA_030068275.1 Clarias platycephalus | reverse complement strand
TCCTGGGATAGGCTCCAGGTCCCCGCGACCCTGTATATAAGGATAAAGCGGTACAGAAAATGAATGAATGAATGAAACTAAAGTCCCGGTTTAACTTCAACACCCTTGTAGTTAGCAGATAACTAAATTTACAAAATGAAAATCACTCATTAGACAATTGTCTCCAGTTTAATGAGAAAATAATGTATTACTTACTGTATTCTCAAAAAACATCACAGTAGCAATGCTCTAATGACAATAATGCACCTAGAAAAATTCCTTGTTATTTTCATAATGTTAATGTCCCAATTATTATCCAGAAATAGTCAAAATACTAAAAATTAAAACCTTATGAGTAGGAGTGTACAAACATATGACTAGTAAATAAATAGTGTGTGTAAGACAGCTCCAAAGGCGAGGTCTGCATCATAACGGTAGTGTAATGAAGGCGTCATGTAGCTTTTCAAATTAAATGAATTAATTCACTAGAACAGCTGAAGACGTTAATCATAATGCATTATTGATTTGTTGATGCTGACATTTAACAGGATTAACAGACAGCTCTATTGTAGTGCTTTGAAAGATAGCCATCTACACAGGAAGTGAGTGTTTATCTACTGCATGACCACAATTACCACACGATACAATAGGACGTCTTATTGATTCCGCCAATTCTCTGAAACCCTATTGCTCTAAACCATTAGGGACACAAAAAGAAAGAAGAGTGACTCACTCTGTTGTTTCTCGAAGATGCCATTGGGTCGGTCATCCATGCACCGAACCGCGTGCCTGATGTTTTTATGGTCACGGGTCCTGTGATTTTCATTAATTTGCCGCACGCTGTGAAAGAATGGAACACACCGATAAGATGTAGGCCTACTAACTAGATTCCTGAAGGCAATTTCATGGCGGCACTGATAATGCGTGTTGCTGTGTTCTGCATATTAAATCAGAAATATGAAACCGCTTTTGTATTAAGGCTGTTTGGTGGATTGTTAGTAAGGTTTTTTTTTTGGTGACATTATTGTAAATATATTTTTGAGTTTTATGATTGCTGGTCTATTGAAGGAGCAGTGATCCATGGCTGTGGTGCCATTGGTGTCACACTAAAGGTAAATTAAAGGTACTTTACAACAACTTCACCTTTCAGTTAAATAAACTGAAGCATTCAGTTACCTGAACTTCTGCCATACCCAAACGCAAAAAACACTTAACTGTCTAGAACCTCTTTGTTTGTCTGATTTCTTTCATCTGGAATTATATGGTCTAGCTCAAACCCATTCCTGCATGACAGCGAGCTCCATTGTGACATGGTGTATTAAGGCTGTAATGGAAAAACTTGAGTGTCCTCTACAGAACACTCTTTTGGAAAGCCAACTTCCTGCCATGCTCCATTCTTTTTTTCCAGACCCAACTTCTTGTTCTCTTGTGGCTGAATGGGCACATGGTTTTAAATTGGGATGTTTAATGTCAGGTGTTCACATACTTTTAGAGGTATAGTGTACACTTTATTACGGTTAATCTACCCCGTTACCTGAACACATTCACCCCCATGAATTATTTATATTGGTATTGTATGTTCCATGTCACATGTTCAACAGGAAGTTATTTGAAATCAGTAATCAGATGAGTTACCACGAGAGTGTTGGGAGTTGGAGGTCATAGGACGGCCATGCTGTATTCTGGGATGCATAGTGTTACAGTAGTTCTTGTGTACAACGATCAAAGTATCTTTTCTTAACACCTACAAGTGTGTTAACTACAATGAGATGTTTACATGGTCAAAAGTATAGGAACAGTGAACATAATTCAAAGTTTGATTGTATATTTCTTGCTTGCAATCAACTGCATTAGGTTGGACATCAAACTCTTGCATTACATTTCCTGTGATGTTTTTTTTTTAGGGTTTTTTCACAGCTTCTTTTAGTTGTTGTGTATTTTGGGGTAGTTCTCTGCTCAATCATCTATCCAGAAGGTGAAATGCTGCTCAGTACAGCAAGACAGACATAATTCATTCTGCTGCTCCATCATCAATAAAGATTAGTGTACCCATGGCAGAAGCAGCCATGCAAGTACACGCCATGGCACAATCTCCGTCATGCTTGGTCCATAACCTCATATGCTTTGGATCATTAGCAGATCTTTTCTTACTCCACACATTGGTCTTTCCATCACTTTGGTAGAAGAACTTTTGTGGATCATCTCTGTATTCATCGTAATTTCCAATTTTATTCTTGCTGCTGATGAGGTTTGTACCACATGGTTTGACCTCTATACTTCTGCTATCACAGTCTTATTTAAATGATGGACTGTCACCCCATCACCCCTATACAGTGGAGCTTATTGATGTCACTGATGTAGTTGATTCATTTTTCATCAATTTCTGTTTTTTTCCCCCTCCTTGGTCTATCTATTTAAAAAAAAATCAATGCTGGCCATAGTAGAAAGACACCAGAACACCCAGCCTGACATTTATAAGGCCCAGCAGGCAAAGAGCCCATTGTCACTGACCAGACCTCTAAACCAGGACTCATGGGAAGGACTGGACAAACAACTCCAATTTACAAAGGTCTCATCCCACAAACCACAGAACCCAAAGGATCTGTTGCCTGACATCCTGGTGCCAGACACCACAGAACACTAGCAGAGGCTGTGTGGAGGTCATGTCCTGAGAGGCCAAAACCGCACTGGCAGCACAAGCCAAACCTACACAATATTGATTGTAATGTTTTGCATTTAAATGTTATGGCTGATCTATGTAGATGTAAATATCAATAATTAAAAGCTAGTCTCATTTATATTTTCAACTCAAACTAGAAAATGACATTATATATGATGAATATGAGCAGGCCAAAAACCGAGCCTTGAGTAACACCACAGGGAGCGGTGAGAGATGTCTTAAATCTTTTAAATAAAATAAACTGTTTTCTGTCAAAATAAGGATAAAATAAGGATAGTAAGGAACCAAATGAGGCCAACCATTTGTTAAGTACATTGAGATACTGTGACAAAAGCAGTCATAAATGTCTGTAAGAATAAATATATATATATATATATCAGTGATTTCTGGCCCAATCCAATCAGAAGGTTATTTGAAAATAGTTTCACTACTATGATTCTGTCTACCCCAGAAGGGCCTCAAACAGATCATTGGTGCTAAGTGATCCTTTAGTATGCTCAAATATATTTTAACAAATTGCAGGTTAGAAATTGGTCTGTAGTTATGGAAGTCCTCAAACTCAAGTCCAGGCGTGTAGACTGGTGTAATTGCAAGTTGGTTCAATTCCATGTGACAGGTGGTATCTATAGGTGCTTTAAATAGCTTAATCAGCATATATGTTTGTTAGATGATATCTGTAAGCAGCCATATACTGTACATTAGCCGCACATATTCCTGCCGAGGCATTCTACTATAGTTTTAGGTGTTGGTGTGGTAGAGGGAATAGGCAGGCCAAACATTACAGCCTTGTGATAGGAAATGGCAGAATCCTTGTGACTTCGGTTTAGGGGTTTGATACCTAATACGCACACCTGGTCCTCCACATGTTTGTGTGCCCTTGGATCTTTTTTAAACATTACTTTACCTTTTGATCTTGGATCTTAAAGGTGCCAGGTTGATCAGGAGGACAGTTCTCACTTTTTTTTTTTTTTTATAGCAGCTATAAAACAGTCTTTCTTCACCAGCATCTCTTCTCTGTCTCAAAACAATATCCACACAATGATCTATTTGGTGGTGCTAAAACTGAAACAGCCAACAAATGGTTTCAAACAGCAAGCACACGACCATGACCAGTAGTTCATGGTTTATCCAGGTTCTGATATTGTCAGGGTTTGGCTTAGGTTAATGTAATAAAGTCACTAGGCTGTTTTTAGTCAGACATGAAGTCAATGCTGTTGTCCAAGTTTTACATTAAAGATAAACAGCACCTTATTAGTCACCAAGCAGCTTGGTGTTTTCAGAGATAGGTGGGTGTACAATGTATTGATGCAACCAAGCAGGGCCTGTTTTAGAGAGTTGTTTTAATAAGCTAAACTCCATGCCACACTTTAGACATAAACAGAGAATATTTCCAGGTTTTGACGTGCAGGTACTGTTTGTTGACAGAGACAAATTTTTAATTGAAACTGTACAACTGCATCAGACTTTGATGCAGCAGAGAGTTGAAGTCACTTACCTACAGTAAGACACATTAACATGAGCATGGTAACGCAAAAAGAATGGGAAGATATAGTTGAATGCAGCCAGGCCATGACTGGGCAGAACAAGGTAGAACAAGGCAACACAGGATCGTCTTAAGGCGATAAGGATTAAGTAGTACATATATGGTAAAAACGTAGCACTGTGGATCAGTTCCCAAATTCTAATGAATGAAATCTTCATAATGCCCTTATTAGAATGATCCTTGTGTCAATCAAGTCTGAAGGGTTAGAATAAAATCCAACATTAAAGCCTCATCCAAGTTTTTAGAATGAAGAAAGGATCCAGGCTTGTGATCATAGATCTGAACAGATTAATGGCAGTAAGGCGTTTAAAAAAAGAAGGGCTAAGACAAAACCCAGAAATAATAAAATTATAATAATTGACAGGGATCTCAGCAGGCAGTAGTGGTTAGCATTGTTGCGTTGTACCTCCAGGGTCTGAGTTCAATTCTAGCCTTGGGGTTTGTGTGCATGTTCTTCCCTTGCTTGGTGGGTTTCCTGTGGGTGAGTGAGTGACTGAGTGATTTCAGTAATATAATTGGGAATATTCCTAGCATGTTCTTGAATTTCTCATGACATTATCATGAACTGTATGCTAATAGTATTTTGTGCATTCTGTGCTAAACAGTTTTACTTATTCAAGAGAAAACTGCAGCAAAGAAAACCCTTTAAAAATGCAGTGCAATTATTGCCATGAGATGTGTGAGCATTTTTAATGAATAGTAACTCACATATCCACAGATAAAATGACTAAAAATCGAGTTAAAAGAAGTAAATGTAAATGTAAAAAGTAAAATAAGTCAAATACTTCAGTAGCTTCAGTGACCTCTGGTCTTCTTTACTAAAGACAAACTGTATTAAAATCAGCTTGGACTAGTTCCTGTATTTACTGAAATGGGTGAAGCATTTCTGTAGCAGTGGATGTAGTGTCAGTCGTCCTGGTAATGATATTTGGCAGTGCAATGTTTATTGTTGATTCAAACAGAAGGGAAATGATTATGATGATGGTGTAATGACAGTAATAAGAGAAATCACAGTAATACCAATAACAACGGGAAGAGCGCTAATGATTAGTGGTTTGTTTGTTTACATGAGTAATGATGATGATAGTGTTTCTAGAAATGACTGTTGTTGCAAATTCAGGCCACACCCCCAAATATTTGATGAGAGACTGTGGAACTGCAGTATATAAACAGTGTAATCTCTGAGCTCCTAAGCTGGCCACACCCTCCATGAAAGACCTCCCAAAAAAATAAGAATAGTAAGAGTGGTGTTGGAATATTTGAAGGTCTAAAAGACTAAAGCATCACTTTATTCAGGTTGAGATGAAAAGCGGGTTAACCGCACACAAAAGATCTTTTGTCCTTTATACAACTCTTCTCTGTAACGTGGACACTATAGAGAGAGCCGCCTTTAGTAACATTAATACAGTATTATTATTACGTACCTGGATAATTTGGGCAATACACATATAAGCTAATTTATTTACACATATAATAGAATTTATTTACACATATACTTTACCCATGCATTATTTACTTAACAATGCTCTTGGGCACACCACTCTGAATTACCCATATAACTGCACATATTGCGATTGCACGTATAACTACTGCACATATAACTGGTGCAATATCTTTCCTTTCTTCCCCTCACATGTGCAATGTATAGAATTATGTTCAGTGTGAAACTTAGATTTTTTCATTTTATTTATTTATAAATTTTTTCCTTTCCATCTGTAAATGACTGTAAACAACAGTAACCAAGTATAAGCAATTTCCCTCTGGGAGTAATAAAGTTCTTTGGATTTTGAATCTTAATGGAAGAAAGTGTTAAAAACGAAAAAAAAAAAAGACTAATTAATGCTAATGAAGGATTTTTTTTCCGTTAAGTGTGTGTATAAATCACAGTGATCATGGTAATGGCTATATTAGGCTCACATGACGTGACACTACTTACTAAGTTTGCTCATGCAGCTGCGCAGACGGCTCTCAAGGCTTATGACTCGGTTGTAAAGCTCGTCATAATCATACGCCCCCAGCTCGTCCTGGATCCCCGTCAGCACCGCAGACAGGTTCCTGATCTCCTCTTTGAACTGCGAGATGAGCTTAGTGTCTGTTTTGTATTGCTCCAGCACTGGGATGAGGGGCTGCAGCTCATCCATTCGATCTTTCAGCTCCTACACACACACGAGCACACACACACACACACACACACACACACAGATTTGTCTTGCTATCTTGAACAACTGCCCAATACCTACACCAACAACTTACCCTAATGTCAGTACCAAGGAGGCACAAGCTGTACTTTTTTATTAAAATCCCAAAGCCAAATCTCTATGAAGAAGGTAAATCGTCATCTTTTTCCAATGTCATTGTGTTATTAGATTTCCAGGCACATGTGCATGACAAGCAGCTGAATTACAATCTGTTGCATGGACTCGTCTCTAAAGGTGTCCCACAAGGTTCAATTCTGGGTTCGCTTTTGTTACTAAGGATATTGTTTCTTCTGTAACAGCCTATTATGTAAATCTTCTACTGCTACATATTAGAGAGAAGTAATAGATTCTAGTGTCTGAAACCCATTAGTGTTTGATCATGGTGAAAAACAAATTATATCGGGAATTTCCCTATTGCATTGGAATATACTGTAAAATATTATAAGAAAGTTCCACGTAACACAAGTTTTCTGTGTTACATTAATGTGCAAAACACATATTTAACAAGTTGCTGTAACTAAATGCCTACACCAAATCCTTCCCTTAATATAAGTACCAATAAACATTGACTTTTTAACTTTTGGATCTCTCCTGGGAACAGGTCTGAATATGCCGGAATAAATTTGGAGGTTCTCTTACTGAGTGTAAATACATTACGTGAGTGGGGTAAAGAATCTGATCTCAATAAAATTTTGTTTTATTCATTCATTTCAGTACATTCTACTCTCAGTGATAAATCTGGTTTTAGAGAAAAATAGTTTTACTGATGTCTGAATACATACTGTACAATTTGGCACAAAGACTAGCCTTTGGGTCATCTGCAAAACATCTTTAAAACTCAAGACTCCATAAACGGTCTTCATGATGACTAGGTAAATAGTCTTGAAGATATCTGAGGTATTAATATTTTTTCAAGCTTTAATGGTTCCTAGTGGGTCTCTGGTCCTGAAGACATTTCCCAATTTGTATCCAGCTCTGGAGACATCCCCCATGGACCTCTATTTTAGATGGCGTCACCGGCGGGTCTGCAGTCCTGAAGGCATCCTCAATGGCACTATTGTCTTTAATGTCTCTATTACTGAAGCTATCCTACAGTCCCACCTACTAGGATTGTACTTTGATAATATTGCTTTGCACTTGTTTCAGAATTAAAGTAAATGAATAAATTTTAAACCTGAAAGGTATCCCACACAGCTCGGTTGTTGGTCAGTTTCTGTTTGTAATTTATAATTAATGGTATTTGGTGGTTATGTTTTATTAATTTCATTTAATTTAATTTTAACTTTAAACATGAATCGAAGAACAAACAACATTCTGTCCGTTCTGTTTTCCTTGTTGTTTTTCCCTACTGTCTATACAGCAGTAATAATTGGATAGAAGAGAATAAATATATTTCAAGCCTTTAAAAACTCTTTCCTGTCCCATTGAACATTTGCCTGATTAATGTTCATTAAGGCTTGTAATTGACCTCATCAGAATCTGCTACAGAAACCATGTGTAAAAAAAAAAACCTGGAGTGCATTACGTGAGCTCCAGACAGTTTTCTTCCATGCACTGGTGATATTTATGGTATTTTTTGAGCACTTGGTTCAGTCTGATGAAATACTTTTCTCAGTATGCAATCTGGAATTGCATATAGCCAGTTGATAACTTCTCCGCTAAGCATTAAAATTCATAGCATTAACTTATTTTCAAATGCAAATACAACCAAATTGATTTTGTTAATAAAAGAGACCATAGTACTCTAAGTCTCTCCCCTAAGTACCTGCACTGAAAGCCTGACAGGACATACACTGCCTCAACATGAGGATATAAGTGATCTCATGAACCTATTGATTTCCTTTACAAAAATTAAATATAGTTTCTCTATGTATGTACTGCAGCTTAATGATTGTGGAAACATATGTCCTCTGAGCTCTTACCATAGTGTTGTGCTCCACAGGCATGCTTTCATTACCATGCTGAAGTCTGTGGGTGGGTTTATCATTCAGAGGTCAGATTTATCACCGCATGCAGCCACAATATGCATCACCGCACACTGGATGCTAAAGTCAGGTGCACCGCACTAGCAGCTTAAATTAGTTTCTGTTTATTTACGAGGCTCTTATTGGTTTATATCTGTGTCGACCTTGAAAAATCGGGTCTAGCGATGGAGTTTCCCAACAAGCTGGGATATGTGAATAAAACAAATTTCACTGTGCTGTAAAATACACTGCATGGCTAAAAAAAAAAGTTGCACACTCTAAGATTTCATTCAGTCACATTTAGTTTAGTTACACACACACTGTGGTGACCAGAAAATGATTCCTCATGCTCCCAGAATTAGTCCTTCACACTCGGAGATCTCCGGACATGAGGAATATGCCCTGTGCCATCAGGGAAGAAAAACTCCATAGATGTGATAACCTGGTGATTCAGTACATTCAGGTCATCAGCTGACTTAATTTTATTGCCCCATAACGGTGGTGAGTCTCGACCTGAGCAACTGAAGCAACCCCAGATCATAACACTGTCTCCAGAGGCTTGTAGTGTGGACACTTCGGCTTCATCTGCTTCCCTTCTTACCCTGACACGCCCATCACTCTGGAATAAACTCACCTAGCATGCTTTTTTCTGATAAGTCTCACTAAAAAGTGGTTTTCTTATGAACACACAGCTGTTTAGTCCCAATCCTGTAAGTTCTCATTACATCTTGTGAGTATACCGTATAAATGCTTTTACTTTTAAAATTAAACATAACTTTGTTTTTACTGTAGACTTTTTTACAATGCAACTTCAACAAGTGTATAAATGATCCCCGTTCATGATTTTTTACAGCCGTATTGCTACCACAAAGCTAAAGGTTCAGCACTGCCTTTCCAGGTTTTGATAATTTGTTGAAGGGTTCTTAACCCAGTTCCAGTAATCTCCTTAGTTGTTTTCTTGCAGCTCAAAAAAAGTTACTCTAAAATGGTGTATAATTTGGTCCTTCACCAAATTTATATATAATTTAAATTTCAGTTTGTAATATGGACAATAATTCATCTTGCCATTTTCCACCACACTCACAGGAAGCCTGGCTGCTAGCTACAGGGATCTTAGGGCACAGGATGGGGTGCCAACTCATTGCAAGACACACACACGCACAGATTCACCTATCCTATATAATTTGAAGGTGACAATCTTTTTTTTTCCCCTACTTGGCTGTGTTGCAAATAAGGTTTAATAAAGTTTAAGCTATGAGTTTGAATTACAATCAAATTTGACCAAATCTTTCAACAATAAAGCACAGCTGTTGCAGAAACAAAAATTGCTTTTATCTTCTATAAAAACTGGCTAGACTGAAGTGTGGATCAACAACACAACTTACAAATCATTTAAATATTTATTATACACTTTAAATAGTATTAATTACTTTCAAATCTGTAAGAGATATATATATGCTTAAAAATAAAGTTTTAGTTAATCGTATAAGAAATTGCAACTACTAAAAAACAAAATCATGGAATTGAAATTGACAGTTTATTCATGATCCACAGCTCGAGAAGACACTGGTTAATTTATGAAGTTTACCTTAAAATTTCTGGCCATGACGGACTTGCGGTCTTCCTCGATCTGTCGGAACTTTGTCCTGAGCCCCTTCATCTGGTTCTCCATCTTCATGACGTATTGGAAGTCCCGCTGAGTACGCAGGTTCAGCACTTCAATCGACTGCGACATGTTCTGCACCTGCGTCATCCGTCACTGCACGTTAGTACGTAGCGCCATTTATCAATTCCCATCAGTCCTCTGGCACTCTATTTCATTCTCTAAGGCACTAATTCATCAGGGAAAGCTGAATCAGGCATGTTCGAGCCCAGAAAATACCACAATGCAATACAGAGTACTGCTCTGCTCTTACAGAGTTTAATATTCTCCAGCATGACTCGTTCGGTTTGTCACACATTTATCCAGCAGTGGTCAATGTGTAAAAACAGTGGACTGTGGGTACAAATGACCAGGGTGGGGGTTTGGGAGAAGATGGATCTGTGGATATAACCATTAGCGGGTAAGATGCTGGTTATGACTAGGTATGAAATCAATCTCTGTCCCTTTAGAACAAGGTTTGAATAGCTGAGCTAGCAATCTGGACTCGGGAAAAATCATTCTTGCCTTATTAGATTTTAATAACTTTTATTTAGCATCAGGGTATATGATCAGAGCATTAACATTGAGTGATAGGGAAGATTTACTCTGTTTTTTTAAACTCTATTGTCCATTTACACCATTATTGCGAAATGTCCAAAAAACATCTTGAAACAGCAGGTTTCCCTACTAGCATTTCATTGACATGTACATGTACTCTGCACAATGAATCTAATCTAATCTAATCTAATCTAATCTAATCTAATCTAATCTATCATATTTGATTTCTTTAAGTTATTACTACAAAATTGCCTGAATATGGCGGACAATATTTCGGTTACAGCTACACTAATGTTACAGCCTTATCTTTAAATTTAACAAACTGTTGAAACTGGAGACTACTTCTCCATAGTTAAATAAATGTCTCATTTAATTAATATCTCAATTAATAATTTTTTTAAATAACACATTTTAAGTCTATTTGTCATTAGGCTTAGATTATGTCCGAGAAGCGTGATTTTCTATCAAACTACCCTCATGATGCAGTGGTTCAGCAGAAACACACGGTCATTTCAGCTTTCGGAAAAATAACAAAATAAACCACTAGAACAAGTTTTGTGGTGTTTCTAATCTATACATTTGGAGTAATAACCAACCTGTACATTTGATTGATTAATAATCTTGTTCAATCGTCTTCATTCTGAACGTCTTTTCTTATCATGAAGAGATTTTTGAAGTCCTGCACGTTCCTCTGCCTAATGCAGTTGAGCCGGTGCTTCTTTTCCATTTCTCCTGCATTAACAAATGTGTGAGAATCTGACATGATGAACAGCCTTTGGCCATCTTAAGTGTTTTCACCTTATCTTACAGCAGGCCTCGTTTCTTAGGTGGCAGCTTAGAGAATCCATAAACCAGACGCAAGGACTCATTCAGGGGATTTAAAGAATATAGAGCCTTTAATAAATATCAGTGATGTTATTAGCATATTGTACAGATCTGCTAAATTAAGTACATGCATTACTCACTAATGTAGCTATTAAGCATTGGACTTCTACAGTAAGGAGACTGATACTGTAGAACAAACTCTACTGACCAGGCAGCAATGCAACTGTGTCTGCCAGTTCTACTGAAAGACCCGTGGCTCTTGTTCCCCTTATTCGTCTTTGCCTACGATTCTTAGTAAGGAAATTATACAAATAATAACTATATTTTTTTACCATGATACCCCAAATGACTCTTTTAAATGCAAAAGTATGGAGAAGACATGGTTCGAGTCCTACTAAACTCTAAATTTGATTATGTTTATGCGATTTAAAACATATTTCCGCAATGGCAGAGTTGCTTCTTATAAATAAGAATAACAGAACACAGTTCCTTTATGTCTCCATATAATCCCCTGATACACTAATGCACTTACCCCAGTGTTACACTAGTGCTTGGACACCATCAAAGTAAAAAGCTCTCTCAGTTTTGCATTAGCCATGCTCACTGCCTGCTCCACGTCTGAAACACTGGCCTCCCAGGAACTCCTTTAACGGACTAAACATGTGGAAATGTCGCGAGGTCAGGACTATGGGGAATGTGGCAATAACTGTAGTTCCTGTAATGTGCAAATGGTGTTGGTGAATGATTTTGTGTACAGTTCACACAGAGAGATGCGTCTCTTCCTCAAGATGGCGACAGGTTAGCCGTTGATTTTCAAAGATCAGCCGTTCCACTCGCTGAATGTTTACAGGAACGACTGGTTTTCCATTGTATATTCAAACTTTTCCACTTTTATTCCTATACAGTATGTATAAGAATTGAGTAACTTGCATGGATTCTGTCTTGTTTTGTGAAGCACACTTTACCTGGATGAATCAAGCACCATGTTGTTAGTGATATAACCCACTTTGATTAAAAATGCCAGCACAGTACCATTTTAACTTGGCTTGCACCTGCACAAAAATATACGATGAGTGTGTGTGTGTGTGTGTGTGTGTGTGTGTGTGTGTGTGTGTGTGTGTGTGTGTGTGTGTGTGTGATTATTCCAGGTCTGTTCAGGTTCATACTGAGTAGTCACTTCCTCAATGTCAGGGTTTTCCACCTACACCTGATCCTCTTCTGCAGTTGTGTGCTGGCTGGCTGACAGTCGCTGCCTTGCAATAGCATGGAGTTGTATTCTGACACTCATCAGGCTGTAGCTGTGAAAATTATTTGGCTGACCTGTCATATCTTGGCTTTTGGTATGGCTGATGTTTTGCTCTTCCGATGTGCACATGCTATTGTGGTGTGATGTCAATGTGCAGGTGAGATAAAATTGCGATATTCCAGAAGACAGAGAAAAAAAAATCCACTTTTGCCTTTAACAGTATTTCTTATCGTTACTTTGTGGACGGTCTATGCTGCATGATGGTGACATGAAAGAGGCAAGATTATAAACCCCTTTGTACTCCGGTTGAGGTCTGTTGTTGGATTTGGCTGTTTTGGGTATGCTCTGCTTGGTGAAACCTGTTTACGCTTGTGGTGTCGTAAAGGTTGTCAAGGAAATAAAATCTAGCACTAATATGACCACAAACCATTACTGTTGTCCATCAATATATCTGTGGTCATTACCGATTATGGCCAGTTGGGGGTTTTGTGCTTGAGCTAGGGGTAGCTCAGTGGTTAAGACAGATTTCCCTAATCCTATTGGATTCAGTCACCTGTTGTGCTCTACTCTAAGATCTGGCGTCAGTGGAGGCCATGTGAGTACAGTGACCTCACCGTCATGTTCAAGAAACAAGTCATGTGAGAGATGATTTTAGAGGGATGAACAAGGTCAGCAACAATACTCAGGCATTTAAACCATGCCCAAAATGCCCCACACCATTACACAACCACCAGCAGCCTGAACCATTGATACAAGACAGTATGAATCCATGATTTCATGATGTTTACACCAAATTCTGACTCTAGTATCCGAATGTCGCAACAGAAATCAAGACTCATCAGACCAGGCAATGTTTTTCCAATCTTCTGTCCAATTTGGTGAGTCCATGTGAACTGTAGCCTGAGTTTCCTGTTCTCAGATGACAGGAGAGGCACCTGGTGTGGGCTTCTGCTGCTGTAGCACATCTGCTTCAAGGTTTCATGTGTTGTATATTCAGAGATGCTCTTCAGCATGCCTCAGATATAACAAGATATTTCTATCAGCCTTTCCATCAGCTCCAACCAGCCATTCTCCTCTGACCTCTGGCATCAACAAGGCATTTTCACCCAGAGAACTGTCCTCACAGGTTATTTTCTCTTTTTCAGACCATTCGCTCTAAACCCCAGAGATGGATGTGTGTGAAAATCCCAGTAGATCAACAGATTTGGAGATGCTCGAACCAGACCGTCTGGCACAAGCAACCATGCAACATTCAAAATCATTTAATCACCTTTCTTCCCTATTCTGATGCTTAAGTTAAACTTCAGCAGCTTGTCTTGACCATGTCTACATGCCTAAATGCATTCCTAATAAGTTAGCCGGTGAGTGAATGTTGTCATATTTATTGTTAACAAATGATGCTAGTACCACCAATGGTCATTAGTAGAAGTACACATAATGTTGTGAAGAAATAAGGCTAGGACAATTCCTTTCTACCCCAGACTGTAGATTCATGGAGGTAACCAGTCACAATTTTGTCTAGAGATTACAGACAGTAAACCTGCCTGATTATGTGTGCATTAAGGTCATATTATTTAAGTTAATTTCATTGACATATTGGTAAGGTGAATGACGCGCTTGGAGAAAAATTATTTGTGTAAAAACTAGGGCCGGGACTTTAAAGCGTTAATTTTTATTAATTAATTACTCAAAAATAACGTGTTAAATTTTTTTAACGCATTTTAATCGCACTTATTTTTGCACCGCGGAACGTTTCTCACTGGATGAGTTTCGGCGG
>JAQQZT010000033.1:34581207-34593445 GCA_030068275.1 Clarias platycephalus | reverse complement strand
AGAGGAAGACCAAAGAGGAGATTTATGGATGCAGTGAGAGAGGACATGAAGTTAGTTGGTGTGAGAGAAGAGGATGCCGAGAACAAGATGAGATGATTTGCTGTGGCGACCCCTGAAAGGGAACAGCCGAAAGACAAAGAAGACCCTTAATAGTGGCAGTGAAAAAAATATACAGTAGCTCTTTTAGAAAATAAAGAATGTACTAAAACCGAGTGGTAGGAAATCCTCAATGGTAACGGCTGGAGACTGGAACTACGCTGCAGAATTCACTTTCAACAGAAATGTGGAGGACCACATGCATGGCATATGAAATTAGGTAATTAAGTAACAACATAAACAGTCAGTTGTTACTCTAAGACATGAAGGTCAGCTGTTCTGGAATAGTTCTTGTAGGAACAGTATTGTGTCCAATGCATTTGCAAAACCCACCAAGCACCATGATGAAACTGTCTCTCATGAAGACCTTCCCAGGAAAGCAAGACTAAAAACTGACCTCTGCTGCAGAGGAGACGTTTAGAGTCACCAGCCTCAGAAATCACCAATTAACAACCAGCACCTCAGATTAGAGCCGTTATGAAGCTAGAAGATACATCTTAATATCAACTGTTCAAAGGAGATTATTGTTCAAAGGAGATTATTGTGTATTTTGGATAAACGCCTTTAGTGTAGTTTTACAGTGTAGAAGGAAATAAACATCAAGAAGACCATGACATCAGAAGGAGCGTCCAAAGTTTTGACTGGCAGTGTGTGTTACAGCACTCATGTTCCCCACTGGTGCTCATGATCGATCTAATGATGTCTGATACCAAATGCACAAGACATAGTTTCAATAAAGATTATTACTACTATTATTATTTTTATTATTATTATTTTTTTTTTTTTACGATTAGTTGGTTTCTTTGTGGGGGACTTTGTGGGGGACCCTTTTGGGGGACACGGGTTAAACTATTTTGTTAGAAATACACAGCACCCATAATATAAAAGGCTACATTCTAAAAGAAGCCAAAGAAGCTCTAATGAGATATCACACCTTCAACGTTGAGGACATGGCATGCCTGCCCTTACTGCCTTTTTCTTCAACTTCAAAGGATAACTAAAAACAAAAACCATACGCTTTTTAACTGACCACCAGGTGGCACTGTAACAGCAATAGCAGCTAATGATAAGAGCAGCTACAGAACTTCATACAGACCTTTACAGCGCTGAGGCCTGCAACCCATCCTGCAGCGAGAAGCTACACACACACACACTGAGGGATTTTTAGGAGTCGCTGTGTCTATTCTCTGTAACGGCATGTTTGCACACATCGTAGATCGCATTATCTAGATGCCTTTGGTTGTTTTAGCAGCTAATATTCTAGCATTGCTATGAAATCCCCGCGCTGCCAAGTGACATCAGAGCCCTACACATACGCAGAGGCAACACAGACGCATACATTTTGATCTTTCATCACTTGACCACATATGTGCATATCGGATATGCATCTGATCTAATATCACAAACGGACGGGACGCAGATCCGATCTGAAAAACATTTAATTTAATTGTATTTATTTATATAGTGCTTTTTAACAATGGCCACTGGCTTAAAGCAGACATCAGACTCGTGCATTCAGACAGTCATAAAGAAATCAGATCTGGATCACATTGGGGTAAAAAAAATCAGATTTGATTGACTTCAGACTGGTAATGTGAACTTAGTCTATGGGTACAGAGCGTCTGTTCTGTGGCAGTGAGAAATCTATGGACCACCAGTTTGTATGCTGCAGAAGATGAGCAGATGGTTCTCAGCGCTGGATGCCTGGTGCAGAGGGATGGGAGTCACATAGTCAGAACACCTGTACGCATGCAGTGTTGGACGAAGTATGTTTCAAAGCAGAAATCTTTTTTTTTTTCCAAGCTAGCACTCTAGCATAAGGGGAAAAACAAAATGCATGTGTGGTAGCACTCAGGATGCTGACAAAATGCTGACTGTATTATTAAAAGTCAGACTCAAAGGTGCATGTGGTTTTTTAAGATGACTCAAAGGTTGCCAGAATTCTGTCAGGTTTGGGCACAGGGGAGGTTGAAAGGAAAAAGGGAAACAAAAGAAATGACTGAATGCATATTATTTTATCTATCCATCTTTGGCTTCTAACGTGCATTTTGGAATGACGTTTAGATTTTTTATTTTTTTTTGGGGACCCTCACTGGAGGAATCTGTCTTTCTCTTTCTCTCTCTCTCTCCCACCCCTGGTTCTTTCTCTTTTGTACTCCAGCCTTGAAGCACGTAACGCACTCTTTTATCCAAGTCATATCCAGAGCATCCTTGCTATAAAAGCAGCAGTAGAGCTGGCATCCGATTCCCTGGTGACAGGCACCGGGTAAAAGACAGATGAACACCAACTTTCACTCTGCCTCGAATTCCCGCAGCCCTAATTTAACAGGAAATGTGTTTTGGTGTTGAGCGTGAGACTCGGGGGTGGGAGGTCTTTCTCAGATCACAGAGAGAGAGAGAGAGAGAAAGAAGGTGGGACATGCTTGCCACGTTGCTCTTTATATGCCCACTCTCTCTTTCTCTCTCTCTCTATCTCTCCTCCCACAGTGCACCTGATCGCTCTCCCCTTGGCTTTGATCTATAATTCGGAGGTGGAGTTGAGATTCGAAGCACATCACAGCATAGAACAAAAGCAAACGGTTCAGGTGGCTCCACGATTACCCCAGTGGAAAGATAGATAGACAGAGAGAGAGAGAGAGAGATGGGGAAATTGGAGTGGTGTTGGCTCCCGTGGATGTGCCTTATAGGATGAACACACTCAGAGTTCATCATCTGTCTATCCATCAACACTTTCCTCCGACTGAAGCCGCACACATACACTTCTCCACACTCAATATTCTCCTGTCATTCGCAATTGGCCCTGTTGCATCACTCTCTCCTCATCTATCGTTCTCCTCATCTGTCTGTCTATTACCCTCCCTGTTACCTTCTCCTTCTGCTGGAGAACAAGCCTTCTATCTGTCATGGACACACACGCGGTACGGCTTGTCCTCTTCCGATAACTGACATTCGACTTTGAAACCACGAGATGCTGTAGCAGAAGATAAAGTCTCCTCGTGTCCACACTGAGGTCCTGATTCAGAGACCCCTCTCTACACGGTGCAGTTATGCATCAAGAACTCAATATAACACATGGATTCTTTCATTTCTTTAATGCATACTGACATATGACAGCTGAGATTAGCAATGCGTACATGGCACGCACTCACTACCTCTCAAGCTGTAGAATGCAAGCTGTAGTAAAGTGCAGCAAATATTTTGGCTGAAAAAGATTAAACAGTCCTACAGCAAATAATATGCAGATGATAGGGTTAGATGGAGGCAGATGATTCTCTGTTGTGAAAGGGAACAGCCGAAAGACAGAGAAGAAGATTATTATTATTATTGCTCAGGTTTTACACCGGATGCGATTCCTGATGCAACCCTTACCTTTTATCTGGGCTTGGGATGGTGGCTGGGGTTTAGGCATCGGGAATCGAATGTGGGCCTTCCTACTTCTACTCCTACTTCTACTTCTACTCCTACTTCTACTCCTACTTCTAGTCCTACTCCTACTCCTACTCCTACTACTACTCCTACTTCTACTCCTACTTCTACTCCTACTACTGCTACTCCTACTACTGCTCATGTTGTAAATTTATGAAGTCTTGTCAATCTGCCGTGTCTCAGCTAGCCAGCTAATTATGTTCCAAAGTTAGCTAGTTGGTTTTTGTTAAATTATGTAGCACCTTGATCCTGGAGGAACGTTGTTTCGGTTCACTGTGTACTGAACTGTATATGGGTGAAATGACAATAAAAGCCTACTTGAACTTAAACTAGCGCTCAAGTCAACCCAGGACTTATATTAAAACTTCCGGTGAATGAAGGTGTAAAAGTGATTGACGTTTACAGAAAACTTCAAGCACAGTATGGTGATGAGACTCTTAACTGCAGTAAAACATCTGAATGGTGCAAACTGTACACACACAATCATTCACCAACGCCACTTGTACGTTACAGGAACTTGGCTGGGAGTTCTTGCCTCTTCCACCGTACAGTCCTGACCTCGCGCCAAGACATTTCCACATGTTTAACGGAGTTCCTGAGAGGCCGGCGTTTCAGACATTAAGCATGCAGATTATATAGAGGGGTTTTTACTCTCAGAACTGTGTTCTATTATTCTGCACAATCAAAATCCCGGTTTGACTTGAACACCCCTCGTAGTAGTAGCAATAGTGCAGTAATAGTAGTGCAGGTGAACATAAGGATGAACCCATTGTACACTGCCCTGTAATGGAAAGGAACGACCTTCTGATGCTAAATGATTTCAGTAAACATGAGCAGAATGACGGAGCTGCTCGACCCACTCGTTCATCACACCATTTCATTTAGAGACGGAGAGGGAAAAAAAGATGAAAGGTTGTGTGGGCTGGCAGAACAGACACGACTGCATCCTGACCGATGATCACGCCTTTTAAACCGGTTAACATTTTGTCTCTGGGGACGGACTCCATGTCTCTCCGCTGAGTTTCCTTTAGTGGTTCGTAGCTCTTCCTAAACATCACCATTTATCATCGTGGGCCAGTCGTTTTTAATACAGTTACCGCGGCCCGTGCTTTCTGCTCTAACTGCATGAAGACGGACATTAATGACGCCGTGACAAATGGGATGACGAACAGTAAGTTAAAGCCCCCAGCGAGACGTCTGTGCAGCCTCTCCCTGTGTGTGTGATGCATTTCTCTACACATCTTCATGTTTCATATTTCTCCAGCAGAAAGAAAGAGAAAGAGAAGAAAAATATAGACAGAGACAGTATCACGTCCTAATTCTTTACCTCCAGTAATATTTTGCTGTGTACTGCTCCTCATCAATTTCTCCCCCAAACAAAAGCCATTAGAAGGTTGTAGAACCTGCAGCTTTTATTACTTACTCTGTTTATTCTCCATCACTCATGTGCTCTCTCTCTTTCTCTTTCTCTTCCACTCTTTCTTGCCAGGGTGTATCAGCATTCACTACACAGTGTGTAATGTATTATCTGTCCAAACAAGCCCATGTAGAACAAGTGCAAATTGAGAGTGGGAACGAGTGCGCTAACAAATTCACACACTTGTACAGGAAACTGATTTACAACCATTTATGGAACCGGTTCTAATGACCAACCAACATGCTTCAAATGTCTGATAACATGACTCGCTAGTGTGGTTCGAGGTTGATATTTGGGTGGCAGTAGGATTCGTGTCCAACCTGTAGACCACAATAATGTTTCAGTTACTCCAGTTTAATATATATATATTTTTTTTTCATCAGGAGTGTGCTGGCTTAGAGGGAACGCACCATGCAGGAAGGGGGAGTGAGGACCTTAATGGCTGGAGGTTTCTTCTATTTTATTGCAATTCCAGTTAAAGACATTCTAAAAAAAGTATTCGATCACCTTTAGGTTGGACAAAAGGATACAATGTGAGGTCCAGGTCATGTGTGAAAATGATTCCTCGTGCTCCCAGAACCATTTTTTTTTTCACAATTTAGGTCCTGGAATGTACTCATGCTCTATACAGTAGATGTGATCCTCTGGTGATTCCGTACATTCAGGTGGTCAGCTGACTTTATTTTATTGCCCCATAACGTTACTGAGTCTCGACCTGATCACCTGATCAACCCCAGATCATAACACTGTCTCCAGAGGCTTGTACAGTGGACACTATACATGATGGAGCATCACGTCATGTGCTTCCCTTCTTACCCTGACACGCCCATCACTCTGGAATAGGGACTCAATCTGGACTCATCAGGTCACATGACCTTTCTCCATCGCTCCAAAGTCCAGTCTTCATGCTGCCTTTCTGACGAGTCTCACTAACAAGTGGTTTTCTGATGGACACACAGCTGTTTAGTTCCAAACCTGTGAGTTCTCATCACACTGTGTGTGTGTCTTCCACAGAGTTGATTTGTTCAGCACCATCCTTCCAGGTGTTAATAATGTGTTCTAAACTCAGTACTGGTCATTTTAAATCTCCTTAGTTGCTTTCTTTGCTTGATGCAGCCCAATAAATTGACCCTTATCAAATGGTGACTTTACAAGTAAATAAATATGAGTATGAAACCTGTTCCTATCTTTATTCCTGCCATTATTTATAGTCTACAGACATTTACACAGCCACGTTTATTAAACCGACTTCTTATCTACCTTTTGCAGAAAGCCTAGGCAAGGTTAGAAAGTTAATTAAAAACATGACTGTTTTTAGGGAACTTTTAAAAAGTATAGGTGTAGAGTATATTAATAAAAAAAAAGTTCAGTCACAACATTTTTTTTTGTCCGTTTCTTTTCCTGAAGTGAGTCACAGCATTATACTGTACTGTATGTGCATGTTCTCGACCTACGGTACATGCATTACGTTTATAAGATCTCTACAAGGTTACTCTTTGTGTTCCTGCGCCCTAATGGTAGGTCAAGAAAACATGTTGAAATACCTGATTGGAAGTTTTTAAACATTAAGTACAGGTTATTTTAAATGTTGTTTTTCACATTTTAATATTCTGCTGCCAGTGGTAATCATCAATTTCAGGGTCGTTTTTATATAAAAGTAAGTAAACAAAAATAAATTAACACAACGAGGGCACAGTGGCTTAGTGATTAGCACCGTCACTTTGCACCTCCAGGATCCGAGTTCAAGTGTACCTGGAGTTTGCGTGTTCTCCCCGTGCTTGGTGGGTTCCCTCCGACAGTCCTAAGACATGCAGATCAGGCTAATTGGCATTGGGCCGAATTCACAAAAGTTCTAAAAATCCTCTTAGTTTGCTCTAACTTTGCTTAAAAACTTTTATCTAGGACTCTTAGTTTAAGAGTGATTTAGGACTAATCTCAGAGCAACTCTCAGAGAGGAACAGACACAAACTCTGTTGACCCTGTTGCTAAGTATGACACATTCTTCTGAAGGCTGTAATTTGTTGTCCAAAAAAATTTTATTAATTTAAAAAGATATTGATGTGTATTTTGATGCACTATCGGGTTGATTGGGTGATCTTTAAAGAAAATATTGAGGTTCTCAGGCGGGCGGGTCCATGACTAACAAATTATATTCAGAGTCAGCCTAATTATTAATTAGTGTACAGAAAAATTTTACTTTCCACTTTTTCTCTTTCTGTCACACACACACACACACACACACACACAGGGAGATTTATTATTAGAGACTCACTCATTCCCCTAAATGTTATCCATAGCTTCTGTTTACACTGCGCTTACACCGCCGGTGCAAAAACTCTTTTATGTTTTTGTCATCGGTCTGAACAATTTGTTTGTTTTTTAAATTTTTCATTTACTATATTTATTAGATCCTCCCTCTTCTGACAGCAGGGGGACAAACAGTAAAGTTCTTCCTTTGTCCCTGCTGTCAGTGCGCGTCTCTAGTACATTAATCAGTCTAGTGTTAATGAATTACATCATCGTGTGTTTTGCAGGTCGGTGGTGCCAGTGCCAATGAGGTGCCTGGTTTGTGAATATTAGAGAGCGTCAGGTGGGTCAGGTTGGGTCTACTGTATTATCGAGTCGGATGAAAAATGCATGGCCTGTGCATATCTACAAAATGGTGATAAAACAATAGTGACATAAGCCTTGAACCAAGCTTGAAACAACATGCGTATTTTGCCTATTTTACCCAAATCGCTCATATTTGCCTTCATTTATTTTCAGTTTATTCACCATGATGGTAATTTTTTTAACTTAGTCTATATGAAAGTAACTGGAGAGAAATGGCTCGGCTCTTCACTTTTACTGCCGGCGTGTCCGGGTGCAAGTACTTCATCTTCGTCTTTGCTTAAGAAACTCTTAAGACTCCTGAGTCCTCCTCCCTACTCATAAGGTTTTTTTTTTTTTTTTTTTTAACCTTAAGAGCTCTTTTAAGTGTGATAGTGTTTAATCTTGATGAAAAATCTTGGGAAACACCCACTATTCTAAGTACTTTCTTAAAATTTTGAGAATTTTCCCGATATTTAGAGCTGTCAAGGCACGAATCTGATGTTTTTCAGATCGGATCTGGGTCGCATTCACATGTCATCCTAGATCACATGCCTATGCGATACACAGTCAAGTAACCTAAATGAGAGCGGTCAGATCGGAATTTGCGGTGACTCGTTGCCTCTGCTCATGTGTAGGGCGCTGACATCATCAGGCAGCACCAGTAGCGTGGGGATTTCATAGCAGAACTGGCAACTCCTGCTAAAGCAGCTAAAGTGAGGAATCTAACTTTCTTTCTTCTTCTGAACATCATCTCCTAAAACTGCTCTCCGTCTTCCAGAGCAAAATCCCAAGCATGTTTTTGCTAATAAGAACACACCAATGATTGAAATGAATGAGTAGTATATGGCACATTTCAACCCAAATAACATGAGTAAAGACGTATCAATGTGCCATTTCAGAGGACAGCCACGCCCACATTAGGGTCAGGTAAAAGTCACTCAAAATTATGGAGATGAACCGTCATGACATGCAAATCCCATCTGACCAAAAAGTCAGAAATTATTAATTTAATTATTGTTAATTATTTGTAATTCTGATTCAGATGGATATACCAGACAGGGTGATATGATATGCAAGTCTGTCTGCGATGGATTGCCACCCCATCGGATTGGCACAGGGTGTACCCCGCCTCGTGCCCTAAGTCTCCTGGGATAGGCTCCAGCCCCCGCGACCCTGTATACAGGATAAAGCGATATAGAAGATGACTGACTGACTAATTATTTGTAATTCTGATTCAGAATGACCACTTCAGATGGATATACCAGACAGAGTGATATGATATGCAAGTCTGTCTGCGATGGATTGCCACCCCATCGGATTGGCACAGGGTATACGCCGCCTCGTGCCCTAAGTCTCCTGGGATAGGCTCCAGCCCCCGCGACCCTGTATACAGGATAAAGCGATATAGACAACGAGTAAACAAGTGAGTGATGCAAGTCTGTGGAAACTCTTTCCTTTCTTGAGATGAATTTTCTGGATGCACCAGCTGACATGACCTGACCTCATTAAAACTTACTCAGGCCACGCCCTCTACTTATCCTGCACCATGCTCCTGACCTGACGAAGGTTTCTGCCCATTACTGAGAGATTACAGGACCGAATCCAGATGTGTGCTGAGATACACAATTAGCCAGGATCCGTGGCTGGACAAAACGATCTTGTGTGTGATTGTGTGTATCTGTCTTGTCGATGCAGTGTCACTGTGTGTATCTGAGGAAGCACATGCTAGCACTCACTCTCCTGACCCATGCTACAGATAACACGTTAACCAATCACAAAATTATGAGAGATATGGTTTAAATAAATCAGTCACTCTAAACACCTTCCAAGCACATTAAAAAACCCAAACTATGAGTTCTATCAAACAATTAGAATTACAAATATAGTCACAGGCAGCGAGTACTGGGGTCCAAGCACCTTTAGCCTACACATTTTACCCCACAGTAGTAATTTCTGGCCAAGTTACATATATAATATATATATATATTCAATAAATAAATATACAGTACTTTACCAGGTTTGACCCATTCAGCCATTTTACAGCACTATCTGCCCTCTTCCACATACATGAGCTTATCATTGTCCTATCTGTACAGTGCATTAGTCTAATAGTCAAGGGAGAGAAAAACATCAACCCAGCACCAAGACAAAGATGAACTCCTCTCAACATCCTATTCTCAGCACTAGAAACTCATAAACATTACAAATATCAATGCTGGATCAAAAATGGAGATGTCAATGCAGTTGTACTGTACCTACAATTCGGTGCGAGTCGTCATCAAACAGAGCAAGTCTGAGACATTCTACATCAGCATCAGGTGTTTGGAGAAATGACATGGCAAGTCAGCGTTCAGATCACAGCGTGCTCGAGATGAGAATCTTGTGACACAGCTGCATCATGACAAAGCTCTCCAGATCGAATCCGGTTATTCCGACCTGCTGTTTTAGATTGGACGGTCATAAAAGGCAGCAGAAGGATAATGACATAAGACAAACTGTGGGAGACACGGCTGTGTAGGAAGGACGCTGCACGCTCCGGCCACCTTTAACGAACCACAGACACACACACAGAACGAGCTGAGAAAGCCAACACGTTCCTGGCTATACTTTAAACACTGAGACTGAGTGCTTAATGTGTTTAAACATAACCCTGGGGTGTTCTCCTCCATGCTGCGGCTCTTTAGGCTGCTGAGAACGCAACAATTAATCTCAGGCCCGAGAGCATCTGAGCGAATAAGTGCAGAAAGAATAAAGGCTGAGTGTGACACATGATTTATATATATCATTATCATTCAAACTTAATCTAATTACCGTTACTGAGCACTGGCTTTGTGTTCTCCACACTCTGGTGATTTCAGCACTCGCGTGATAAAGTTCTATGTCTGTGTTCATACTGTATTTCTGACTGATGAATGATAGTTACATAAGAATGACTTCAACATGCACACTACATGCACCTTAATAGCATGCTGTCTGAAACACCAAGCCCAACATCAAGCGAATGAAAGGAATCAATTTCGATCTCATTTATACTCTGCAAATAGATGAATAGACAGACATGAAGCCCAGAACCTCAGAGAGAACTGCAGTCGTTCCTGTGAACATTCAGCAAGTGGAATGCATTATCATTAAAAACCGACACTAACCTTGTCACTTGTGAAAGAGACGCGTCTATCTGTGTGACGAGTACACACTCGCATTCAACAACACCACTTGCACATTACAGGAACTCGGCCGGGCGTTATCGCCACATCCCCCGTACAGTCCTGACCTCGCTCCAAAACATTTCAACACGTTTTGGGCCGTTGAAGAAATTCCTAGGAGGCCAGCGTTTCAGATCATGGCTCTAACATTCTGATAAAACTTTCTACCTGAATGGTATAAGTACAATAATGTAACAGGGAAATGAAGTTTTTACTCTCAAAACTGTGTTTGCACAATGAAAAATCTTGCTTTGACTCAAAGATTAAAGCCTCAACTTGGAAGAACCATGGCAGCTATGACCCCGACTTACACTGTGCACAGAATTTGATCAGACATTATGTGACAATAAGCATTCCAAATAATTTCATGTGAGCTACTCATGACATCGCAGCAGTCTTGACCACATCTGCTCTCCAGTCCTGCCTGATCCATGAGATGGAGATCAAATGTACAGCCAGACTACAAATGATATGAAGACTTTGGCTACTTTGGCGTCTTCTCCTTGTGCTTGGTGCGTTTTTTTCTGGGAACTCCTGTTTTTTCCTTCAGTCCAAAGACATGTACTGTAGATTAGACATGTTCAGTAAATTGCCTCTATTGTGTGAGTTGGTGTGTGTGTGCCCTGAGATGGATTTCACCCCATCCAAGCTGCACATCGCCTACTGCCCCAAGTCTCCTGGTATACTGTAGGCTCCAGGCCTCCTATGACCCAATACAGGATGTTATATAGATCCAAACGTTTGACTGGTACTATGGTACCTGCAACAACAGTCAGTTGTTATTTTAAGACATGAAGGTCAGCTGTTCTGGAACAGTTCTTGAAAGAACAGTTTCTGACACTCCTGTCAAGTGCATTTGCAAAACCCATCAAACTGGCTCTCACGACGTCTGTAAAGTTCTAAAGTTTAGGTGAATAAATGAGGCGCCCAAACTGTCCACTGATAAGCTTGCTGGTGTCAGGAGAGACACAGTCTCACACACACACACACACACACACACACGCATTGTCTGTCAGAAAGGTCTTTGTTCATTAACAGCAAAAGATAGAGTTTTTATAATCTTGACCAAACGCCTGTGTCATCGACATCCGTTACTACAAAGAACCATTGTGAAATGTCCTGGTGAAATCCTGAAGAACAAGAGTGGAAGTTGGACAGATGTTCATCCGAAGTTCGTCCAGGAGGTGTTGGCTCGAATTAGTGGGAGAGAGAGAAAGAGAGCGACATGAAGAGAGAATGAGAGAGTGAGCATGGGAGTTTTCGCACCTTAAGAACAGATGCAAAAACGCTACAGGAAGAGAGCAGCATGGAAGGTTTACGTTAATATGAACCTTCCCTTTTCTAACCCTTACAAAGACCAGAGGAGACGTTCATTTAGAGTCACCAGCCTCAGAAATCACCAATTAACAACCAGCACCTCAGATCCATTATGAAGCTTTACAGAGCAGAAGGAGCAGATATACATCTCAATATCAACTGTTCAAAGGAGATTATTGTGGATTTT
>JAQQZT010000033.1:34564747-34581107 GCA_030068275.1 Clarias platycephalus | reverse complement strand
ACCCCTATCTCACCCACTGATACCCCTATCTCACCCACTGATACCCCTATCTCACCCACTGATACCCCCATCTCACCCACTGATACCCCCATCTCACCCACTGATACCCCTATGTGAGATACGCGGTTTCGCGCGGTGGCCGTAAGTACGGTTCATCATGATTCACCGCGAGTTTTGCAGCTATGATTAGGCTACATGTTTCCGCACGTCGGTCCTCGCATTGTCAAACCGCACAGGTGAGACAGGGGTATAATAGCAGGAATAACAGAGGGGGGCGGGGCTTATAGGATGACTTTCACACACACTAACGGATTGGGAATGACTGCTGTCTGGCTCAAGGATTACATAAATTGTCTGAATAACGAATTGCATTTTTGTAAAAGTAACTAAATAACTGAGTACTTAAATGACGGACCTAAAGCGTTAGATTACTCGTTACATCAAAAAAGTAATCCTAGTACTCACCCAACACTGGGAACGACCATGGAGTTAGAAGGGGTGTACAAACTTATGACTGGTAATATGTCTGTATGCATAAAAACGATTCTGTAAAATGGTTAAAAAATTGAAATAAATGTGTCTTCAGGAAAGTATGTGGTTTCTGCAGATCTACAAATAAATAATCCATTTCATATTTACTTGTCAGTATGATAACAGAAGATAATGCGCAACGCTGACAAACATGAACTCACTGTTTTCCCTGATATCTCTATTTTCATGAGAAAAAAAAACCATTCCCTGTCTCATGTCTCTTACTCACAGGCACAGTGATGGTCTAAATCCTGCCGAGATTAAATCCCAGCATTAGAGGAGTAAAGCTATGTGCTAAGAAGAGCCACCTGCTGAACAAAAGGAGGTGACAGCCGGGTTTTGCTTCATAATGTCACCATTATAAGAAAAGCCTGAGCAGTGGACAGATAGGAACCTGATGTCTGTGCAGCACAAAAGCAGACGAATAATGGTGTTAAAGAAGTTTCCGTGTCGTTTCACACCAGTGAGATAACAAGCATGATGAAAGGATGGAGCAGTTCGAGCTGATCTCATGAGAAATTAGTGAGAATTCAATTCGAAACAAATGTGACTGGTGTGTTTGGATTTTGTATAGAAAAAAAAAAAAAAAATCTAATCAGAAAGTCATGAGAAAGCCATCCTCTCCTTAAACTAGACTTGACCACCCGAGGAATTTCCAAAGCAATGTGAGATGTCGAGAAGAAGACCAGACTAAAACTGTTGCATTATTTGATTGAATAACATGTTTTATTCTTTATGGTTAGTGGAATAAAACCGCTCACGATGTGCTGCTAAAACAATCAACGTTTCAGTGGGACCATGAGAAGAACACATGGAACGTTCCCTAAAAACCCTACCTATCTAATAAGCTTTGGAGGTATTGACAATATACCACAATGCACCATGTAATCACCATGTAGCACACAACCATGTCTTGTTTCCATGACTGTAATTTTCCACCTACTGACTACATCACTTCATCCCGACATCACTCAGCCACGTCCTGCGATGCACTTAGACATGGATCCATGAGTCACACGCATTATTACTTGGCGCTCGGACAAACGCAGGCTTATATTTAGCGAGCGTCTCCTACAATCAGTGCTTAACGAGGGTCGCTGACCTCCTGTCCACGTAATTGTGTAATTGCATGCATGAAAAACATGACAGGGAGAAAAGATGCTGGACACGCACTTTCACTTTGAAAGGTTTGATTAAAAAATGGTGGCAGTGTTTTAACATGACAGATTTTATAAGAGAGAGAACGAGAGAGAGAGAGAGAGAGAGAGAGCAGGATTACTGCATTTGTGAGAAAGAGGACGTACAGAGAGGTCACTATAGCCGGATGGTCATAAAAATCTCTGGAAACGTATGCTGTTTAAAATGATATCAGAATCCAATCAGATAAAATATATGAACAGATTTCATTTATCCAAAGAGACATGGATCCAGACCTGATACCCCTACTAATACCCCTACTGATACCCCTATCTCACCTACTGATATTTTGTAAATTTAGAAATTGTCATCAACTTGATGGTTTAAAATGTTTTGCAACCTACCAAGTTTATTTTTTGGTTAACAGTTAC
This sequence comes from Clarias platycephalus, assembly GCA_030068275.1. Taxonomy (NCBI): domain Eukaryota; kingdom Metazoa; phylum Chordata; class Actinopteri; order Siluriformes; family Clariidae; genus Clarias; species Clarias platycephalus. The sequence continues at coordinate 34,579,008 of JAQQZT010000033.1, read as the reverse complement.
AGTTTTTTATATTTGATGCTAGCTTTAGCTTTGTCTCTACGTTACTATGAATGGCGTTGGAAGTAGGGAGCCATGTTGATTTAGTGTAGTAAAGAAGAAGACGAAGGAAGGCTTTAAAGTAAAGTTTCTTTTAAGAGAAACTTATGAACTAAGATTGTCAATCTGGTCAAGACAATACAAATAATCAGAAAATTTGGTTAAATATATAAACATAAAACTATTATATTAAATATAAGTAAAAATATTCATTTAAACTATACATGTGAGAAAGTACTACTGCTAGAAATCAGTTACATTTGATTTAACCTAAAACAAAAAACTCTTTAAATGAATGTATGCAAAAGTACTACTGATAGAAATTCTTTTTGCGTAGGATTCTAACACAAACTAGTGAAAGAAATACAATCGTAAGAACCAGGGTGAAAACCTGCTCAGAATCAGTCACTGTGCGTTCAGTGTTAAGTACTGAGAATTCGATTAGCAACAAATGCTAAGGTATCAAAGATTCCAAATTCCAAAGTAAATATTTAATTAATACCTTTTTTTTTTTTTTACTTTAGCTAAACTAAGAAAATGCGCAAAAATTTTTACATAAGTACGAAAGTAAAAGTACAAAGAAATTTCACCAAGCTAAATTAGGAGCAAAAATATTACCTAAGGCTAATTAACAACTTTATTTCTACTCCTTCACATGCTAGCTAGCGTAATACACATCTTTTCCTTGGTGGTACATCTTTAACCTTTGAGGCTTTTTTTGTCTTGTCTTGTTTGTTTGTTTTGGATATATTTTTTTATTTATTTAAAATCTTAAAAATGTTTACCATAGTGTATGAAATTCTTTACTGTTCTACTGTTTTCCAAGTGTTTTGACCCCAGCTTGTTTTCTGTTTCTGTTTTGTTTAACTCTTATTATCCAATCTGGAGATCTGAATCTGCAGATTTTATTCTTTTCTGTTCATATGTATAAATGACTACTGGTCTAGTCTTGATTTAACATATTGCTATACTATATATTGCCCCCCGATCGACTATCAAATGTACCTCTAGCCACAATAATATTATGCTATCTCCCCAAATGCATATCCTTTGAAATATGCGAAATAAATTCCACATGTTGACAAATATTGTGTATAATGCACATGAGCAGCAGAGTGTTGCCACAAGGGAGCGCTATATTTAGCTGAGTGCAGAAGCTTGTTGCTTTGCATATACAGTAAGCAGTGTGATGAATATCTTGCAGAGCTGATTCCTTATTATAGAGATTTCCTTATATATGATGTGTTACACTCTGATGGAGCAACATTGGAAAATGTCTGGTTGGAAATTATGATCTGCTTCTTCTTACACCAGCGTCACTTGCATGGAATATACACTGCCTGACCAAGAATTATAATTCAATCACCTTTTGCTTTGATTACACAACACAATCTGGTGGCCAGTTCATGATGGTTCCTCCCTATGAAAACCCAGAACCACTCTGGAATACACTCGTGCTCCATAGATGTGATACTCTGGTGATTCAGTACATTCAGGTCGTCAGCTGACTTCATTTTATTGCCACATAACGTTGGTCGTCAACTTTTACTTTTACAGTAGTTAGAATTTAGTTCAGAGGCTGTCTAATGCTAGAACTGACATCTTAGTTATTTCTAAAAACGATGTACAAAATCAAAGTTATTTAATGTAATGTATTTTAGTTTATTAGTGCTGCTCAATTAATCACATTAAAATCATAATCGCAGTAAAGACCTGTGCAATTATTTAATCACAAAATGCTAGAATTTATTCCAAGTACATAGTCATTTTATGTAGAGTTTGTCAGTAATTTTGTTTTTTTTTTGTTTTTATTAATCATTTTGCTTTGATAAAGCACCATCTTCTTAATGAGATCGTTTGTCTAACTATTTGCTGTGAGCCTAGGTAAATACATTTGAGTACAAAATGTTACATTTAATAAATCGCAATGTGTGTCAATATAATCACAATGTGGCGTTTTTATATAATCATGCAGTCCTATATTATATTATATTATATTATATTATATTATATTATATTATATTATATTATATTATATTATATTATATTATATTATACCTAATATAAGATTACTATTCCTATTTCTAGACATATTTAATGTTCTACCTGTATTTTTTCTTCTTCTATTGGCTGAAGTTTTTTTTTTCCATTCCAGAAATACCACTGTATTCTAAACATGATTAATAATATCTTTCTGTCGGACAAAACTATTTTCGAATTTAGTTAAACAGGTTTGGTACTTTGGTTACCTTCGAGCATGAACCTCTATATATTTGTGTTACTTATTTTCTTTTTTCTTACATTTTTGTTTGCTTTATCAGAGAACATTTAAACAGCTAAAGGTTGAGAATATTCTCTGGCTTTGATTTTTTTTTTCTCTTTTACAGTGAAACACACTCAGACTTCAAGCATCTCATTTGTAGGTTGTCTTTTTTGGTGTCCTGAATAAATTGGCTGAAGTGTGGGTCACTGCACTGTGCTGGTGTTATACACATCACTGTCCTCCTAATGCACGAGCTGATTAGATATATGCACTTATAAATGACCAGGTACCGACTGAAGCCTCGTCCCCTGCTGAGAGACGGCCGTAACACTTTTCTCTAAGGAACACAGTGACAAGTGGAGTATTTATCATCAGTTATGAACCTGAGAGCTGAAGGAGAAACAGTATGAGGTAGACAGAAAGCACAATGCAAGCCAGTAATGAGCCTTAAAGTCAAGAACTACAGTAAAAAAGAACAATAATGTGTCTAAAGGAAACGGGGAACGAAGCAGCTGTGTCCGTGCACAATTGTAATTGTTTTAACCTTTTTACATCATTTAATTATGCTTTTACAATCAGTGCAACTGCTGCGTAAAGAGCAAATATGAATATTATTAAAGTAAAGTTTTTTTTAATCTATATTAACGCTTTAAAGTCCTAATTCTCTCTCTCTCTCTCTCTCTCTCTCTCTCTATCTATCTATCTACTGTATATACAAGTGGATTTACATATATACGTTCAAGCCAAACCTGTGACTTGTGATGATTTCTAGTGAAAGAAGGTGTAAAGCGATTGGCATTTAGAGAAGCCTTCAGTCACAGTACGGTGATGAGACTCTTAGCCACAGTAAAACATCTGAACCTTTTTAAAGAAGGCCATACGTCTGTGAATGACGATCCCGGCCCGAGGTGGCTCGGAGCCCACTGCAGTCGTTCCCATCAGATTTTAGATTTTTTTTAATATAAACATTTTGTATTGATTTTTTACAAAGTCCTTCAAATCTCACAATGCTTAAAACTAATTGGACAAACTAACATCATGATAAATATTACGAGTGTTCGTAATAAAAATACCGAAGTCGATGCCTGCCCACCATCTGCAACCCATGGACATGGACACCAAATGCTGAGTTTTCTCCCTCGAGCTTCTTTGCTTTACTGCAAACCTTCAGATGCTGCCTGTTTATGAATCTTCCTGCCTTCGCTTTTGTCTTTAGTAATTTAAAAAGCAGCTCAGCAGGTCCAAGAGCTGTCCTATCAGCTTTGCAGTGTTTGTACATTTTAGAATTCATCCTGATATCACTGAATTGCATCCTGAAGTAAACCCTCTATTTTTATTTATTTAATTTCACAAAGCTTAAAGTTTGAAGATTTCATTTTCTTCTCTTGATCATAGATGTCTTCCCAGGTCTTGAAAGTCTTTTGATGTTGCCGGTCTCGCCAGTGCCTTCCTTCTTTTTAAGAAAGGAAAAATATGTGCCCAACTGTTGATTTAATTTGAGTCCAAAAGTTTCTACTGTCTGTGCTGTCTGTATGTTAAGTCTGTTTTGTTTTTCCACTTTTTAATGATGTCCTCCTTCACTTGCATCAGCACCTCTTTGGCCACTGTGTTGAGAATTTCCCATGAACAGCTACAGTGCCAAGTGCAAATTCGAATCTCCTGGAATGTTATCTTCTGAATTCGTCATGAGATAGTGAGGAAACACAACTGGACATCAAACTGCTGGCTAAATATTTTCAGCTTGTAACTATTGATAGACTGTTATTTTTTTTATTTTTATAAATAACTTTAATTATCAAACGGTTAATGCAATAGTTTTTTTCAAACCCCTTGACTTGAAGCTATAAGTCTACACTTCAATCACACCTTGATTTCTTTAGTTTAAGTCCACTGTGGTTGTGTACAGAAGTAGAAACACACAAAAAAAGTGTCACCGCATAAACACTTTTTAAAACCTAAAAAGAACCTAAAACCTTGTGTGGCACAGCTCCGTGCCAGCAACACAGCATGAGTTGCGGCGGTTTAAAAAATAAACATTTGCTTATATGGATGCGTTGATGGTGCGTGTTAACGGGGACACTTTTTAGATATGTCAGTTAAACCAAAAGTTACTATTACCATTTACAGTATAAAGGGTCAATTTTACCGCTACATGAATATGGGAATGGCGTCGCAAAAATGTAGAACTTTCAGAAAGAGCATATTAGTTTTATTTTGATCATAAAAACAACCAAAAAAACAACAACAATAAAAACACATGATCATGTGTATGTGAGCTATTTCTTTGCCTATGTGACCCATTTTTTTATTTATTTTTTGGCTCAGTCATGTTTGAGTAGCTGGTTAAAATGAACTAAAATTCACCTCATCATATTGTGAATTTTGTGTTGAAAAAAGGATACGACACTCAATACTACACAATCCTGAGCCCTATATATATGTTCATTAAAAATATATATATAATAATAATGAAAAAAGAAAAAAATAATGCCTAAAATGCTCTAAGCTTTAAACTAAAATATTTTTGTTAAACCCCTTGACTTTTTAGTTCAAGTACACATTGGCGGTGTACAGAGGCTAAAAAAAGAATTGTGACTGCACAACTACTTACTGTATGCACCTGACTGTGTACTGTATGGAGGTGTTTATTTAACATGCATGTAAGGAGTCTCCAGTATCAGAGCTTTATAACACTAGAAAACTTTAAGCTTTCTAAAAACACCAGGAAAGATGATGATCTATGATAAGGTTTATATAAATGAAATTAAATTAAATGAAACAATTCCCCCAAGAGTGAATCCAGGTGTACATGAGATGAGATAATCCGGTCCTTCAGGAGATAATCTGATGAATTGAAGGTAAGCCTGTGCTGAATGTGCAGTGTGAGTGAATCAGCATGTCAGATCTCAACCCGGACTGTATAAGGCAGCATGCAACAGTGCGCAAAACCGTGTGTGTGTGTGTGTGTGTGTGTGTGTGATTATAGTGACATTGCATTTTCTTTTTTTCTTTGCGCACCTCTGTGCATGCAATCAGAGCCGCAGTGTAAAGCGCTTTCTCTCTGATCCTCTCTGCGTCACCGCGCGCACCGTTTGATTCCTTTTGACTTTGTAAAAAAACAAAAAAAAAAAAGTGAAACTTTGTAACGCAAACCCGTCACACGCGTGCACGAGCATCCCGGTGTTGTAATGCAATGTTATAGCTACAACACGCGCGCCCACACACACACACACACACACATCAGAGGAGTGTGCGTTCATGCATGCACGGGCATCTTCTTGTTCACAAACTTCACCAGATGCATTTTGGTCAAAAAAAGAAAAATAAAAATCAATAACAACAATAACAACAATAAACATCGCGCAGCTTTTTAGAACAGACATGACATGGTCATGGCACACGACACACAGAGTGCAGAGACCGCGATCAGACCGCGACAACGCGGAGTGTGTGTGGAGTGGCATGCCCGCTCCGCGCTCACCATAGAGGGACACAGTCCGTACACCACCAGCAGGAAGACGGGAGTCGGGACACCGAGCAGCGCGCGCATCCTGCCTCCGTCGCGGTCTCCGGTCGCTGTGCTTCTCTCTCTCTCTCTCTCTCTCTCTCCCACTCTCTCTCTCTCTCTCTCTCGCGCGCGCGCGCGCGCATTCGAAAGCGGTAACGGTGGCGGCGGCGACGCGCGCGCGCGCTGGGTGACGGATGCACTCCCGATCAGAGCGATGGCGGAGACCGGACAGGAGGAGGAGGAGGAGGATGAGTGCGTGCACGTGAATTAATTACCGAGTGGGCTGATGTATTAATTGAGCGTGGCGCGTGCACAGGAGGACCAGGCAATTATCCAATCAGCCAGTCACGTGCCAGCAGCGCAGTTCATACAAATAATGCATGCAACGTAATGTAATGATGTAATGTTCACATCCAACTTCAGAATGATTTTTTTTTTCTTTCTTTCTTTCTTTCTTTCTTTCTCATCTCAGGTGGTAAATGATTTGCTGGTGGGTCGAGTGTTTCTGAAGGTTCTGCTGATCTCTGGGTTTCTACACAGAGTGGTCCGCGAAAACAAAAACTTCCTGTTCTGCTGGAGATGTTGTTGATGAAAAAGATCAGAGGGGGAATGGCCAGACTGGTCCGAGCTGCTCCAGTGCCTTAAATACAGTAACTACCCTTTACAGCCCGGTGGCGTAGTGGTTAGCACCGTCGCCTCACACATCCAGGGGGGTCCTGGTTCGATTCCTGCCTCGAGTCTCTGTACGTGGAGTTTCATGTCCTCAGTGTGCTCTGGCTTCCTCCCACAGTCCAAGAACATGCAGATTTGGCTAATTGACTTCCTAAAACTCGCCATAGTGTGTACAGGCATATAGGGAATGCTCACACAATTATCCAATCAGCCAATCACCTACCAGCAGTGCAGTTCATAAAACCGTTCAGGCAATATTCACATTAAACTTCTTTAATGTCTTAAAGACAATCAAAATCATCTCATGGTATGTTTTTGGTGGCGGGTCATGTGTTTCACAAAGTGCTGTGAAACACTTGACCCGCCACCAAAAACATACCACTGAGATGATTTTGAATCATCAGAATTATCATTTAGATTTAAAGAAAAAAAAAAATCCTGCTCTGCTGGAGAAAAGCTTCATCTTGATCAGAGGGGGATGAGCAGACTGGTCTGAGCTTCTACAGTAACTCTTTACTGTGACCACACTTTACACCCATCACCCATGGCGAGCATAAAAGTATCTCAGAACACACAAAAGGGCTAAAAAAAAAAAAAAAAAAAGGCAGAACAGTACTGTGTTTCCTTCTGGCTTCAAAAGAGCAACTTTTAGACATGGACTCCTTTCTGTTAATAAAACACAACAGATCAACAACAGATCCTTGCTGGCAACACAGCATAGGTAAATAAAAGATTTTTAAAGAAGGAAGTCCTTCAATGTTAAACTTCAGAATGAGTTCTCATCTGAGTGGTGTATTTTTGGCGGCAGGTTGAGTGGCAGGTTAGCACTGTGGCCTCACACCTACAGGGTCGAGGGTTTGAGTCCCGCCTCGGGTCTGTGTGCGTAGACTTTGCATGTTCTCCCTGTTCTTGGAGGGTTTCCTCCGGGTACTCCGGTTTCCTCCGACTATCCAAGGACATGCAGGTTAGGCTAACTGGTGCCCGTACTGTGGAAATGTGTGTGTGTGTGTGTGTGTGCGCGCGGGTGGGCACAAGATTATAACGTCATACGATGTTATGTAAAGATGGCTTACAAATTAGATTGTTATACAGAGAATGCTAGGCGGCCTTTTAAAACTGTTGCCAGATTGGACATATTTAACCCTTTTTTTTTTGTCAACCTGTGCGGGTAAAAACAGAGGTAAAAGTCAGGCTTATTTTATTTTTTTCACTGTATATTTTTTACAGAAAGTAAGCAGCTCGAAACACCTCGAATGTTTCATAGGTTTCCAGCACTGACTAGGTGGGATTTCATCAATGTAATTTGGAGAGCTTGGCTGTGACCTACTCCGGACATTATTTATAAGCTGGCTGGCAGTAAGTGTGTAATGAAGAATGATTTTGCTGGACCCTGGAGTTAAAAACAAATACAAACAGAAAAAAAAAGTCTGGACATTGATCTGACACTGAGACCAGGATGCTTCCCCTCCCTTAGCACCTTGGACAAGATCTTGAGTCTGCTTAATGTGGTGGCAGTGTATGTGACACTATAACATTTGAAAAATGTCCTAAGCAGTAATAACATGAGAAACAACATTTCTCCTGGAACACACTCACATTCATTCACCAAGTTGTAGTAAGAAAACTCTGGCCTCATGCATTATATGTCACTTGATGTTCTGTGGAACCTTGAACGAAAGGCAAATATCACATGTGTACCATCGTGGGCGTGATGGAGTGACACCTTGAGGAGCATTAATGTAAAAGTGACGTCTGTCTGAATGGAAGAAAGTCATCACAACTTTAACAGAGTGATCAAACCAGCAATGTTACATATTGTTATGTCTTAATCACAAAGCAATTAGACAACCTATTATGGAATAAAATGAGAAAATATTACTCCCTGTCCTGCACACACTCGTGTCTGCCCAGTACCCTGTGCTCAATGAGATCACACTACATAACCGTACCTAGATGTTGCATGGATTACCCAATTTAATGACCCATGTGCATTAATTACCCCAGGATGAGGTACTCGCTGCAAATGTACACGCATGATGCACTTCAGAGATCAAAGTCTCATGAAGAGATCCACTTGTATTAATTAACTAATGAATGAATCAGCATGCAATCAGCGTACATTAGCAGGTTCACATGCATTAATTACCTCATGCAATTACCCCCATGACAGGGTTCATATCCGTATACCTTTTTTTTGCTTGGTTATTTTATATCTACAGTAATCTCAGGCTTTGAGCTCAGGGATAGAATCGTGGAGAGGTTTAAACCAGGGTTAGGTTATAAAAAAACAACCTACCCAAGCTTTGAACATCTGGTCAATTCCACTGGATTTTAGTTAGGGACATCAGAGTAAAGACGTAGTGTTTGTGGTGTAGTGGTGACACTGTCACCTTGCACCCCCAGGGTCCGGGTTCGATTCGCCTCGAGGTCTGTGTGCATGAAGTTTGCATGTGCTACAGTAAGTAGGTTTGTTCAGGTTTCCTCCTACAGTCCAAAGACATGCAGATTAGGCTGATTGGTGTTCCCAAATTGCCCGTAATGTGTGAACGGTCATACAAAATGGGAATAAATACAACAGTCAACATTGGCCTTCACATTTTTTTAAATTTGTTAATTATGTGCCGCTTTGTGTTGGTCTGCCACATAAAATCCCAATAAAATACACTTACGTTTGTTGTTGTAACATGACAAAATGTGGACAAGTTCAAGGGGTATGAATACTTTTGCAAGGCAAAACAAGTTCAACCGCCAAGGATTTTCCCATATACTGTATTATAACAAGTTTAACAAATTAGTGGGGATGTGACTTAGAATGGCTCAAAATATACTGTAAGGAGTAGAAGACAGTAAGAGGGTGAAATGTAGTCTAACACAAAGCAGAGGTGGGTTATCCCTTTTTTCCAGTTATTGTATACAGTACTACAGCAATTTGCCAACAATTTCAAATAATTACTGTAAAGCATAATGCATTGTGTGTTTTATGTTAGAGGAAGTGTATTTACCAGATAAAAAAAAAAGAAAAAGAAATAATGAACGAGGATAATATGGATATAACATGAGGAGAACAGGAGGAAGTGATTGTGAGCCATTCGCTGGTCTAACACTTGGATGTGATTAGCAGAAGCAAACAGTTTAACACCCACTCCTGATAGACTATACATAATGCAGGAGGAGATATTAAAGGGCAAATTACAATCAGCTACACACACACACACACACACACACACACACACATTACATTCAACAAGAATGCACACAGCAATAACAAAGAACGTGGGCACAAATTAACAATAGATACAAATGAATGCCAGTTAATGTTCTTAAATGAGTTTTCTCATTACTGATTGTTTTCATGTCTTCTTCTTATTATTATTATTATAAAAGTGTGTGTGCTGCTAATGATCAGGTTATGTAACATTTTTAAATAGTATTTAGACCTTATGTAGGTGTTGCATGACTAATCAGCATTTGCCTACAAGGCCATCTCGAAACTCCTTCTGCTCATCCTCTAAAAACGGTCTAGACACATCACTGTCCCTCTGTCTCACTGCGCTTTCATGCCTTTCAGTCCATTTGTCGAGTCTGAATGAGAGTGAAATTGATTATTTTGGTTCCTTTGCTATTTGGTTTGGTTACAATTCAAACTGCACGTAATTAAATGAACACAAAAGAGAAAAGAATGTCCGCGGGGCATGTAGAGCTGAAAATGTCCTCAAAATTCATTTCATTCAGGAATATGGCAATAAACAGAAGTCCACCGTCCTCTCCGAGGTCGAGGCAGAGATCACTAGAAACACCCAGTCTGTAACACTTTATGAATCCGTCCTAAACTAGTGTGTGGTAGTACTTTAGTGCTGCTTTATAAACTGTGACGTTATCACAAAAACGATCCCACTCTTACAGACCTACAGTATGAAGAAGCATCGAATTATAGTCATACAAAGTGAAATGATGTGTGCACACTGTTATGGTAATACGGTTAAGACAACTGGGAGTGCAGGTCCTGGACTATCAGGGAAGAAAGCCTCCATAGATGTGATACTCTGGTGATTCAGTACATTCAGGTGGTCAGCTGACTTCATTTTATTGCCCCATAACGTTGCTGAGTCTCGACCTGAGCGACTGATCAACATCAGATCATAACACTGTCTCCAGAGGCTTGTACAGTGGACACTATGCATGATGGAGCATCGCTTCATACGCGTCTCTTCTTACACCCTGACACGCCCATCGCTCTGGAATAGACTCGATCTGGACTTGATCTTTATGCTCCCTAACAAACTGGACCATTTTTTCTGATCTCAGTCTCAGTAACTGGTGGTTTTCTTATGGACACACAGCTGTTTAGTCTCGATCCGGTGAGTTCCTGTGAATGGAAATGTTCTTACTTTCATAGCTCTGGTTTTTACTCTTGCTTCACCATGCAAATTCACCAAGCATTTAAGTGATCTCCATTCATAATTGTTTTTTTTTTGTTTTTTTTCAATCACATTTCTTATATAAAGCTGACGGTTCAGCACTATCCTTCCAGTTTTTGATAATGTATTGATAATAAAGATTCTTAACCCAAGTCCAATAAATTCAAATCTCCTTTGTTGTTTTCTTTGTTTTGTTTTCTTCCCAGAGATAACAACAAGTACACATGGGACATGTTAACAAACAATAACAGGATAACAGGAAATTTATTCTGCGGTGGTGTCAGATCCAATGTGTTCTGTTATTATCTGTGTCATAATAGGCGTGACATACACAAACCTTTAGTGTAATTTCTTGAATGGTAGGAATCTTATTTTTTCCAAAAAAAAAAAAACACTGGAGGTCATTTAATTAGTAGATAAAATCCATAAATCAGTTCTAGCCTTTATTTTTTTTAACTTATTTGTTATTGCAATTGTCCAGAACATGGCTCAGCTCAGAAGCTGTATCCCAAAGCACATGGCATGTTTTATGCATTTCCGCAAGTCAATTCGATTTAAAGTTGAAATTCTTTTATATTTAAGAAAACCGCAAAACCGGTGTGACTCTCGGGCCTGCGGGGAAGAACACACAATGGACCAAACACTGTGTGTTAGGGGGGAAAAAAGCCCTTAGGTGGTATTTGCAGAATGTCTTCAGGATGCTATGAATATAGAATGGGGACTCGTTTAGGAGGACCAGAATGAATTGAGTCTCTATGAGGTAGATCTGAAAATATTAAGAAATGAAGATGGAAGCTCCTATGATTTGAATACAAATGCTGAATATTCATAAAACCCAGTTTTTTTTTGTTTTTTTTAACTCCTAAAACATTTTTGAGTCCCCATGATAGACTGTAGGTTTATAAGAAACCAAACCTGGTCTCCATAAAGACGCAGTTACATGGTTAAGTGTTTCATGCTACAGTGTCTTCGGTGCAGGAAGAAGGCAGGTGAAGAAAATGTGATGCAAATGAAGGATAGCAGCCAAAATCACGCTCAAGAACACACACTCAGGGGGGTGGGGGGGGTGAGTGGGGGGGGGTTGATCTCCTAAAGCTTTTAGCTAGCTCTACATGAGAGCCGGGAAAGTTTTAATTATACCACTCCCTGTGTAATTAACAGAATGTGGCTTAGAGATCTGCCGCTCGTCATGTACAAAAGCACACAAGAACTCAAAAGATGCACACACACACACACACACACCATGCAAATGACATTTCTTTTCATATGGTTCCATCTTTGTTGCCATTTCTGCATGCGTATACTGTATGTATGTTTCAATATACATCAAACAATTATGATGCAGTAACCCTTATTGCACAGTTTCTTCCAAATGTGCCATTCAAATGTGAATTCCTTCATACAGTAGAAGCACACTCCAAAAATCTTTCTTTACTTCTCAGGGTAACATCCCTTTCCTCAAGTTCCTTTTAACAGAATTCCCATTCCAGTGCTCTTCTACTGTACTTCAAGCTCTCATCTCATTTAGTACTCCACCCCTCCAAAGGTGCACTTCCTTAAGTTCCTGGCCATACTAGTTTCTACAATACTCTCTGCTCAAATTCTCTCTCTCTTTCAGTAATCCCCAAATGCACCATCTTCTATGGTTCCTTTTAAACGAGGAGCCTTTGTCATTCCTTGAAGAGAAGTCTTCAGATGAACTCCTCCTCAAACCTCCTTTAACTTTTTTCCCCATTTACAGACCTTCCCCTACTTAAGTTATCCTTTACAGTAGTGGTCCATAAATCCATCTGCTTCTGAGTTCCCTTTCAAAAACATTGCCCTTTGGTCTATGGTACTGTAGCACCTTCCTTACTTTCCTCCCAGATGGTCCTACTGCAAGTATCTTTCATGGTAAACTTTAACGTCTCTACGTCCCCCATGCAGTCTGACACTAACACTGGTACAATAAAAACACTGGTAGTTGATTCTGTGGCACATTCGAAGTTCAAGGTCAAAAGGAGCCCTCCTTTGTAATTCCTTCTGTGTGTATGACCTACCCATATACATTCCATAAAATTCCTTCAACCATACCCGACAAACATGTCCCTTCCTTTATGTTTTACAAATATGCCCTTCGTGCCCTTCAGTTGTACCCATCCTCAAGTTCCAATGCTCTTCTCATTTGAGGTCATGTCAAGTAGTTCCCTTACTTTCCTTTCTTTCTTTTCTTCCTTTTTAAATTATTTTCCAAATGCATTCACTATCAACTTCTCATTACAGCAGATCCCTTCAAATGTGCACGTCAAGCTCCTTTTTGACAGCAGTGCTCCCTAAATGCACCTGCTTCTAAGTTTCCTTCTATGTTACTGCAATTTCCTCTATGGTAATGCTTGCCTTTACTTCTTCAGAAATTCCCCTACTGTACCTTAAGTATCCTTTGCACGATAGCTACCACATCACCATCTATTTCTGCCACAGACTCCATTTCCCATAATCCATACCCAGAAAATGGCAAGACACTTGCAATTCCAGAACAATTTCCTATCAACCGCAAGCAGTAGAAGCGCCTTTGGTTAATTTGGTGTCAGACAATTTCACATGAATGATGCGCATCTTAAATAACCCAGATGTTTACTCTCACCCAGATGTTTAAGTCTAACTCCAAGTCTGTACAAGTAACAATTCTAGGCCTTCATTTATTATTTGCTTTTATGGTTTGGATTCAGATTTGGTTAACAGTGCTTGCTGTTCTCCTTTCTGGTCCCTCATGCTTCAAAATCACTGGGTATCTCCTGAGTTCCTTTAAAGAACTATTTTAGATGTATGCTCCATCAAGTCTTCTATGTTATTTAATCATTCATTTTGTATACGACTTATCCTGGACTGGGTTGCAGAAGGATCCAGGATCATTCTGTAGCCTAATTCATGTGTCTTTGGACTGTGGAAGAAACCCATGGAAGTCCCACCCCCTTTCGAGGTTAGTAAGCCTCAAATGCTCTTACCTAGTAAGTACCCATATGCATAGAGAATATAACAAAAATACAGTTCAAACTGTTCTTTATTTATATCTACTTTATTGCATATTGCAAAATATTTAGTCCACATGGAATTGTGTCCTGAAGAGGTGCCCTCAATTGTGTCTCCATTTCTACTTATGCCCTTCAGACACACTTTGTCTTTAATTTCATTCTAAAAGCTCTTCAGCTAACAGCTTCTTCATCAGGGATGTTGTCTCCAGGGTGCACTTGCTGCCAAAACCTACGGCTTTGTAAGGAAATCTGTCAGACATGATGTGTAACCCCAGAACACACATACACACACACACACACACACACACACACACACACACACACACACACACACACACACACACACACACACA
>JAQQZT010000033.1:34553602-34563602 GCA_030068275.1 Clarias platycephalus | reverse complement strand
GTTTTGCCTAGGGCCCTAACAGACTCTAGAATCACCTCGACGAATGATTCCTGCTATCTGAAGAATAGCATTTCTTTATTTTTTTTTAAGTTTAAGTATGACGGTAGCAGTGTGGTCAAAGACATTGGCGCTGTCTGAAAGGAAAGAAAAGGATGACATAATGGTGTAATCTGAATAACATCAATTGACAATGTGGTGATTATAAATAGGTCTGACAAGGTGGCTTAAAATTCCTAGGGATTTCTCCTTAAGGTGCCACAGTGGGCTTTCTGGGTAGCTGTGTCACCTCGCACCATCAGCATTGGAGGTTTGAAGATCTTCTCCAGTCTGTTTGTGTGGAATTCACCTGTTCTCCCCATGCTTGGTGGGTTTCCTCCAGGTTTCCTCCAGTCAAGAAACATACAATGTAGCCAGGTTGGTGTTTCCAGATTGTCTGTAGTGTATGATTTATTATTGAGCGTGAGAGTGAGAGTGCCCTGCAATGGGTTCCAGTCTGTCCTCCCACCTAATGGCCAGAGTTCCCTGGGTTTGGTTACAGCCCCCAGGGACCCTAGAGAAGATAAGCACTGTAGATAATCAATAAAGGAATGCAATTTGAAAGCTTTGCTTTTAGTTCAGACCCAAGATGGTTTGAAAACAAACAAAAGAACACAAGGCTTAATTCTTTTGATTGCGTAAAGCTGCTTTGCGACAATGCCAATTGTTAAAAGCGCTATACAAATAAAAATTGAATTGAATTGAATTCTCCATCTGGGGAAATTTCTGGCAAAGTGCAGGGTCACCTTGGAGACAGTACACCAGGAGTAGACAGTGTTACGGTACAAGTACCCAACAATGGCAACCTGGTAAAGCTGGGGTTTGAACCACTGACCTTCTGATAAGTAGCCCAATGATTTAACCTCCTGAGCTACCACTGGTCTAATAACCGCTACATTCTATCCTCTAACAGCTACAGGTATCTGCTCCCTGCTTAGCCGGCGTTATTTACTGTAGCTGTTAAAGTCGGTGCTCAGAAACTGGGCAGAACTGGGAATTGAGTTGAGGCAGGGTGTATTGGTATAGGAGGACAAAACAGGAGGGAAATTCGGATGGATGGATGGATGGATGGATGGATGGATGGATGGATGGATGGATGGATGGATGGATGGATGGATGGATAGATAGATAGATAGATAGATAGATAGATAGATAGATAGATAGATAACAAAACGAACTCCAGTCAAATGGGCTCCTGGGGCTCGAGACTTAAGACCACTCAACTTTATTATTTCTGCTCTTCTGTTGTCGGTAGTCCTCTGCTGACAGATTTGTAATCGTTTCAGGACAATCTCTGCACTGTAGGAGGAAATCATTGCCGTATGGAACAAAATCGGTTCTGAAAAATTAAGAAACATTCAACCTTTCTGTATTCTGCGTTTACGCGAGTACTGCAAAAAGTCAGAAGACTCATTTATTTGTACTTTTAAGTTATTTCTTTGCTCCAGACTTTTGGGCCACGCAGTAGAAAAGAGCACACAGTATGTAAATCTACCAGCCGTTATCTGCTTGGGAACAGTTTCACCGTGTGGCATCTGCATTAATATTTTTATTTATACATCTTCAATGAGATAAAACTCTTAGATTAGCAATATATCTTTAGCTTTCAGAAATGGCTTCAGCATTATGCATGCTTCATTACGCACACAATAAAGTATGCAGATACATTAATTAGATACAAAATTAGAACATAAAGTATATCACACACACACACACACACACACACACACAAAGTAGAACAGGGTTATACAGTTCTGTGTGTGTGTGTAGGTACTGACAGTAGTCTAAAGTATCAGACATGTTTTCTGTAAGTTTACTTTTAAAAGGAATAAAAGAAGGCCGCTTTTTCTTTCTGTACGTTGTGAAGATCGTTCCAGGTTGGAGGTACAACAAGCATAAAAGCGTTTCGCACAAACTCGGTGGCACTGAGGGAGTTCTGCTCCATGCTAAATTGTCACTGGAGTTAAAATAGGTCGATAAGTATGAAGCTGCATGCAAATTATAGCTTTATAGATGCAATTTTATATCAGGGTATTAAGTGGAGAAGCGTCAGAGAGTTAGACCAGGGGTTAATATGGAGAACAGTTACAATAGAAGATCATTGATAGGACTTTATCAGATATCTATTAATGGTTTTCTTTCTGTTCTCTGCACCTCACAGTCCCTCTTTTTTTTCTTCAATCACACACACACACACACACACACACACACCTATAAGAGCTGCGATTAGGACTGTATACACACACAGCTGTTTTTCAAAAACATACTGTTTAGATTGGAGACAGCTGTTTGTGCGTGTGCGTGTGTGTGTGTGTGTGTGTGTGTGTGTGTGTTTTGTACCTGTTCTATTCTGGTGTTAATGAGCCCACTGGGGAGGAGAGATCAGTCATCATCCCTCTGGCCTTAAGCGAACACTAAGCACCTGAGCGCTGAACGTTCATCTATGAGCTAACATTCATCCCACTTTATCTTCAACACACACACACTCACACACACAGAAAGGACTTACCAGACCTATCTGGAGAAAGGAAAGAGAGCGTAGGGGCAAAGGAAAGGTAAAGAAAAGAAAACTGAGATATTAAGAGCAATAAATCGTGATCAAAACTTCAGGTTGTTGTTTCCACTGCCGTGTGTGAGCCGTACTGTAACCGAGTATCCGAGCCACGTTTGATTTCCCATGTTGCCAGGTACTGTGAGAAATCCTGCAGGACACTGGTCTAATTGATCAATTACAACCCATACAGGTTGCCACGTCTAGTCCTCACGAACGGCTTGAGAGCCGAGAGATGATTCACTTATGTCCTTAAGAAACAGGAAGTCCAAATGATTCCACATTGACAAACTTGACTGATGTTTACAGTTCAGGTTACACTAAGCCATGTCTCCATCCATACATTAATGATACGGATGCTGTGTGTTACGCTGTACATATATATGAGCTGGAGATAAAATCTATACATTTTTGGGATGCATAATTTTTTATCTTTTAGAATAAAGTGAAAGAATCAGAAGAAGTAAAAAAAAAAAATTTCTCCATCTGACAGCTGAAGCCATGATCTACAAGGAGCTTACAAGGCATGTACAGGATGTCAGAAATGAGGGGAATACGATAAAAAAGGCTTGCAAAACATCATGTGACCATGGAACATCGTAAAATCCATCATCAGCTATTAGAGAAAATGGGACAAGAACAGGACGTCCCGCTAAAATTGATAAAAGCACAAAAAAAAAAGAAAGGTATTTAGGAGGCTGCCAAGAGACTTACAGCAGCTGGAACATCTGGAAGGCACTGCTCACTCTCACTCCCTGTATCTCTCTCTTCTATTGTTCAAACACCACATAGGAGCTCTTTTTAGAAAAACTCTTTAAACCTTAAACCTCCTAAATCATCTCAGAACATGCAAGAGAAATTCTGGGCTGCTAAGACCAAGGTAGGACTTTTTAGGTGTATTTCTAACAGCTATGTTAAAAACAGGACTGTAAAACAAGAACGAGTCTGCTCATCATCTAATGAACATGGTGAGGCATGGTGATGATGGTGCGTCTCAAGATAAAGGGAATCATGCCTATTGAAAAGTACTGATCTGTTCCGAAGATGAAGAAAACGCTCGTCTTCCAGCACGATAACGAGCCGAAACGTCTTCGTGAAGTTGAAGAACTCGGTTCAGTCAGAATTTTAAGGAAGCTGTGCACAGGAGATCCTCTTGAAGGATCCTCAGAATCAGAGGAGATCTCAAATTCAGTAGATCTGGAGCATTTTAGTAAATGAGGTTTGATTAAAATGATGAGAGTTGGTAGAAGGTCAGGAGAGTCAGGAGTCTGCAATGCATGCCATACACATGCATACAGCATACAGAGCAAAGTGCATACAGATCATGTGATCGGGTCGATCTGCTGGCCGACTAACTCTGTTCTGACTGAAACAGGTTTGGTGCCATTTACGTCTCTCATAATTTATATTAATATCCAAAAGCGACGCCTTTGGATATTAATATAAATTATGTAAATATTTAATAATATTGTTAACCATTTGATTGAATTGAAACCCGTTGCTTACAAGTGTATTCCTTGGTTTGTGCACGTGTCATTGTCTTTCCTCCAGCTCGCAAAGAATCTTAAAATTTGTCACATGTACCTTACAGCACAGTGAAATAATTTTTCCACATATCCAGGTTAGCAAGCTGGGGTCAGAGCACAGGATACAGCATCTCTGGACTTGCTCAAGGGCTCAACAGTGGCAGTGCAGGAGCTCGAACCCCCAACCGTTTGATGAGTAACCGACAGCCGTAAGCGTTTGAGCCAACTCTGCTCTGGTTGAGCCACACAGCATCTACGCTTTGGATCCGTCTTGTCTGGGGAGAAGATTTAAAGCATTTACAGGAGCTTATAATGAGCCCTAGTCACATAACCAAGTACAGCTTTTGTATACGTTCATGAAAATTTTGGAGATTTCCCAATTTGTTTGTTTGTTTGTTTGTTTTGTTTATTCACATGTATCTTAGGGGACTTGTCATAAATTACATTTGTCCTACAAATTGCAAATATTGGAAAAATCGTTTAAAACTTTGGCTGTTAAAACATTACATTTATTGTTTTCATTAAGTAAAATATAATCAGAATATGTCTTTTAGTTTATTATAATTGTTTGCTTTTAGATTTTAAATTTTGATAATAAAATAAGAGCTGTACAGTCTAAGCACACACTTTGCTTGCATGGAAGCACATCCATGGCTAATTTATTGCAGCAGATTGAGCCTTTTATCACATTGCTGTTAAAGTCTGGACTCAGATGGTGTTGATTAGTTTTCTCTAACAGCAGCTCTGACAAATCACACGTTGCTGTTAAGGAATGACTGTTTATAGCTGCTATAACAAACAGAAACTAATTGGTTTTACAACAGCTCACTCTAATACATGTATACTATAAACTTTAAACCGATTAAAAGAAACTTATGATGTGTTGTTCATCCATAAATGAAAATTTTTTGCTTTATTGGAGAAATAAAATGCTTTAAAGACATGCCATACTAGGAAAGTAATCAAGGTTTCAGTGGTAACTGTATTACTCTTTCAAAGCATAACTCTTTTGTTTATCATTTTACTGAACTACACAGAATGTTTTACTTCTTGTTCTTTTATTTCATGTTAATAAATAATAATACAATACAACGAATAAATATAATATTTATTATATTTATAATGAACTTAGAATGTATAACGATTTTATAATAGATTTTGTTTTTTCCTTGGTGTTTAAAATATGGTGTTTTTTTTTTGTAATTTGAAGACTCCCTCATGCTTTATGTGAGAATATCACACTGTCTTAAGTTCATGTTTTATGTAATATACGACCCACTGATGTAATTACTCACATCCTCACTCATCACCAGGACATATAACACACAACACATCAAGATTTATACACACAGTTTCCACACACCACATGGACTGTCTCAGTATTTTATGCTCTCTTTCAACACCTGTTCCACCATTACAATCCTGAAATGGTTTCTCATCCTCTCTCCCACTCTACTGCACTTTTACCACTACAGCTGAGAATTTATTTCACTATGAAGATGGAGGGTGTGCGATTATCGACCTCATGACCTGCTGCTTATTAGGTCATTACAGAAATGGCATGCAAGAGATGGTTATGTCGTGTTAAAAGGGTAAAACAGTAAATCAGTGTTCATAATGTGACATAAAGAAAATGCAGCAGCCTTATGGCTTTCTAATGGAAAATTTACATTACTTGTTTTTCTGCATTAGTTCTAACTTGTGCCGTTCCGTTTAATATGCAACAGGGACTGTCTAGAAATCTTATAGTTTATTCATAGTAAAAGGATAACCATTAGAGCTTCTAAACGTAAAACAGCTAACTGGCTAACATAGACATGTGATAAATAATCTGGAAAATAATAAATACTAAATACAAATCAAAAACTATTTTCAAGTGCCAGGTCCCTATATATTATTATTATTATTATTATTGTTATTATTATTATTATTATTATTATTATTATTATTATTATTATTATTATTATTTTGTTTGTTTGTTTGTTTGTTTGTTTTGCTGTGTCCAATTTTGTTATGCACGACAGGATTTAGTTCTTAATACCTAAAAAATGATGTTCATTATGAATCTTTCCTCTACTAGACTAGAAGTGAAAAAACATTAATTGGATTCCTGTGGACTTCATGATCACAAATACCATGCCAGCATATTGGCTGACTTTCAATCACAAAAATGTGTTGGCCAGCTGTAATGTTCTGAGCGAAGTGTGCCACTAAAAATGCAGAGCCCTGGCAATGTATGGCCTTGGAGTGATATCCTAGGGAGCACAAGCCCTGGGAACAAATGCATTTTGAAAACAGGTCCATGGGAACATACTTTGATTGATGATATGTATAAAATATTGACACTTGGGAACACAAACATTCCAAATATAGAGCCCTGCAGCCACAGGCATTAGGATTATTGAACAATGGGAAGATAGACCCTAGGGCCCTAAGTTTTGGGAATATAAATCCTTGAGAGGAAAGACCCTTATGGATGCCAGTATTGGGGACATACAGTGGACCCCCTGGAAACATAGTCATATAAATATGTTTTAGTGGAAATATAGATCAATGGGAACATAACACTTGAAACACCAGTACTGCAGATGTGGAACCAGGGAAGGGCAAGGACCAGAGAGAGGCATTGAGAATCTAAACCCTTGAAAACAGAGACTTGGCAACACAAATCTTTTCTGACTATATAACTTGGGATCAGAGCCTTTGGACATAAAAAGCCTTTGGAATATAGACCCCTTGAAACACAAGTTTTGGAACTATAGAACCATGGGGACATGAACCCCTGAGAATATGGGCACTGGAATTATAGAGCCTCGGGGACATACACTATAGCTCTGGAAACACAGACACTGGAAATATAAAAACACAGACCTTTAAACACAGGTAGTCCAGTTGTAGAGCCCTGGGGCATTGGGAAAACAATCACTAGTGAGCACCAACCTCGGGACTCCAGAACCTTGGGGACATAGATGCCTCAGAATAAAAGCACTGCAAATATAGGACTTTGGAAATCTGAAACCCTAAAAAGGTGGTGTTGAAAATATAGAGCACTTCAGAACATGGAGCCATAGCCAGGCAAGGAAGACATTGCAGATAATTAAAGACATTGCAGCTAGAGCATTATTTGTACATTTGTACAGTACATAAGTACACACCACTGGGAGGTGGAGGCACTTTGACAAGGTCTAGAAGAAAACCCAAACTGTCACCCTCAGCTAAGAGGAAGTTGGTTGAATTGGCCAGAAACAGCCAAAGACCCACCAAGGCATAGACCTTTAATGAACTAGAAGCTTTTTGGAACAGCAGTGTTAGTGTCTACAGTCAAGCCAATTTTATATCACTAAGGACTGAAAGGCCACCAAGCAAGAAAGAAGCCACTGATCCTAAATCCACACCTCCAAGCTTGACTTTAAATTTGGTCAAAGAAAAACTTTTCTGGAAGAATGTTTCAACCATGGTTTTGGAGGAATAAAGGAAAGACATTCAACCACAAGAGCACAGTAACATATGTTTATTAATGTTAAGTAAGCTGCTTTGCTGCACAAAATAGATTGCGTAATGAATACAGTGAACTACTTCAGAGTTTTCCAGCATAACCTCAGATTGTGTTCCAACAGACAAAAAACACATTAAGGGTGGTTGTGGAAAAGCTTGAAACTTCTGAAGCCGTAAGACTGTCAAAACTCGGTGGACGATTCTTAAAACTAAGGATCACGCCAGGAATCTTCTGTTCTGAATCTGATAAATATCCAACCAGAATTTTGCCAGAAGCTCGTTAATGGATACTGAACAGGCTGTTAAAGGTGAAAGTTCTATGCATACTCTAATTTTGAATTCTGTGTTATTTAAAATTTAATACTGTAAATAAATAAATAAATAAATAAATAAAATACAACTTGTAAGCATTTTTGAGTTTTTTTTATATAAAATTTTAATGTCGTACAATCATTCTGCCCCAGAAAGACATTTCAAAGAAATCATTGCAAGCTCAATATTGCCATGACTTACATGTTCATAATAAGTGTATGCAAACTTTAATGACCTGAGAAACACAGGCTTTGGTGATATGTAAAGCCTTAACAGCATAGTCCTCTGGGGACCCATCTATTGGGAACATAGAGCCCTGGGAACATGGGGAGTTTGGAATAAAACCTTAATACAGGACGATGTGTATACAGATAAGCTCCTCCAGTTTTAGTCGGCTAACCGAGCTTACTCAGATCTAAAGATGTGACTCACTTTGGAACAGATCAATTTAGACTCAGGAAGGGGAGGATACATTCTGGGGACACATTCCTCCCTAACCCTATCCACCCCAGCACCCCACTCCCACCCCCCAAGTTTATTAGCACGTGCTTCTCATCACAAACGGAATATTTGCACTAGTCCTTTTATTGAACACTTCCAATGTGAGTCACCTTCACCGAATGTATGATCTGTCCATCAGAGAACCTGCTGTTTCCTGACACCAGAGGGAGGGCAAAGAGTGAGAGAGAGAGAGAGAGAGAGAGAGAGAGAGAGAGGTGTAGATGAGCTCTTAATAACAACAGCTGGTTCATATGCAACCTCTGTGTTAAGGTCCTGACAATTAGAGTGAAAACAAAACAGAAATAGGAAAGACAAGATAATGCAAGAGGATAAATGAATTATACAGGAGAGAAAGATTAAGCTATAGCTTAGCGCACAGTGTGTGGATGTGTGTGTGAGTTCTTTAATACTTTTTTTTTCTCCAAGTGAGGCATTTTCTCCCGTGTTTTTGAGTTGTCTTGTTGTAAGTTTTTAATACTTTCATGTATTTAATAAGTAAAAGACAACTGTAAAGAATAATGTTATATTTCAAGAAATATGACATTTTATGGGTCTTTAAGGACACATATTCAAAAATCACCAAGTTCAGAATGACCCTTTACAGTGTATTAGAATGTTTATAATCAATAGAAAAGCCTTGGTTTTTAATGAAGGCCTGCAAACGCTTCTTGTGGGTCTCTAAAGGATTTCTACAGGTCTGGTGTGAAATGTTTCCCGACTCTTTCTTGGCAAAAGCCTCCAGTTGTTGGAGATTGAAGACGTCCTAGTCCTGACCCGGATCTTCAACTCTCTCAATTGGGTTCAGATCAGGGCTCTGACTTGGCCACTCCAGAACATTTATGTTATTGTCCCTGAACCAATGCTTGACCACTCGGTGAACGGTGGATCTTGATACTGTCTCCCCTGTTTGGTTATGGGTGCCTATTGGAGCTTTGGTGGTGATACGGGTGTTGTTCTTTGCATCGCAGCAGATCTGTCCAGCGACTCTAGATGATACTTTGTGATTCCTGCCAAACCCATCCAGGTTCCTGACAGTGTTGAACATCTTGATCGTCTTGATGATACTCTGTATGGTTGATACAGGGACATTAATTGCCTCCACTATGGGCATTGACAACATGCATATGAAGATCATGACTGAGTTCTTTCTTCTAGGCCATGGTGACAGTGACTGAGAATAATAAAAGTTTTGCCCCCTTAACTATAGTTTACAGAGCAGGTGTTACCATTTAACATTATTGGGCCTTAATTGATTAAATCTAAATTGATACAGTTGATTATAGTCACTGGAGTGTAAAACCATGTGCACTTTCACAAAGGAAGGATTTTTTTTTTTTTTTTTTCCTGAGATTGGGAATAGGGTATGATTAATTTTGAACAGGTTCAACAGAGAATCTCTGGCCATATCTTTTGGTATTCAAATGAAATATAGTTAACATATACAGTATGTGTGGTTGTGCATTACAAGTAATATATTCTGAATACAATGGAAGTTTTGCCAAAGTATTTTTTATTAGTGAGAAAAAGAATTGATTTGTCCGTTATGAAAAATTTTAAGCACAACTGATTATTTTATATA
>JAQQZT010000033.1:34484109-34507049 GCA_030068275.1 Clarias platycephalus | reverse complement strand
TTCTCCAGTGTTCCCGATGACTTATATCCCGTGTTCATCCAGTCACCGTTCTCCAGTGTTCCCGATGACTTATATCCCGTGTTCATCCAGTCACCGTTCTCCAGTTTTCGCATTATCCAATCACTGTTGTCCAATGTCCCCCACACTTAGTCATTAGTCCCCAGTGTTCGCAACATCCAATTATTGATCTCCAGTATTCCAAAATAACTAATCTCCATTGTTCTCAGTATTAAATCGCTGATCACCAGTGTTTTAAGTCACTGATCTCCAGAGTTCCCAACATCCACTCACTCATTTATCCAGTTGTTTAACATTTTTTCTCAACATACAATCACTGATGATTTCAATCATCATATAATCTCATACAGTACATCTGTAAATTTAGATTTTGCCATTTGGCATATTCCCTTGTCCAGAGTGACTTTAAAGTCTCCATCATTAAATATTTTCTTACACTGGTTCACTAGGTTACTCACTAGAAGTACCATCAGTCAAACACTGTTTTATTATTTGATTTTATAATTTTAGATAGGACTTTAGAGTTTGCCAGTGACTCGGTGGATGAAGTCATTAGGTCCGGACCAGTACGGACATCTAGAGGAAGTTTGTCCCACCACAGGAGCCTGAACAGAAAACAGTCTAGATGCATGTCTTCTTCGATTCTTAAGAGATGGTGGGACCGGTCTGGAGTGCTGGAGGTTTGGAGGGAACGTGTTTCAGTGCGGGGTTCAATAAGTGCTGTGAGGAAACTGACTGTTGGACTGTTTTTTTAGCTTGAAAGCAAGCATCAGATTTTTTTAATCTGATGTAGCAGCTACAGGAAGCCAATGAGGGAGCGGAGTCACGGGGTGGTGTGGAGGGTTGAAAACAAATTGTGTAGCTGCATTCTGGATCATCTGCATCGGACGAATGGTGCTCAGGGGCAGACCTGCCAGGAGTGAGTTGCAGTAGTCCAGTCTCGAAATAACAAGGGACTCAACATCCACCTGAGCAGACTGTGTGGAGAGAATCCTTTGACGAAAATAGTCTGTGCTGCTGAGACCAAAGACAAATTTTCATTTTTTTCTTCCAAAAAGTTTTAATCTTTGTGGCAAAACAAAGCTTAAGTCCCCAGCAGATTTAGGATGAGACGTGCGTTTATAAGTAACCGTGTGACAAACAGCATGAAAAACGCAAAACAAAATGAAACTTTACAGAAAGTTGGCAGCTTTCCAGCATCTTACTTCGGTTCAGCTCGCACGAAAGACACACACACTTCTCAGCCCTAATGACTGAGGGAAAGCGAGAGAGATAGAAAACAGCGAGTTAAATAACCATTAACAAATGAGAAGCAGGTGCGCCGTGCTAATTTGCTCATTCTGCCACACTCCTGCCGCACACTCTCGACTCCTGTTTAACCACGCCCACACCTGTGGCACTTGCTTATTTTCTGCGCTTTTTTTCTGAAAACATTCCTGCTTTATGTAACATTCATTTATTCATTGTCTATAGTGCTCATCCTGCACAGGGTTGTTGGGGAGGATATGCTAAGAGACTTCGGGCGTGAAGTGGGGTAAACTCCTGACAGGGTGCCAATCCATCGCAGGTCACACACACACAATTTAACCTAATCTGCATGTCTTTGGACTAGAGCACTTGGAGGAAACCCAACAAGCACTGAGAGAACGTACAAACTCCACACATACAGACCACAAGAAGGGACTCGAACCCTGGACTTGTGAGGCCACAGTGCTGACTACTACACCGCCTTTCACGTAACACATTTTAATATACAAATGATCTTGAACATTTTCCCATTGATGCCCCGAAATAAATGACTTGAGAACACACACCGGGTTTCACGGTTGGTTTGGAATCCAGTTTTTAATATTCAGACGAACCATAAAGAACACATTTTAAACATTTTCTCATTTTAGTTACAAAAAAAAAAAAAGAAAGAAAAGGGGGTCACTGAAAAAAGAGAGCGTCTCATTTCATTCACAGAAATAATTTCGGAACAGAAGAGGAACAGCCTACAGTATGATATATGTTTGGTATTTTCAATTTAATAATTTGTTTTCTTTGTTTTAAAAGAACAAAAAACAATCCCTACCCAAATATATATAAAATGAAATGTGTAACCAAAGTATATTATATACAGGGCACGCTGGCCTGGCTTCGCTATTGATGATATTAAGAATGTTTGAGGTATACGACTGAATGGACAAACTGGAAAAAAAAATTCAAACAGATTGAATAAAATTAAATAGAAGGTGATTTAAAAGCCACGACTGCTTAGAGGAACGAGCACACGAGGCAGCGTTAGCGAGGCGCTTTGCGCTCGCGTGTGCCGGTGCGTCTCTCTGCTTCGGCGAGGTGTTCAGGTGGTCAATATATACAAAGGACATACGTTAGCGTTAGGAATGAGGGATGATTTCAATGCTGGCTTTTATTTTGGTTTAATAATAGGTACACAGTATTTATCACAAAAATATTATTTATTGTTTTTATTTAGTCTTTAATTTATAGAAGTCGACTTCGAGAGCCGGATGCCGATACACATGCAAGTTTTGAAGTGGAATTGGAAAAAAAAAAAAAGAACAGTAATGTACAAAACAATAATTACAGTTTTCAGCAAAATACACCTTCTTTCACTTAGCACCTCTTATTTTATTATTACTATTTTTAATAATTCTTTTTTTTTTTCATTTTACTCAAGCACCATATTTGTTGACGTTTCTGTATGTCGTTTGTGTTGCACAGCACCGATCCGACTCCATCGGGGAGGTCTTCCTTTCTCTCCTTCCCTCTCCGTTCTCTCCCCGTGTTTGTCTTGCAGCTCTCCGTTCTGCCACTTCTCATCCGTGTCCTTCTCCCTTTTTTTTCCCCCTCTTCTGTAACATTTTCATTTTTTTTTGCTTTTCACACCCTCCGAGCAGAAGGTGGCATGACTTATGGTATTATATTCAGCAAAAAAAATTCATCCTTTACATCAAGACTATCATTCAAAACTTGCATGTGGCTTGAACGGAGGCTGGGTGATTCGACGGTACAGATAAAAAAAAAATTATTGAAAAAACAAAACAAAAGTCCTTCCCTGTCAAGCTTTTTTTTTTTTGTTGTTCTTTTGTCATCGTGATGTCGCTCTCGGTTTTGATTTTAGCCAAGGAAGCAAGCCGGACCGACTTCGAATCCGAACTTCTGGTTGGGATCCCCGAAGTCGTTCAGCATGACGTCGGCGATCGGAAGCTGCTCGATTTTGGGCGTGTCGAACTCGAGAACGGTTTTCCCGTGACCTTTCCTCAACTGCAGGACAAACGGAGACAAAAGTGTGTAGGTTAGATCGGCACTAACACTTTCAACATGCTGTTACTGCATAAAAGGACTATTGGGATCCATCACGCTGAGTGTGTGTTGTGCTGTTACAATAAACTAATCAAAGGTAAAATGGTGTAATGAAGCTAGTCTACTGGAGTTACTGTTACACCATCTGTTCGTGTGGACGCCTGCTGAACGATTCCCCACAAAAGATATTTACTGCGCAAATGAGTGCTGTGGTGTAACGAGCAATGTCCTTAATTAGTGTGTGAGTGAACGTGACGTGTGGGAGGAGTTTCATACCGAGCAGGTGTCGGATAAGGCCTTCATGTAGGGGTTGTTTTCGTAGGACATCTCCTCGTCGTTAGAGCCGAGGAAGCGCAGGGCTCGGTCGTAGTTATCCGCCGCGGCGTCGTGCCAGCCCACGGACTGGTGGCAGGTGTAGGTGAAGTTTTGCCTCACCGAGGCCGTCAGTAGTCTGAGGAACGTCATCTGCACAGAGTTTATCGAATTGCCTTCGGCGTCCACGTACGACAGCTGGCGATGTCCACCGGAAACGTGAGAAGAAAAAAGACAGGATTAGTGCCTGAGAAACATTAGCAAACTGTTTTCTGTAAACTCTCTCTCTCTCTCTCCCTCTCCCACACGTACGAAACAATATTATGCTTTCAGGGTGTACAGAGTATGGCTTGAATACTTGAATAGAAGTAGATATGTATAACACATTTTTGGCGTCCCCCCATTTTCCCTTTGAACATTAAATATGGATACAGTGTGTGTGTGTGTGTGTGTGTGTGTGTGTGTGTGTGTGGCCTAAGTACGCCTTTTGTGCTCAAGACCTGGGGTCAGCTCATCTTAAAAACCATTTCAAAAGCAAATCTGCTATTACGGTGCATTTCTATGGCAGAGGAGGACAGTGAAGAGGAGCACGCTTGGGCCCTTTTAGCTCGGAGGAGAAAACAAAAACAAGAAAAGAAATGGGAAAATGGGACGAGTGCACTTACGAGATGGCCGTGCTTGAATGAACTGTACCATGAGCCGGGCGTCTCTTTGGGCCAGGAGGAGACGTGGACCTTAAAAACGAACAGAAACAGAGGATTCATAAAAACACACACACACACACACACACACACACACACACAAATGCTCTGCAAGCATTCAGAAAAAAAACAGGGAGCTTTTTTTAATGTTGGTGAATGACCTGCTTTAAATAGATTCTTATGAAACATGTTGAATGAATAGGTACAAAAAATATCAAATTCGCAGGCGGCAGAGTGACTACAGTACTGTATATAGTGGAGTGTATTAGTGCTGAGCAGCTCGATTTACAATATGGGAAGAATTTTATAAATCAATGCTCTGTTTAATAGTGAAAGACAGTGAGCTCGAATCATTGGGACAAAACAGCTGTGTCCATAAAAAGAGACAATGATATGAAAAAAGGCTTCAGTTTGCTAGGAAGCATGAAGATTGGACTTTGGAGTGATGGGAGAAGGTCATGTGACCTGTTGAGCCTCTTCCAGGGTGAGAAGGGAAGCGCATGAAGCGATCATGCATAGTGTCCACTGTACAGCCTCTGGAGACAGTGTTATGATCTGATGTTGATCAGTCGCTCAGGTCGAGACTCAGCAACGTTATTGGGGCAATAAAATGAAGTCAGCTGACCACCTGAATGTACTGAATCACCAGAGTATCACATCTGTGGAGTTTTTCTTCTTCCCTGATGGTACGGAACATATTCTCATACGGACTCAGAGTGTGGAAGAGCGGCTCTGGGAGAATGAGGAATCGTTTTCACACATGAACTGGACACCCCAGAGTCCTGACCTGTGATCACCCTGCTGTAAGCCTTTGGGATGTGCTGGAGAAGACCTCACAGAGCGGTTTGACTCTCCATCATCAATATAAGATCTTGGGTAAAAAAAAATACTGAAAGTCTGGACGCAAAGAAATCTGTGCTGCATGAGGTTGTTAAAATCATGCCAGTAGCTGCCTTAGCTTTTCCGAGATGTTATCTCTGTTCCAGTAACGGCACTCACTCTGCTGGACCTCCTCTCGGGGAAGATGCAGGTCTCGCCTCCTGCTGTGAAGTTACAGTAAACCTTGAAGGAATCCCCGGAGCATCCCTGATTAGGGTCGATAAAATATTCACCTGGGGAGAAGCAGGCAAAGCGTCAGGACACTCAGACTCGCACTGAGCTTATTCACCCAGAGCTACACATCAGTCACTTACTGTAGTAGTTTTTACTTAATTGATGAATCAGAATGCACAAAGATGGCTAGAGTTTTAATAAAGCTGTATGTAAATATTTGTTTGCATTTATAATAACATTCAGATATACTGTAAGTGATGAATAAAAAAAAGAGGTTTATATGTATGCTAAATGCATTAGTGATTTTATATAGCATGCTATCCTTTACTTTTTCTTATATAATTCTTTTTTTTTTTTTTTTTACAAAAATTGAAAAATAATGTTTAATAATTTTTACGCTTTTGTATCATGTACATTTTCATGATTGCAGATTGTCTTATTCTTTGACTATATTTAATTTATTAAGTATAACACTTCTAAACATATTAAATATTATTATGATTATTGCTTTATAAAGTAAGTCTATTAAGACACATCTTTCCTAAATATGTTAAATATGATATAATGAAGGCTTCTGAATAAACTCCAGCCTTTTCTTCCTGCCTTTTCCCATCTTTCCTTTCTTCCTGTCTTCCTTCCTGTCTTCCTTCCTGTCTTCCTTCCTTATGCATAAGTTTGTTACACAGACACTTGTGGACTCATTGGAGTCTGACTCACCAGCACAGATCAATAAGTATATTAGGGCACTATGATTAGACGACAACATAACGATGATCTTCCCCGTGTAAGTGAGGTGAAGACAGCAGAGGTCAAGACACAATGATTGGAGTTAATTAAAAATAAAAATCCCTGTGATCAGGAAAGTCACATGTTTTTCACTTTACACGATGTACGAGTTATCTGGCACAATGTAGAACTTCCACAATAACTTCCTTCAGGCTTCCTTGACAGCGTGATTGGACGCTAACGTTTGGGACTAAACCCCGGTCGGTGTCTATATATACAGTATATCAAGTCCAAGTCTTTAATTATGGATTGATGGACCAGAGATTCTTAACAAAACAAAAATGTGAAAAAAACTGAAATGCGTTCAGACTATCTCTCCTTCCTGTCCGGACCTGGTGCCGTTCTGTCCACTCACCATCAGGGAAGTCGGGGTGAGACAGCTGCAGATCTTTGCAGGACCTAGCTGGGTTGTTCTGCGTGCCCATGGGGTACTTCAACCTCTCAATGTCCTGTTTGAGATTATTCAGAGAGCTGAAGATGTCCTCCATGCCCTCGCCGTAGTCCAGCCCCGCCTCATCAGCCTGCATCTCGCTGGCACGCTGTGTCTTCTTAGAGGAGCGGATGGGCAGTGGCTCGATGATCTCACCCGGAGGACCCTGACGTTCCACAACAAGGCGAGGTCAACCTTTTAATCTTTTAGTTGCTCAGGTAAAGTGTGATGTTGAAGAAATGAACGTGATATACTCACAGGAGGACCAGGAGGTCCCACCACTCCGGTGTCTCCCTTGGGACCAGCCTGACCCTGAAGAAGACAAAATGTTAGGTTTAAGTCAGTTCTGGTTTAAAATATTTCTTTAAGATGATGCAAAGGAAATATACACACTTACAGATGCACCCTTTGATCCCTTTGGACCTTGGGGACCCTGATGAGCAAAAAGAAATGATTAATGAGAGAATTTCTATAAGAATATAACACGAGTGTAGAGTCAGATATGAACGAGAAACTCACAGGAAGTCCAGGAGGACCAGGAGGACCGAGGGGTCCAGCAGCACCAGATATACCCTACAGGAAAACAAAAAGAGTGAGAAACCGTACAAGTAGTAAAATGGTGGTTCATCCAAAAACATACTGGGGAGAAAATCAAGAGCGCTGATATGGAAGCTGAGGATTAATAATGCATAAGGTGTCTCCTGGTTCTTATATCTCTGTGTGTGTTTGTGTGTGTCCGTGCAAACATGTCACTTCCAGAGGGAACAGAAAAACTTCAGGAAGAGTCTTCAGTGGAAATTTAATGGAAGATCTATTGGAACAGAATCACAGCAGACGGTGTTTTCAGTGATCGTTCAGGAACTACTTATCCATCTGTCCATCATTATCTAACTATTCACCTGCTTATTCTCCCCTTCATCCATACACCATCCTTCTGTCCATCCTTTATCTACCCTTCATCATCTGCTCATCCATACAGTACATGTAGCAAGTCTCCTGTTGTCTCTCAATTAATCCCTATTTCATTCATTCATCAATTAATTAATCCATAGTGATATACAGATATCCATCTATACATCACTTATCTATCCATCAATCAACTGGCTATTTAACCACCCATGTATCTATCCATTTATCAATCAATATTCCACCCAAGTATATCTGTCAACCCGCTAATTACTCATCAATTCAGAGACTAGCTGTTTATTCATCCATCCGTCCATCCATCCAGTCAATATTATATAAAGTTATCATTCCATCAATTTGTTTATTCATGCAATAATATTAAATATATAATTTTGTAATTTTATATAAAATAAAATGATAAATTATTGGATGGATAGACAAATTGATGAAAGGATAATTAAATACAATATTGAATGGATGGATGGATGGATGGATGCACGGATAAATATTATCATGATCATTTCTCTATTCATTTATCCACTAACCAAACAGTCATACATTCATCTATCCAATTTTCCTTTTACCAACCTTTTACAGTAACAATCTTTGGCTATTTATCAGTTGATCAATCCGTCTAATTACCCATCTAATCATTTAGCTATTTAACCATCCATACAGAAATCTTTTATCTATTCAACAATCAAACATTCATCATTCTATTCAATTATCCTTCCATCCAGATTATTTAGCTATTCGTTCATCCAGTCATCCATCCTTTAATCCAGATTAATTGAAGACATTTATCTATCAATTCCATTCATTCATCAGTTCATCCAAAGATCATCGAGCCGTCTGGTTATAAATTAATCTATCCATTATGTCCTTATCTATAAATCATCTACTATCTATTTCATTATTTCACCATTCTACTGTATCGTTCATTCCTCTGTTCCTTCATGGATTGTTTACTTGTACTGTATATTTATTTATCCATCCATCCACTTATCTACAGATCATGTACTCCTTTACCCATATACTTATCATACATATCAAACATCTTTCTATTCGTCCTATCTGTCTATCAATCTATGTACGGATCTGTAATATCTATACTGTACATCACCAAAACATTATGGATCAAGTCAGATTCAATCCCACAATCCATCTTCAGATTATCGACCAGTTTTCCATTAACACATTCAGTCATCCTGTGATGATCTTTTCATTCATCTGTCGTACCGTAGATCATCAAAATCTCTAACTACACAATATTTACCAAGTCAGTTATCCATCTATTTTCATGTTTATTTATCCAGCTACTAATCCTAAATCTCTTGCTATCCCTCCATAGATAATCCATCTGTCTGTTCATCTTTCCATTAGACATCCACCTACTGTTCGTACTTTACCATTTATCTATCTGTTCAGAGCTTTATCCCTCTATCTATAGACTAACTCACTATTGATCTGTTCTTTCATCCATTTATTCATTTATCTTTTCCTGGTGGAATCTGGGATGAAGCAGTAATCTGTACAAGTGTACAGTAGGTGAAGTATAGTCTTACAGTTAAGAGATGGGATGGTGAGAGAGAGAGAGAGAGAGAGAGAGAGAGGGAGAGGGGAGTCACTTACAGAATCACCCTTTACACCAGGTGTACCCTGAGGTCCTGGTAATCCACGGTCTCCCTTCTCTCCCTGTTCACCAGGAGGACCGATCAGCCCGATCAAGCCTGGGTGTCCCTGTATACACACACACACACACGAACACATAAATAAGCATCAGTGAGATATTCAGCAAGGTTTATTAACTGAAAATATCCATGACCATTAGCAGGAGTCTATGCTCGCATTTAGCCCTAAAACAGAGATGATTAACAAACTTTAATTCATAAACGACAGGTTTGTGAGCGTTTAAATCTCCAAAATATTCCACGATGAGCTTCAGTAGTGAATTCACATATTTCTGGCCCTGGAATTGGTGTAACACACTGCAAGACGAAGGTGACAGGGAGGAAAATTGATTCTGACTTACCTTCTCACCCTTGGACCCAGGGTCACCTTTCAGGCCAGGCAGTCCAGGAGGTCCCTAAAATTGGAGAGCCAACACTGATAAATCAGCTCACATACAATAATAAGGAGGAAGAGAGGGAGCAGAAGCAGGAGGGAAACGATAAAGAGTAAAAACAGGAAGAGAAGTGAGGCGCTCTCACCATCGGCCCAGGTGGCCCATCTTGTCCGGGTGCACCGGGAAATCCTTGTTCACCCTGCGAGAAGTAGAAAAACCATACATTGTGTTATATGAGGGATTATTGCCTCTGTGTTGCACTTCCGCCTCGCTATCGATTGGGAGCGGATGGCAGGATGATTAATCGCCTGTGAAAAAGTCTGCTCAAAAAATGGAGGAAGAAAAAATAAAACACTTCAGACACCCATAGAGGATATCGATTATTCTCTCAGGGTGCCCAAGGTGCTTCTTGACAATATCTGGATTTGTGTGTGTGTGTTGCCCAAGTAATTGCCTAAACTGACACTCACCACAGGACCAGGGATTCCTCTCAGACCCTCAGGACCAGGCTTTCCGGAAGGCCCTTGGGGTCCAACTGGACCAGTTTTACCGGGTGGTCCCTCGGCTCCTGCTTCACCCTGCACACAGACGGTGGTACTTTTAAATCAATTGAAAAATCATAAATGACTCAAACAGTGATTTTTGGAGTTATTCGGGGGTCTAAACATAAAATTTACTTTTTTCCACAATTATGTCATGAGGGTATTAGTAACACCATTACTTATATTAAATGCCACTATGCCCATTCTCTTTCTGGCGTGCCTGGGTGGCGATGGTGCAGGGTGCTTGGGCCTGCTCATGTATATATATGCTAGCAACTACATATAAATTTTTTTTTACACCTTCTAGGGCTTTTTGGGGGTCTTAACTTCGTTAAAAAAAAAAATCATAAAAATCAGCAGACAGTTTTGAATCTGCTGCCGATAGGATGCCTGAAAGTTTGGGCCCCGGGCGTGACGTTGCCGCACAAATTAGAACATCGGACCAATGTTGTTTTAGAATGTTAAAATATCTTTGATAAAATGTTGGGATAATGTTTGACTGACACCAAGACCGCGTTGCAAATACAACCTCAAAATAGCAGAATATCAACCTTGAATAATGTCCATTCTTACATAGTTTGAACTATGGAACTGTCTTTGTTTTGTTTTGTTTTGTTTTGGCTGCTTCCTAAATTAGTTGATTGAAAATTTTTTCCCTGATTTTCTCCCTAATTTAGTCGTGTCCAATTCCTCCCCGTCAATAGGGGCCCCCCACGGAGGGCCCGACTGGACCACATCTGCCAGCCGACCATAGAACTGCTCGCTCACGCACCATTGGGGGCTGAGTAACACACTCGGGGGACAGCGCTATCCGCTCCTTCCGCATGCGTAAGCTCACAGATGCCCATGATTGGCTGCAGAGCCGTGATTAATGTGGGAGCACTGAGTACTGTACCTCTGACCAACCAGCTCTCTCTAGACCTCCGGCTTCGAGAGGTTACAGCATCACCAGGGAATCGAACTCGCGGTCTCCGGATGATAGGGCGCGGACTTTACCACTGCACCACTCGGAGGACCTGGTCTAATGTCTTTTATTGAAGTAAAACTTTAGCGGATTTATTGAAAAACACAGCCTAATGGTTCAGCCAGAGGTGCCGTGCCCATTCTACTTGCGGGGACAATTGGCGCCTCAATTTGTTTAAATTACATGGATGTAGAAACCGTTGGATACCATATTTAAAGTAGGAGTATAAATTTGCCTTACTAATACAATTCTCATTGCCCAGTTGTGCTTTTCTGTAAGTTTATCTTCTCATTAGAAGTCTGAATGG
Source organism: Clarias platycephalus (assembly GCA_030068275.1). Classification (NCBI taxonomy): domain Eukaryota; kingdom Metazoa; phylum Chordata; class Actinopteri; order Siluriformes; family Clariidae; genus Clarias; species Clarias platycephalus. Next base: position 34,495,659 of record JAQQZT010000033.1, on the reverse strand, counting down.
AGCGCACACACACCCCTCTCTATTTAGGCTATTCGGTTTATTCCAATCGGTGAGCGCTGAGTAGTATTGGCTGAAAGAGGAGACCGCTCACCAGCACGACTCTAGGAGTCAAGCAGAGATATTACGAGCTGAAACACCTCCGCCGTCGTGTTGACCGCAGTGTGAGGTACCAATAACCAATCTCAGCTCGCGGCATGACAACGGTACGACTTTAATAAATGTGTAAATCACCAACAGCTTCAGAATGTCTGTTTGTAGAGCATCTTTAGCATCATAACTGATAGTGTTAGTGTTAATGTTAGCTTGTTAGCCTTTGCTACGATCCAATCAAATAAAATGAACACTACAAGTGTGTGTACTGTATGTGTGTGCGGTGCAGCAGGTGGTTGGATTCAGGACAATAAGCATGAACGTTACTCACTGTGTCTCATCAGTGTTAATGCAACAAAGGGAAGTTTAAGGAAAAGTTAATAAAGCAGGGGGGTTATTTTTCTCTTTCTGGTTGAAGAAACAAATTGTCAATTATGAATAAAAATAATTGCCTGGATAATTTTTAAGCCTGGACTTCTGCTTGTCCGAGGCACCATACACATTAAAGCTAATGCTGATTCAGCTCATCTGCTAATTTCCAGGCTCAGTGGTCATGTTTAGGTGCTACTACAGTACAGCCCGGCCTTACACAACATCCCCGGACTTACAAACCAGGGTAACTGGCTGTGCAGTATGTACACTCACTTTGCTATTCCGCTAAAGACATTTTTATGCCGAGATCCCATCTTACCTTGGCTCCCTTCTCGCCCTGCCTGCCCTCGGCTCCTGCCGCTCCTGGGGGTCCCTGAAGGACAGGAAAAAAAAATTAGTATATGTGATCGTGAGAGTGTATTTCTTCTCTCCATCCTCCACAGGAATACCCGATACCTCATACAGCACCTGATATCTGCCTCAGTTCTGAGAGAAAACTAGAAACCCAAGATAAAATATTAAAAAAGAAATCTTAGAGCAAATGGAGTACAACTCTGATAGCTAGTGGCTATAAGTTCTCTCATTTTAATACCTGCATTAATAAGTAAAGCAGAGTTCTGTGAAAAGAGCGAACCAGATATCTAAACTGTTTTCAAGAAGACAAAAAAAAAAAAGACCCACCAGATTAAAGGGGGGATTTTACATTCATAGGGCTGAATTACAGATGCAGATGGTGAGAGAGAGAGAGAGAGAGAGAGAGAGCGTTCCCTCCATATTAAACATCTCTGCTGATTAAACAACTCTTTTTCCCTCTTTTTAATCCTTCAGTCATTAGCAACGGCATCTCCTGCATGAAAGTCTCATCATTTTGTGATCATATTGTACAAAGAAGAAGTGACTCTTTTTTTCCCGGCCTGAATAACGCATACTGTACGTGAGGAGAGCACTTTGTCAATTTTGAAATGAGCAACCATGAAGCACGAACAAAAATATATTCCGTTAGTCTATAAAGAACAATATATTGTTCTTTATAGACTAATCTATCTGTTAATCTGTTGAATTTCCTTTCATTCTCGACAAAGATTCATTTATATTTAAATTCGGATAAAACGGCACATTTTCTATTCGCCACTTAAATTCCTTCCAGACTCGACCGTTCAACCAATCATCTGGACGTGACCAAGATTCGGTCCTTATTTCTTTATTCGATGAATCATTCTGTCATATCAGATAGAGATTCACTCCGCCTCACTCATTTCTTCGACAAATCATTTAGTCTCGACTGAGTCACTCCTCCTGTTCAGCGATCCTTTAGACGAACAGTGACATTAACTCGTCTCAGAAGTTACATTTGAGAACATTTTGGATTCATGACTTAAGAAATAAGTGAATCATTTGGTTATGTATCAGCTTCCCTCCTCTCTTATTCAGCAGTTCAGTGTTTAAATCATTTTTACTAATCTATCAGAATTAAGAGATTTCTTCCACTGGTGGTTAGATGTTCTTTGTAGGAATCAGTGAATCTTTTGGTCCTGACTTAAGTCTTTAAAACCTGAATCCTGTTCAGACTTATTAGATACGAGTTGGACATTTTCAGCATTCTAGACATGAACATACTGTATGAGCTGGATATTAAGTAATGCAGAAGCACGGCAGTGGTGGCTCAAATGGCTAAAGCTCTGGGTTACTGATCGGAAGGTCGGGGGTTCCAGCCCCAAAGCTGCCACTGTTGAGTCATTGAGCAAGGCCGTTAACCCTATCCGCTCCGGGGGTACTGTATCCTCTCTGACCCTAACTGGAATATGTGAAAAAAATCATTTCACTGTTATCCTATATCTTAACCTTCCCATACACTCAGAATGCATATAATACTGTATATAGTTTAGACATAACATACAAGCAGCTTATATTATAAGCATTCTGAGTGTCTGGAAAGGTTACCATACCTAATAATTAAGATTCAATTATTTAACACGTTTGTTATCTTTACAACATATACGTTATTTATTGACCATCTACACTTCTATGAACTCACTTTGTTAATGACTTGAGAAAACGATTACTGAACAATTAGCATGTCATATTATATGATCCAGAACTTGGAACAAGTATCATAGTGGATAAACCTGTTCCTTCATCCGAGAAATCCTTTTTTTAGTTGTGCTTGATTTGCAGAATGATGATACGTAAATTACGTTAAAGATTAACATGATATAATTTGCCAGCACACGTCATACTGAGACATTTTCCCCCCGTCAACGTCACACATTTTGTTTTTTGACAACACCGCCGAAACGTGGAGCCCGGCCCTGAGTGTTTCAGCAGGAGTGTGGAGGTGAGGACAGGCAAATGAATTAGAAAGCACCAGGGGGGCTGTGAAACAGAGAGCTACTTCCTATCCATCACCCTGTAGGTCCTTAGTGTGTCTATTAAAAAGACAGAAGTGCTGTTTTAAAAGGTGATACCAATAATTCATTGCCTGATTCTACAAAAGAAAGCCAGCACTCAGGTGAAAGATGCTCTGCTGTTTCAGAGCACGTTTTTTTATTAATCTAGTAAGAATTTTCTGAAACTTAATCCCGCTGGAGTCGTGGCATCGCGTCTACTGACGAGCCAACTTTAAAATGGGTCGAATATGACGGCTGAATCCTCTCGCCTCTTCCTTACACGCTTCCTAAAGTACGTTACGAGGTTGTTTTCTCATCACTGTCACTCAGGATCGATATTGAGACGTCTCTCGACCCGATCGTCCGAGGAGTCGGAAATGAGCGCGGGGCTCAGGTGCTTCTCTGCGTCTCGATCACGTAAATGATGAATTATCAGCGGTTCGACGTCGCCTAAAGAGTTTCTTTATCCGAATGAAGGATGACTTGGCTCTCGACGCATCTCGCCGGAGTCAAACGCAATTTCCTCTGAACATTTAAAAAAAATAATAAAAATGATAAAGTGTGTGATAATGTTGTTTCTGCTGCCTCTTAAGACAAACAGACAAACAGCACCAGTTGACAGGGCTGAGATTTTCACCAGTCTCTTAAAGATAGTGCCAAGTGGAATGTGTTGATGTGATAAATGGGGGTGTGGAGGGGGGCGGGGGGGAATGTGGTGGTAGTACAAAATAAAAAAGTAGACTTACTCGTTTTCCAGGAGGTCCTGGAGGTCCAGCTTCTCCAGATGGACCAGGAGGCCCCTACAGCACAGAAACAGAGGTTATAGTCAAGTAGCAACTATTAAAACTATTAAATGGCCAGAAATAAAAAAAAATTATAAGAAGAAAATAAAATAAGAAAAAGCAGGCTTTAAAATAATACAGTGTGCATCAGCTAAATAGACAATCGTGATTAGCTTGTTCGCGGTTATTACAAACATTACATTTCATTTAGCAGAAAAATCTAAACAGACTCTTCCTTTTTTTTCACCATCCCAAAAGTTTTCAAAGTATCAAATTAACAGAAGAAAATAAATTTAGAGTTAGCTATCTGCATAAAAAAATAAAATTTACACCTAATTATCTGAAAATCAACCAGATGCAAACAAACGCTGAGGCTTACACAATATTATATTCGAAGCGCACCGTGATGAAAAGCACACGGCCGTGATAAGCTGAAAGGAATTTACGAAGTCACTCAGCTGTGTGATAGAGCCGTATAAATCTCTAATCAGAGAAGAGAGCTCGGATGGTTCGGTGTGAAGGTTTCATAGCACTACAAATCTCTCCTCATTAAACTTTAATAGGACCGCAGGGTGGAGATAGGGCGCTGCATTAAAGCCGGCCACACAATGCACGAGTCGACACGGCAATCTGTATAAAACACAGCCTTCAATACCTTCTCTCCACTGGAAGGTAAATTAAAGATTTTCCTCGTGGCCTGAGAATCTAAATTACATTCATAAATTATAAGAAGGATCACGATTTATAGAGGCTGATGAAATACAAGAAAATCTGTCCTTCCTATTTCCTGATTATATTTCACCTCATTTATTACCGCATATGGATGCCATCATGGACGGGAAAAAAGCTCTACAACAAATTAGTTTATTTATATTTATAATAAGATTGAATATGAAATCGTTTAAGCGGTATCCGAACCGCAAGGCACTCATATAAAATCCCATCAAGGCCAGGCGTTAGCAGGTTTCCAGATTTGTAATAGCAACAGCAATCTCTAGAGGGCGTTTTTCAGTGTCATGCCCGGATTGATATTACTGATGAATCGTGATTGAATCTATTCAGTTTTGTTTTTGTTTCATTAGCGATACGTAGAATCAGGTTCTGGGTACTTACAGCCTGACCAGCCTCACCATCTTCTCCCTTGTCTCCTGGGCTTCCATCAAGTCCCTATCATGGGAAGTACAGTTTGGAGTTAAACAGGGACTAGTTGTGCATTTTCTTTTCTAAGTTCAGATTAATACTAAACCACTTGATGACAAATTGCATATTTATAGATACATATAGAGTTTAATACTTACAGCAATACCAGGCTCACCAGGAGGTCCAGGGTCTCCAGGGAAGCCAACAGGACCCTAGAACAACAAATGATCAGGATACAGTGAGTTCAATCGAATAAAAACTCTGGATTATATACAAAAAGTATAAAAGTCATGAGATGTTTTTAAACAAACAAACCTCTTTGAACAAGAAAATAAAAAATGTTGATGGGTCGTTAAGGAATAATTATTACACTCTTATGAATTTGCAGTAATTTGTCTTAAAGTGCACTATGCAGGAAAGGCTAATAATTCATATTGTTATAATAGTCAATTAACTCTATTCCATTAGCATATCCATCAAAAAATATGTTCAGATGCACTTACAGGATTTCCCTTAGGGCCGTCATCTCCAGGTGGTCCTTTAGGTCCAGCAGGTCCTGCAGCACCAGGTGGTCCTGCTTCTCCCTTCTCTCCTCTCTCACCCTTGGGGCCCTGCAGATCAAATCAGAAAGATGAGTGGACCAAGGTAATGCCACCGATGTACACCAAATATCTGAAGCATGAGTGGACCAAAAATATCAGGAAAGCACGAATCAGGAATGAACACACTACCTCAGCAGTCCATAAAAACACGAAAAAAATGAATGGACTAAATGCATGTCTTTGGGGTACAACCGAATTCAAAATCATGTCCCTGAGGGACGCTGTAAAATATGACACATTAAGTGGACCAAGCACAAATTCCTGAGGCATGAGTGGATGGAAATACTGTTCCCTAACATACATTGTGGAATAATAAATCTGAATGCGATGGAATTCTGTTCGTGAGGTATTCCAGAAGATAACAAATATGAGTTGACTGAAAATATCCATGGGGTATGCCGCAAATACCTGAGGTATGTTGTCAATCCCAGAAGCATGACAAATATTCCATAAATCATAGAGCTACAATGAAGATCTCTGCAGTGAAGATCTTTGAGATCTCCGCAAATCTTTGAGGTACTCCATAAATCACTGAGGTAGGGCATAAATTCCTAAGGTACCTCATAAATACCTGAGGTACTGTATATTGTAAATACCTGAGGTATTATTTAATTTGCTAAGGTACCAAGTAAATCACTGAGGTACTTTGTAAATGTCTAAGGTAGACAATAAATCCCTGAGATACACACAATAAATTCATGAGGTACCCAGTAAAGCTCTGTGGTACACCATAAATCCATGAGGTACCTGGTAAATCTCTGATGTACATCATAAATACATGAGGTACCTGGTAAATCTCTAAGGTAGACCATAAATCCATGAGGCAGCTTGTAATTTCTTAATGTACTGTACACTATAAATCTCTGGGATACAGTGAAAATCAATGAGGTAACTCTGTTACTGAGGCATGCTGTAACTAGCTGAGATACCCACCAAAGCCCTGAGGTACCCTGCAAATCCTTGAGTACACCATATTTGCTAAGGTACACAGTACATCCCTGACGTATAATGAAAATCATTCCCTGAGGTACACTACAGTACATGCTAAGATGAAACCTAATATTGGTGAGGTACCCCGTACATCCCTGATATACATAAATTACATCCCTGAAATACAAAAATCCCAAATGTATGGTGTAAATGACTGAGGTACTCTGCAAACAACTGAAGTACAACATAAATTACGGTGCTCTGTAAATCACTAAAGTATGGTGTAAATCTCTAAGGTTCACCCTAAATCCCTGAGGTGTGGTGTGAATGGACTGAATGGACAAATATGAGTGGACTGAACCTGAACCTCTGAGGTGGACTACACTTTTTTTCCCTCAAGTAAGTCAGGTCACAAACTCTCTGAACACACATTCCTGAGCTACATTTTAAATGTAAATGGACCAAACTGATGTGCCTGAGGTACACCATGAATCAGAAACCTACATGCAAGTGAATTTTTTTTAGCAAGAGATACTGTAACAAAAAGAAAAGTAAGATACTACTTAAGAAAAGTAGCATACATTTAAGTATTTCAACTTTTGCAACTGGAGAACTAGCTTTTCACTAAAGAAACATCTTCTGAAGACATATCTCACATGAGAAAATCTGTTTTGAAAATTCTGATTAAAACTTCAAAGTTAAACACACCCACACACACACTCACACAGGCCACTTACTCCTGTTCCAGGCTCTCCAGGAGGTCCAGGATTGCCAGCTTCACCTTGTTCTCCCTGTAAGAGATTTTACTGGTTAAAAGCTTCACCATGGTAACCAAACCCAGATCTACGGCGCTGCTTGTCAAAAAAAGCAGCATAATTAAACAAGACAGCAGCACGGCTGAAATAACACGAGCAGCAGTCGACAAGCTCTCGCTTTATTTCCGTCGATATACATGTAGGTGAGCTGAAGCGGTCATCTCTGTACCAGGCTATTCTCAAATCTCTCAGCGAGAGGAACATCCTGGAGGTCTCGCTCCAAAGTCATCTCATCAACACAATTAAATATTGATACTGAGAGATGAAACCTGATAAATAACAACATGACCAGAGGAAGAGGAAACGTTACTAACCTTCTCTCCCACTGCTCCCATGCCTCCAATACCACCGGGTGGGCCTTGAGGTCCCTGAAAAACAACACCAGGTTAATGAGAGAGGTCTTTACTCTGCTTGCTGCATTGCTTTGTAAAGGCGTGTGTTGGTCCTTTAGAGAAGTGTGTGTGTGTGTGTATGCATGTATCTTCCTGCAATCTAAATGGCTTGTCTATACAATAACATGAAGTAAATAAGAAACAACAGATTTGCAAATAGTGCCCCTAGTGGCTAATTATGGCCAAGTACAAAAAAGTGGCCGTAGTGAACACGAACAACAGTATTTTTATATTAGTTTTTACTCTAAACCAGAAAAGTGCATACTTAGGACTGGTTGGTGTTTAATAATAATAATAATAATAATAATAATAATAATAATAATAATAGCATTTATATAGCAATAAATTAATAGCAAATACAGAACAAAAATAGCTAGTCATAAGTCATGTAGGATATGAGAACTATAACATTAAAACTATAATTTTAGAATAAATATTCTATAGCAAATAAAATAATACATGTGATGACTGTTTAAGCTACTTACATCAGCACCAGATGGACCCTGAGGACCTCTTGGACCCGGTGGACCAGGTGGACCCTGGAGACAGAGACACATGGACATCATTTATACAGTATATAAATTGGGCACAATTTACTTTAATTATTTAATCAACAATGAATATATTCTATTGGATTCTATTTTATTCTATTCAATTAATAATTATTTACCCATTTATGTAACAGAATACAGCAGCGAATCTAACTTCAATTATTGTGTTTATGTATTATTTGGAGCTGTAGCGTTTGGCAAATTTCTGATCGATTAGACAACAAATTAATATCGCAATATAATGAACTGCATCGTATTGTAATTTACAGAGAGCAGAAGAAAAATATGAGGTTTGCGTAGGAACATTTTACCAAGAAATTACATATGGAAGATTTTTAATAATAATTTTTGAAACACCTAAAGATATTAATGTGATTATTTCCTTAAACAAAACATTTGTCTTTGTTTGATTTGTCTTTATTTGTAGCATGGAAATTAGGTTTTCTTTTATTTTTTTATAAGTCCAAATCAGCATATGCAGGTTTAGGAAAATACAGTATGCATTTTCATACTTTCTCTATGGCCCTTGCATAATGATACTTGGTATCAAATTGGAGCCTGTTGAACCAGGAATCTGAAAAATGTAAACCTCAAATCACCCAAATGCCACTTAATACCTGATTAAGGACCAGACACTCACCATAGGACCGACGTCTCCGTTCTCTCCCTTCTCACCTGGAGGTCCAGGAAGACCCTGCGGAAAAAAAAGCACACACTTAATCACTTTGTAGACAGACAGACAGACAGAAAGAAAGAAAGAATGAAAGAAAGAATCTAGGCTTTTCATATAGTTTCAGTTTTGCTTCTAAGTTATTCACGTTACTTGTGTAATGAACAGATCTCAGAATGTGTTGGACTGTTATGATAAAATAATCAACAGAGTCATGTGATGAAGTTACTCCTTTAACTTTCTCTGCGTAAGTTAACCTAAAGTTACCCTAAAGTTGCTGCTTTACCTCTGACAACGCGCTAATGATGGAGACTCCTCTTATCCATGATAACTAATACACATATCTGTGAATGAGCTGTTACTAGAGAAACGGTCCCCAGCACATTAGAGTAAACTTGTGAAAGTGAATCAACCCCCCCCTCCTCCCCCCGACCAATCAGAGTGCAGAATTAAACAGTCATGTAAACGTGAAAGAAGAAAGGGACAAAGTGCAGTGTGTGTGTGTGTGTGTGTGTGTGTGTGTCGCTTGAGGTTGGAGTGCAGGCTGATGTGAGATTGAAATGCTAAAAGGATGAGCTCACCGTTAGTGATAAACACTCGAGCATACTGTAGGAATGAGAAAGAATAAAAGAGGAAAACTTGGCGTGGATGGAATAACACACTGCTGTCATGCGGGCAGAGAGAGAGAGAGAGAGAGAGAGCGCCTGACTCTTTTCCCATCGTTTCTCCACTGCTGTGCTCTTACGTGAAACCGGATTTTAGGCTATTTAAACTCATTTTCTGCCTCTCTCTCCTTTTTTCTCAGCCCTTGGTGGGCAGAGTTGTGACCTCAAGACACTACAAAAGCTTTTCCGCCCACGCTAGAGCGCTGGGGTTTATGCAAACGCGCCACACACACACACACACACGTATCTCACAGTTCAAACACCGCCTCAGGTCCGCAATTGTTCCTGTCTTTTTATCCACTGCCACTCTTTCTTATATTGCTTTCACTTTAAAGCTATGACGTCTGAACTTTAAATCTCCCCTATTTTACCATTTTTGAAACACATTAACGCAGGTCTCAAAGCGCCCCTAATGTGCGTGTGTGTTAATGCGCCAGCTTAAATAACCCTCATTTTTTTTTTTGCCACCTCAAATTGCCTTGATTGCACTCCTCCTCTGAACACACTGTTTCAGTGTCTATGTAAATGCGCTACAGCTGAGCAAAAAAGCCGGGGGAGGGTGATCTTCTTTTCTGAGGTCACATTAGGGGGGAACTCTACGTTTTTATCTATTTATTTATTTTAATCCCAGCCAATACAAAAATGTAAAAAAGGAAAAACATGGATTTTCCCCGTCTAAATGTCTAAAAATAAAGCAAATTTCGCACAAAAATAATTTTTGATTGCTTAACATAGAACTAGTCTGAATTCCATCAGGTAGTTATGAGTGGAGTATGAGGTTGTGAATTCGTGTTAACTTGAAATGTGATTCTAGCCTAGAGTTGGAGAGATACGGCTGAAATGTCATAGCGCAATATTTGAAGACATTTCTGTCACATATAAAATACAAAAAGATTATATGCATTATGTACTGTAGTTTTTCCAACAACAACAACAATTTCAATGTTATGGTCCTTTTTTATTTCTATGTAAATTATACACATATTTAAAGTTTACTTTGTTAGAATTGATTACGTTATTGATGTCATCTGATTATTTCGCCCCAGCAGTACCGTACACTAGCCCTGACATTTACTCTAATTGCTCGTCTGGTCTTCATCCGGCTCTCCATCTCAGTCTGACGTCTAATTCTCTGTGATATTTACACTCCAGGTATTGAGGGGATTCACGCAGCACGCCCTCATGGTCGGACACCATTAACAAAAAAAATAAATAAATAAATAAATAAATCAGTCTTTAAGGCCAGTGGAGAGCAAGTGTGGTCTGAAAACCAGTGTCCTAATGCGTAGTGGTGCGCATCAGCACTCCAGTGTAATTACTGCAGGCACATTACGGCCAATTAAAGCTGAATCGAGTCGAACGGCTCGGAGGTTTGGTGGCCATCGATGTAGTCGATCTAATCTCATTGTGGTGCTGATTCCACTTCATGGACGCGAGCTTGTAATTCGTTTGATGATGAATTGAGAGATCGGAGCTGCTGATGGCTGCCTGGGCTATTATTATCACAGAGACAGGCGTACTGCACACGCCCCTCAGAGCGCTGCTTTTACTCAATACAAATATTTTAGCAAATACTTTAGTAAATAATAATGATAAAGAAATTTTAAATTGCAAATTTATTAGAAAACTAATTTTAAAATATGCCTAATAAAAGACAAAAATGGCAACACAAATTTATTTTTTTATATAACAAAAATGTACGTATATAAAAAAAACTAAATCAAATGCAAGCAAATAAATAAATACATTTCAATAATAAAATAAAATTAAAAAAATGTGTAAATATACATTGCATTAAATACCATGTATATTTATACAATTCTTACATTATATTATATATCATAATAGTATTATTTTAAAATAAAATTATTTTTTTAATTAATTAAATAAATTAATAAAACATAAGTACAATATTAATATATATAAAATGTAAAATGTCTTTATTAAATATTAATATTAATAAGTAATAATAATTATAAAAACAATATAAAGTTTTATTTATTTATTAGCTTTATTTTTTCAATTTATTTATAAGCTTTATTAATTTTTTTTTATAAATGCTGTTTATAAATAGTCAGATATACAGTGGTGTGAAAAACTATTTGCCCCCCTCCTGATTTCTTATTCTTTTGCATGTTTGTCACACAAAATGTT
>JAQQZT010000033.1:34457216-34482554 GCA_030068275.1 Clarias platycephalus | reverse complement strand
AATAATAATAATAATAATAATACATTTAATTTATAATGCACTTTATATTTGAAACAAATCTCAAAGTGCTACAAAATGAATTATTAAATGTTGTTTGTGGAAACTGTTCTATAAAAGCAATATCACACTCAGTGCCGTGTTGTTGTGTGGAATATCATTCAAACCTAAAATTTAAGTCATGAAATTCTAATAAAAATCTGAAAAAAATTAAAGATTTGTATGATAGAGGAGGAAGAAGTGAAGGATTCTAAACACTCACCTGTTCTCCTTTATCACCTTTACCTCCTTTCTGTCCTGGTTCTCCTACTTCACCCTGAAACACACACACACACACACACACATTATTATCACACACCACACTCACACTTTCACAGGTTCGCAGTGTGTCTGGTGTCACTGGTTGAGACTGGAGGTGTACATCAGGGTGTACACGCAGGTGCGGGCGGGTGGGCAGGTCTGAAGCATGTGGGACACAGACCATGTTAAATCATGAGCATTAATGTCCAGCACAGTGAGACTTCATTACTGATGGCCTGGTCAGGGTCACGCTGCTGGAAATTACACTAGCTGTTAGCATTCAGGGAAATGGGTATAACTAACTATCTGCATTTATTAGAAATATCAAAAGTAGGTATGAACACATATTTCGAGTTATGAACTGGAGTGATGTAGTTGAGTTTGAGGAACTGTCAGAGGTAGATACCATGCGCAGTGCTAACACACCTCACATTTCTACATCTGAAGGGTTTACATTGCTGTTTTTCTCCTCCCAGAGGACGTGGTAATATTAAAGTCATTCTAGATTTGTTTTTAATAATAGTGGTAAAAATATATTGAAAATGGTTTAGGCCACGCCCACTTCAGGAAGTCCTTATGGACTGTGATGAGTAACGTATAGGTATTTATACTGTAAGTGAACATATACTGTATGTTTAAATTAAAGGCGGACTTTCCACTAAAAATAAAATATGTAAGCTGAACAAAAATACTAAAAAATTGCAAATTATGTTTATGTAAAAAACTTTTGATTTTCACAGAATTTGATTTAAAAACTTAATTTATTTGAGAATAATTGATATAATATCTATATGTAAAAGCTACGCAAGCCTAAGATCTCTTTTTTATTTGTACAGTATTTGTGTTTTAGTATATGTCTGTATGTGGATTAATCTAAAGCTAATATTTGAACACACTTTTTTAAGAGTAAACCATGCTGCTGTGTGTTTGATGCGTTAACCAGCAATGTTGATTTGGTGTCCCGGTGCTTCTGAGCAGGAATCTTGAGATAAATGAGCTTTGTTTCTCTTTTGTTTTCCTAGTTGGAGATCATAAATAACAAGCCACAACATTTTGGTTCAACACTGGTACCGATTGTGTCATGGTGTTATATATCATTATTATATTTCTGCTTTTCATTTATTATAACATTTGTATTTCCTTTTTTTGCACTTTCTCAACACTTTCTTTCAGTGTCTTTTCTTATTTAATTTTTTTCTTCCAATCATTCGTCCAGTCCAATCTGATTTATTCCTTTTGTTTTCCACACTAAAAAGCACTCGGTGCTGCATTATAAATGCATACAAGTCCGGTCTAATGAGTTCCTATTGACTGAAAGATAAAACATGGCACGTTGAAGACTGTACGTGATAAACACTCGGTCCCTTGTGCAGGACTCTAATGAGACGTAGAGACGGAGAGCCGATGGCGCTGATGATGATGGATACGGTACTGGATACGGGAGACTGATGTGTGCTGCAGATGGACGAGTGTTTGTGTGTCGTGATTATGATTAATCACATGTGGAGATATGCTGATATGAGATCGGAATGAAATAAAAAGCTACTACTGTCTCTGTTTTTTATCGTTTCTTACCTTATCACCATCCTCTCCGGGTGGTCCCTGGGGTCCGGTTGGGCCTGGCAGACCGACTGGACCTTGGACTCCATCACGGCCGGCTGGACCTGCTGGTCCTTTCTCACCCTGAACACACACACGTGAAATATTAAATGACAAATACAGAGTCATTCTTTAATAAATAAAAAATGCTAAATGTCTGTCTTATAACAGGAATCAAATGCTTCAGAACATGCTTGTATAGGACATAATCAACGACAAAAACCTTCTGAAAATGATTTAAAAGCCCAGTACTTACAGGAGCACCTTTCTCTCCAGCAGGTCCTGGGGGTCCCTGAGGTCCGCCACGGCCAGGTAAACCAATCGGACCTGCAGAACCGGCAGCTCCGCGCTCACCAGGTGAGCCCTATAAATACCAAACATCCGACCGGTAAACCTCACAATGTTTCAATGTTCAGATATTCAGGTTATTGCACTGGACGTGATCATGGTCACCTGAAGAACATCTCAGATCTGAACATGTGGCCAGCACCATGAGAAATCTGCAGAAAACTGCACCTCACCAAGTCATTGCAACTGTACCTTTTTCTGTATAAAATAGTTACCTCAAAAATAGAGTAATCTTTCATTATAATCTGAGCTCCACAACTGGTCCTTTAAAGGTACATCATACATCAAATAATGTCAAAAAAATAAATAAAAGTGTCAGATCAAGAGTAGCACCAGTTTAGTACCCCTTTAGTACCCTCTAAATGTATTGTTCGCTTGCATTACTCTTTATTCCACACACCCTCGAGCAGGTCTGCTTTGGAATTGGTTCGGCTTGGATCTGAGCTCGTGCACTGACGATGCTCTTCTTTAAAGCTTAGGTACAGAATCTTGGCGTCTTTCCCACAAGCTACGCCGAGCACTCAGCAGTGAATTATGTACTCTGTAGGCGAGGTGTATGAAGGGAAATTAAAAGCTCTGGCGGTAATCTAAAACAGTGCAAGTTTCTGTCCTTGGCTTTCATCAATCCCGTCCGTGATTCTGCCAGAAATGCTTCTTAAAAACTGCTTATATAATTTACAGAGCGTCTGGAGGAAGTCAACAGGAAGTGTTTACAGGTGAAAGCTTGGATTTATATGACGTTTTAAAACAAACAGTCACAGCTTGTTCGGACAGCTCGGTCAGATCCGATCACTGGGCCAGATGACCTTCTGATTGAAAACAAAAGTGGACCCAGGATGGAGCCTTGGAGCGAACTCAAGATATTGTAAGTTAAAAATCATTCTTCTGTTAAATAAAAAATTAAATGGTTTTGTGGAAAATAATTCAATTGACAGTTAATACATGCACAGGTAGTTTTGCTTTATCCACTCGGGGGCCAAAACAAGCACTAAACTCAAGATAATAAACTCAGCTAATAAAAATATGATAATTATGTAATTATTTGTAAGCAATTAATATTTTATGTCATTAAGGATTTATTCAGTAAATCATGAACTTTATGTTCAGTCGTTATTAATGCTTTCAGATACATTCTGATTATAGAGTATTAATGCATTTACTGTAAGACTGTAAGGTGTTGAGTATACTGTTGAGTATAACATTGTCTGTTAGAGGGATATCACAATTAATTCATAAAACTCGATTAACAAACGATTGTTTTGTTATTGTTTGTTCTCCTCCATGTTTATTCTATGTCTCAGGCTGGATGGGGCGTCATGTGATGGCACACGAGGTAGTCATAATAATAATAATAATTATACATAATTGATATGTGTAAGATTGTCAATTAGAGGTGTTGAATTGCAATTAATTTGCAATTACTTGCCGAGCCTTAGTCTCAATGAAAGGAAATAATATAAAGGAGGGTACAAAGGTGGTACTAAGGGATAATTGTAATGTTAACAGCATAATGTTCTTTTTTTATTTATTTATTATTACTCTCTCACTCTTTCATGGTCTATACCACTTTATCCTGTATACAGGGTCGCAGGGGGCCTGGAGCCTATCCCAGCAGACTTAGGGCACGAGGCGGGGTACACCCTGGACAGGGTGCCAATCCACACTCTCGTTCACATACTGCGGGCAATTTAGGAACACCAATTAGCCTAACCTGCAGATCTTTGGACTGTGGAAGGAAACCGGAGTACCCGGAGGAAGAAAAAGCATGCGGAGAACATGCAAACTCCAGACATACACAAACCTGAGGAGGAAATCGAACCTAGAACCTGGAGGTGCAAGGCGACAACCACTTAGCCACCATGCTGCCTATTTATTTGTTTATTTTTACATCAACTAAAACATGTATGGTGGTGAAATGAAGAGCAATCCTGGCACAATTAAATAAATAAAAAGCTAACTAAAGTAAAATAAAATAGGAGAGCTGGGTACCTTAACTCATCTTTCTTATAATTAATTAAATGAAAAAATAGAAATATTATATGTAGAAATAATAGGAAATTAACATCACTTTGCCTTATATATAAATAAGTAGGAACACAACAAAGCTACGGCATGGTGAGGAAAGCTCAGAAAACTCTAATAAACACTTGATAAAGTGCTGCAGTGGTGTGTAATTCCATAAAATAAAATAAAAACATAAAAGATAAAAGAAAAGCTAACTTCGCCGCTCTGGCTCAATCCCATACCACTCCTGGTTTTATGACGAGTTTCGTCTCTGAAATGACTTCCTCCTTCTGAGTGCTCTTCAGACTTTATGAAGCCTTCGGAAGGAAAAATAACCGAGCCTGGACTAAGTGAAGGCCGTGTATGAAGTGGTGCGAGTGTCTCCGAGAGAACGGAAGGCCGAATCGAATGGACAGATTCAATCAGAAATATCGACGAGGGGAGAAGCTCTGAAACGTCTGGAACAGCCTCGGGTCTGTCTAGACGCTTCGTGTGGGGAGTCTGCTTTCTGATTAATTCCTTGACAGTGTGTGTGTGTGTGTGTGTGAGCATTAAATGTGATGTTTAGCTAAGCTGACGCAAGCTGAGTCAGTGTTGTCAGAAATCAGCACTCTGCCTCGGATCTAATGAAGAGTTATTAGAGGAGGGTAAGGCAGGAATGTCAGTCTTTCATTACTCCTCTCTCACAAACACATCCCTCTTTCTCTAATCTCTAAAGAAAGCTGAATTGATAGACTTCATACAGGTGCAGCTGAGTCCTTTATCTAGCTCTACATGAAAGTCAAATCGATGGCACTTCAGCCGGCTGTACTAATCCCACACGGCCCTTAAAAACCTCAATCAGGGAATAATAACACTTATCTTCCTCGGCTTTATAGGCGAACACATCACCTGCGGACAGGACGTCTTTCCAATTCAGCTTCCCATTAACCTAATGCGCGCGGTCCATCAAATCCGACGGACTGCAGTGTAAAATTACAGGAATTTGTGATTATCTTTATTACCAGAAATCTCCTTGTCACTCAGCGTAACTGTTTTACTTTTTTTATCTCTTTGTTCTTCTGATTTTCCACTTAATGTTGATCATTGTTCCTTACTTTTTTCCATTCACCATTTTCTTTCTTCTGCTCTTTCTTTCTTGTTTTCCTTTTGCATTTGATTTCTTTCTTACTTACTTTCTTTGTTTTTAATGTTTATTCTTCTGTCTTTTATTTCATTAACTTTTCCTTTCCTTCCTTCATTTTAATTTCCTTATTTTCTTTTTTTCTTTTGCATTCATTTTTTTTTATTCTTTCTTTCCTTTTTTTCTTCCTTTCTTCCACTTTTGAAGAATGGAGACGTGGAGAGACGGAAGGATGGAGGGATGTTGAGCCGAACATGACAGTGAGAATGATGACTGATGGGAAATGAAAACTCACCACAGGACCAGGGGGACCCTGAGGACCCTCAGCTCCTTTCAGTCCAGCTGCACCCTACAGGGAGAGAGAGACAGAGAGAGAGAGAGACAGAGAGAGACAGAGAGACAGAGAGAGAGAGAAAGAGAGACAGAGAGAGAGACAGAGAGAGAGACAGAGAGAGACAGAGAGAGAGACAGAGAGAGACAGAGACAAAGAGAGAGAGAGAGAGAGAAAGACAGAGAGAGACAGAGACAGAGAGATGTTGTGTCTCGTTTATCACACTGTATACGAACCCATTTATTGAGAAATGTGTGTATGAGGAAACTCACTAATGGGAACCTCGCCTGATTGGATAATTAACTAATGGATCCATCCATAAATTAAGACTAACTGTTCATTAAAACAAAAGTAATGGCACCCTGTAAAACAGAAAGCGTGTGTGTGTGTGTTTGTGTGTGTGGCTAATTTAGCACACACCGAGCTTCCAAGGTGCTCACTCAACGTTCAAACCCCATTTTGATATTTTCAGCTTGTTTATGGGGTTTGTGGGCGGGGCTAAATATAAATCAGCTGTGTCAGAAAACAGGTCTGTGTGTGTGTGTGTGTGTGTGTGCGCGCTCAGGCTGTTCTCAGTAATGACCAGAGTGGAGTGAAAGTGAATTGCACCACTGGGGAACAATCACCCCACACACACACATACACACACACACACACACACACACACACACACGATGACCTTGAGGTTCTCTGTTATTTTCAGCGTCCTCCTTCATTTCAGAATTAATTTATTTACATAACATAAACAAAGCAAAACTCTCCTCAGATTAGCATAATGCATATAGCGCTACACACCTCACTGCACACACACACACACACACACACACACACACACACTAATTGGTGTGTTTTGTTAATTGGTAATGCGTCCTCTGAGAGTGGTACTGCTATAGTGGAGTTCAGCCGCGCTAATGAACTTGCACAAATTCAAAATGTGTGTATGTGTGTGTGTGTGTGTGTGTGTGTGTGTGGGAGAGAGAGGGAAAAAAATAGTTTGTGTGTATGAGCTTACCGGTGATCCAGGAAGTCCTCGCTCTCCAGGGAACCCTCTCAGTCCAGGTGGTCCATCTTTCCCAGAAGGACCTGAAGGACCTGGGTCTCCCTACAGAACACACACACACACACACACACACACACAAACAGATCAGGAATAATCTGATGTAACTAATGTATCTCTCAGAACATCACACAGTGCCAGACAACGTCCTGTTTGTTTTGAGCGCAGGTTGTCATGGAGACAGGGATTTCACCTTTGAGCCTTCCTTCCCTCCTGCACCTGGAAGACCCTGCTCTCCAGGAGGTCCTGGGGGTCCGGGGTGTCCTCTCTCTCCGACTGGACCGGTCTCTCCGGTTGGACCCTGTGAGCCAGAACATCGGTGGATGATTAATATCCACAATCTCTCTCACAGTCTCTCTCTCACTTTCTTACAGTTAGTGTCTTTCTTTTTCCATTTACTGTTTAAAATTCACTACAATGGGTTTCTTCCTTATTTTTTGTTCTTTCTTTATCTTTCTTTTCCTCCCAATCCTTCCCTCCATTCACATCTGTAAAATCGTCCTGTGCTTAAGAACACCCAGAAGGAGGATAAACTCTACCTGAGGGCCGACGACTCCTCCGGGGCCGGGGGGACCTGTCTTTCCTTGGAAACCCTGCGAACGAGTGCAGAATATTACACACAGTATTAAAGTGCAGGACTCCACGGCTGTATGTGATTCACCTTTAAACCGAACAGCGATTAGGAGGAGGGTCAGGGGGACATAACGCTGATCATGCGCATGCAGGACTTCAACAGAGTGTGTTCAGTGTGTGTAAAGATCAGCTGCAACATTATTATTATTATTATTATTATTATTGTACAGCCTCATTTAGGAAAAAAATATTTAATCCCAGACAAAAAGCAACACTGTGAACGTTTTTGTCTGAATAAACGCTACGTGAGCATTTATTTACTTACTGACGGCCTCCTCATGTCCGAGTCGCGCGTTCTGATTTGAGATTCATGATCACGTGCATAAGAACTCAGGGATCAGAAATCAGAACTCTGCTTGATTACTGCGAAGAGGAAGCAATCACATGACCCTGGGGCCAGTCACGTGACCCTCAGGCTCAGCTGTAATAACAGAGTTAGCATGACCAAGGATGCGGCAATCGATCAAACCGTACAATCAGACGGAAATTAGAAATCAGATGCAGATAAATAAGTTCTGAGAAATCAGACGGTATGACGTGCAGGTTTCAGTCATTCCGCTAAACGTCACAGACAGATTAGCAAAACGAGCAGGAGCGGAACTGCAAACGCGGCTAATGCAAGTAGCATTCTATTACATAACATTGTGGAATGCTAATGTAAGATAGCAATGTTTAACGCTAGCATGAGAAATTGTAAGATAAAGACGACTGAAAGCTATGACACAGAAAAAAATCAAAAGTGTTTCAATAACTTTCTTTAAGAATCTGTTTGGTGCAACATACTGTAGATCTACTTGCATTAGCTAGACTTAAAAAAAAGGTGACGACTTAAAGGTGCGAATCAGGACCTTTTATTAAAAAGTAAACAGGTTATTTGCACTTGGATTGATAATGTTATTTATTATGTATCATTTATATAACAACTTAGATCATTATGTAAAATAGTTTAAATGGTAATAAATAAATAAAAAATTAAAATAAGTCAAAGGTAGACAATAACTTCCAATAATTTTTACATTTATTTATTTATTTATTTTTATTTCTTTTAATAATGTTTATACTTAACATTGCCATGTCTCATAACTCATAAAACAACATTGTTCACCCTGAGCAGCTCAGATGGGACGGATAAATCATGTGCAGGGTCATCATGACATGACTCATGACAATGACATGAATAATAATAATAATAATAATAATGAGTGCATTAATTATATACATTTAGTTTAGTTCTGAATATTTGTGAATATTATACCTAAACATTTTGAGATTCTACACTGTATACAATTATATCTTAGCAAGTAAAATTATCTTAAATACAGTTGAATTTATCTACACTTTATTAAAATAACATTAAAACAAACCAAATCTAAGATTATTAACCTTATTTCTCTTCAAACATTACTAAAATTGTAATTGAAAATGTCTTGTTCTGTTGCCAGATAATTTTGTTAGTTTTAGGAGATTATCTACCACTAGAACCAGAAATTTTCAATTCAATTATTTTTGCAGAATTTGACTAGAAATAAGGTTAATAATAATATAGTTTGTTTGTCGTAATCTTATTTTTTTTTTAAATTACAAATATGTTTGTCTAGAATCAGGAGTAATAAAATTAGATGTAATTTTTTGCAGAACTCTACAGCGGAGAAGCGAAACCTAGAGGGTTACATTGCAAAAGAATGAAAACCCAGTGGGAAGTTCTAACTTAACTTTGTGAAGAAGTACATCTGCAGCCTGTTACAGGACGTTTCAGCCTTCAGCTTCATCACTGATATTAGGTGTAGCAGTGTCAGCCCCAAGTCTCTCATCAGTTTAACTGTGCAGTGATTAATGAGGAGTTTCACTCCACTGAGCGTTTACTGTTCTACATGCCGAGCAGGTTCAGGGTTCACACACTGGTTAAGCAGTCGCAGGTGTGTTGGATGATATGCTTCAGACATGAGGCATTATGAAAAGGTTCTGGTAAACTCTGGGACTCAACGCCAGGTACTGGTATCAGTACTCAAATGGGTGAACTTACATACTCAGTCTGGCAAAAAGTGGTATTGGTGCATCACTATTAATTATAGAACCTCTGGGGTACGAAGAAATTTTAGCTAAATATTAAACATCTATTAGGATTTTTTTCTTTGCGCAGAATAACAGAACACAGTTCTGAGAGTTGAAAACAGCCTTTATTTCTCTATATAATCAATTTCCTGTACATTCGCTCAAGAACAAAGGCTGTACATTTTTACACTTGACAATTAACACTTATACTTGATTGTGATCATTTAACGAACAAACCTAATTACTCAATAAATATACAGTACAAATGACCTGATAAGCTTTGCTACAGTACGTCCAGACTGGAGCTTTTAGGAATGAATGTAACTATAATATACGTCTTGGTTTTTCACAGCCTTTAATTAAACCGGACGTTATATTTACAGGCTGCACCGAGACTCGAACCCTGGATGCTTTACTGTCCCGAATCCACCTATAAATCAGGTACCGCATCCTAATGAAGCTTATTAAAACGGTTTAGAGCAGAGGCAATGTGTTAACCCGAGACCTCCAGCATATTCCATCTGCAGCAGGAATAAATAAACACTGGGAGATGTTCCAGTAACGCTTTCAATGTTTTTTTTTTTTCCACTAAAACAGCCAAGAATCTAAACCTCTCCTGGAATTGCGACTTTCAATAACGCTTGTGTTTGAGCGCTAACGATAAAAAATAATGTTTGGCTTTGAGGAACATTGTTATAAACCAACACTTTAACTGTCTGACCACTACTTTCGGTTTAAAATCCTATTTTAAAATCCTATCCTGTCTGTTCATTGTAGTTAGCTAGTAGCTATGACAAAATTCTGATGTTGATGTAATTAAGAAAAGAAAGAAAAAAACAGCTAGACAGCTAACAAGAGCTAATAAGAGCATAAATAACAAGTTTAATTTTTTTTGGCCGGGATCACATCAAAGTGTGTCCATTGTAGCTAGCTAAACTTAAATAAATAAATTAAAAAAACTAGCTCTTTAGTATTAACGCCACCTGGTGGACAATCTAATTTATTGTATTATTTATCTCTCCTTGCCGCAATGTGTTTGGTTCACATGAGCATCAATTTTAATGAACAGATTATGAAGTCGTAAACATAATTTAATTCCCAGTATAAATGATTAGGAAGCTGGGAGGCATGTGATTGGCTAATTAAATATGTGATTAAGAAAAAGCTTGGTTTAAAAACGTAACAATCATATTTAAGACTTGCATATATTTACAAGGCATCTTGGCATCTAACCTCCATCTAAGTCATATCAAAACATTTATCAGTTAGCAAGCTAGCATACGGTAAGCAGTAAGCTAGCATACAGTCTTGTCGCTGTACACTTTTATCCGTCCCATTTCTACCTGTGCAGCATTTAGCGTTCCGCCCGCTCTAACACTCCGATACGACTTCATCATTAAGTGATAAGTCGTGCCAGGTGTGTGAGAGCTGTTAGAACACTAAAGGTTACACGTGCAGAGCCCTTGGAGCTGAACAATCGCTCTTTAAAGTGACAGACGGGCTCCCGGATGCCAGCTGGCACCATCAGCCCCTTATTAATGCACCTTCTGAAAATAAATCCTGGCATTAGAGAGTGTGAGTGAAAGCGTATGTGTGTGTGAGAGTGTGTGAGCGGAGCTGGAGGTCATTCCGGGTGCGGAGACTCCGCTAAAACGCGGTGGCTCTCAGAGACACGGCCCTCCGGGTGTTAGAGACGATACCGACATGAAGGGGACAGAATAATGGGCGTCGTCGTGCTCCTCCACCCGGCCGGAGGTGTCTGTCAGACCCGAGCGCCTCGCCGGACAGCAGAACGAGCACCAGCTCCCAAATTTCTAGCGTGCAAAGAGAAACTCACCGTCTCACCCCGCTGGCCAGGGTGTCCAGGCAACCCGTCCTTTCCAGGTGGTCCCTGAGGATGACACACACAGTAATACGCACATGAGTTATTTAATATACACCACATGATAGTGTAAGTACTGAACAGAACTGCATCATTAGTACACAATGATATGGGAATATAGCGGTACTTACAGGGGGACCCTTCGGTCCTGGGAACCCGACGGGGCCCTGAGGTCCTTGAGGTCCCTTAAACAAACATTTCAGATAATTACAATAAAGAAAACACAACATTATTATGTAATGTTAATCAGGCTCGAGCCAGAGCTTCAAATGTAACCGGTGTGTTAGATCGTTTAAAACAGGCGTGTCAGGAGAGTTTAATGTTGTCTCAGCTCGAACACACACAAATTGACTCATTAACACTGCGGTGATTAGCTAATGAGCCGAATCTGGCGTGATAAATTAGGTTAAAACTCCATGCTATCACAACCTGACATGATTTTAAAAAAAGCGTAGCTACCACGTGACCGTCTACACGTCTACATCTCGATATCGTTTAAACATGCAGATTAGATGCAAATTCGACATGCGCTGCAATAAAGATGCACATCTTAATTAACAGGACATGCGGCGCGTCACTCGCATGATTTGCCGTCTCCGGTTGTGCTTCACGCGACGTTCACAATTTGCCGGCAAGAAGCTGGAGCTGATTATACACAAACGATTAGCACCTACTTCAGAAGGCTAAGTCTAACACAATATTACAAATCAGCTCGTGTTTATCGGATGATGTGGATTTAAAAAAAAAGAAAGACATTAAAAACATCAGAGAAACAGGAAAGTAGAGAAAATTATGCAATGCGACTTCTAAACTTTACTTCTACAGTATATTGACACTGGTTCATTGCCTATTATTATTATTATTATTATTATTATCCATTTATAATTACATTAACATTTGAGTAATGATGGGAAGTCTTGGGAAAACTTTCATTTCTGATGTATCAGTCTAACTATTCAAAACTACACATTAGCTTAGCATCAATTTGCGGATTTTCCAGTTGCCTAGCAACAATGTTATCCTAAATTCAACGGCTACAACAGCAAGCGTATCCTCATGAATTTGGTGCTCGTTCTAGTTAGTGAAACCTTTTCCTGTTCAGTCGAAAAAAAATCTGAAATCCTGTTCAGGGAACTAGTTAGTATTTTCATCGTTATTTGTTACAATATTTGTAAAAGAATATCCATGCAGCCGGTGCAGGTTGTTATTCCACGAACAAGTAGCAAAGGAAAGAGAGGACGGGATATTTCTCTGAATATGAAATGAGCTGGATTCTGTACAAAATAAATCCCTTCATAAATCTGCAACAGGCGCTTCTGGAGACCAATAATAGATGTTTGGTTCTGGCCTATGTGCAATGCTAAAGTGTAGACTGTGCCGCAGGGCATTATGGGTAGCACTTACTCTCTCTCCAGACGGGCCAGGTGGACCATCGTTGCCCGCTGTACCCTGAAAGAGAGAGGAAGATAGACAAAGAGAGAGAGAGAGAGAGAGAGAGAGAGAGAGAGATGCATTTAGAATACATAATATGCGGGAACAAAAATGTTAATGAACAAGAAGCAAGAAAGTATTGTGTTGTTACCTTAGGACCTGGCTTTCCAGTAGGACCTCTGGCACCCCGAGCACCCCGTGGACCCTGATGTCAGGACACACAAACACATTCACAATCATGAGGACACATTACACATAACACAACACACTATATAACTGTATAACACATTATATGAACATATACAGTACACTTAACATATGATATACGCAATCCCTTATATGTGTGTCAGTGAAAAAAGGGGTGTGGCTTCTGTGTCTTAGTATTAATGAAAGAGATGTGGCCTAATGGAGGAGGTGTGGCCTCTGTGTCTTTTAGTATCAATGAAGGAGGTGTGGCCTAATGGAGGAGGTGTGGCCTCTGTGTCTTTTAGTGTTAATAAAGGAGGTGTGGCCTCCATGTCTGTTAGTGCTGAAAAGGCGGCCTGGCCTAATGGAAGAGGTGTGCCCTCTCCGACAATTAGTGTCAATCAAGGATGTGTGGCCTAATGGAGGAGGTGTGGCCTAATGGAGGAGGTGTGGCCTAATGGAGGAGGTGTGACCTCTGTGTCTTTTAGTATCAATGAAGGAGGTGTGGCCTCCATGTCTGTTAGTGCTGAGAAAGGCGGTGTGGCCTAGTGGAGGAGTCTTGGCCTCTGTGTCTGTTAGTGCCATCGAAGGAATTGTGGACTGTTTAAAAGTGTCAGGGAAGGAGTGACCAAATGAAGGAGGTGTGGCCTAATGGAGAAGGTGTGAGCTATATGTTAGTGGGTATCAGTGGAGGAGGTGTGAACTCTGTATGTGTGTTAGTATCAATAAAGGAGGTGTGGCCTCTTTGTGTGTGTGTGTGTGTGTCAAGAAAAGAGCTGTTTTAAGCCTGTGATAATAAATGAGGCGTGGCCTTTACGTCTGCCAGTCACGTGATAGAGGAATTACAGTGATGTGACATATACACATAACTCATTTAACAGAAATGTGTTGTTTTGTTGTTGTGTTTAATGATTTTGTATTAAAGCAGCTCTACAATATACTGAACTAATGCTGTGATTGTAATCACGGGTGTTACTAGTGTTTCAAGTAAAATTTAAATATATACTAATAAAACATACATCTTATGCACAGTGACATGTAGAGACAGCTTACCGTTGGACCTCGCTGTCCCCTTGGACCGAGTTTCCCTGCAACACCCTTTCAAAAAGAAAACCGAGAAGTGAGCGTGGAGAATATCAATGGTGGGGTTCGATATAATGCTGGCAAAGAGCTTGGCTTGGAAGATGCCAAGCTGGCATCCACACTCACATACTCTCTCTCTCTCTCTCTAACATACACACACACACACACACACACACTCAGGACATTAGCCGCCTGTTGTCTCTTCCTAAACAGATTGCAACTGCATTATGTGGCATTTTGCCTTCTGTTAAAATGTTTACGAAATCATTATTTAACATTTTTGACGGATGAATCGAATGCCTGGAAATCACTGGTGAAAATAGCACCTTTTTTTACATGTCAGTTTACATTCCACATGTTCTCATGAGGTCAGAAAAGATGACACATTGGTAGCGTTTTAGCAAAGAGAACTGACTGAAGACTGAAGAAAAATCCCTCACAGTAATGTCGAAGATGATTTTATCCAATACAAGGTAAAAAAAAAAAAAAATTGTGTAATAAAGCCCTTTACAATTAGTTCACTATAAATTTCTGACTTCCTATAATTAGTAGGCTCTAGTTAACTATTTTATCTAGCTAGCCAAAAATAACTCCCTGCCCTGATTCAAGCATTAACCTTGTGAGGTAACTTTAGCTACTGTAGCTATCAATAAACTCCGGAGGTGAGTTTATAGAGTCAGCAATAACCTCCTTTGGAATCTTTAGGCAGTTAGTAATATTCCTGTGGTAATTTTAGCTAGTCAGAAAAAAAACTTTACAATGTAACTTTGGCTTACTAAAAATAACCTGGGATAACTTTATCTAGCTGGAGATTATTTCCTGTGGTAGCTTAAGCTACTCAGAAGTAACTTTGCCTAACTAAAATAAACTGGACTAACTTTGGCTAGCTGAAACTTATTTCCTGTCATAACTTTAGCGATTCAGAAATAACTTCGTAATAAAATTTTGGATAACTAAAAATAACAAGGAATAACTTGTGCTAGCTGGAAATTATTTATTTTATTAACTTTAGCTAGTTAAAAGTAGCTTCATGATGTAACCTTGCCTAGCTAAAAATAGCCTGGAATGACCTGTTAGCACTTTCGCTAGCTAGAAAGTATTTCCTGTCATAACTTTAGTTAGTTGGATATAAATGTATGATACAACATTGGCTAGCTAACAATATCTGTGGTTACTTTAGTTAGTCACCTTCTGTGATGTGTTCGGCTAGTCAGCTATAAGAACTTACCTTTAGTTCATTTAAAGTAGCCTACTTTGATAACTTTATCAAGCTAATAACCTCTCCTGAGAAGTTTTGGCATCTAACCTCCTTTAATAATGTTTGTAAATAATCTATGTTAACATTGTGAATAAGGTGTGGACTGTTAGCAGAACACAGCTGCAATAATAACTAAAATAACAACGTCATGCCTGGTAAATAACATGGATCCTGCTAGCATTTAAGCTAAAACAGGCATGGTTTAATTTGTGACTCCTGGTAGCTATCAAGTACTGTATAGCTCCTGTGGAATAACTACTTAGTATTTTCACATCAGGATTTGTTTACAATTTTTCGGTTTGGTGATCATTTCTGTTTACCAAATTAAATTCAGCAGGTGAAAAACATCTTAATTAGCTCCACTACAGCAGCTGCATCTGTGATGGCAATGCCCGAGTGCTGGCTCGAATCACACGCCATCAGCTTGTTGTGTGTAAACACTGGCTGGTGGATCCTGTGTGTGTGTGTGTGTGTATTTAGCATAAATGAACACAAACTGTGTCCAACATGACACAACACTTCACCTTTCAACTTCCTCACCACCGATCGACATTTTCCTCTAGTTTGTGTGATTCAGCATCTTTTGTTCTCGAGCATCGATCGGCGTCTGTGTTTTCTTTGCAAATCCCTCCATGATGGGAATCAATGAGCCCTGAGTGTGTGTTTGTACATGTGCGTGTCTACATATTCATGCACACATCCCATCTTACCCTGCCTCCTTTCTCTCCGTTGGCTCCTGGGAATCCCGGGAATCCGGTCGAGCCCTGTGGATCAGAGAAGTGAGTGGGATGAATAATCATTTATATTCAACTGATACAATTACACACCAAAAATAAAAAAAGATTATGCAAAATAAACTGTTACACTTCATACATTTCAAGAGACTGGAGTAACCAAAATGCTACAGAGACTCACAAACACAAATGAATGAGCATGAACTTTTGCTAGTTATAATTAGCATCAGAAAATGTAGACTCTTAAACTAGAGAAAAACATTTATATCAGAAGACCATGAACAAACACACGATTCTGATTGGCCAACAGAGAGACCATTTGTTTATCATGACCGTAAGAAATAAAAGATTAGCCTCACGCTAATAGTAAAGCTAATACATTTTAGCATAATATAGTTTAGCCAGTTTTTCTTTTACTAGTCAAATTGCGACAAATGTTTAAAAGCTACAGTGAAAAAAAAACATATCAAGTTAATTCAAGTTTTTGAATTAAATACAACATGAACCTGGAACATTAGCCACTAACGTGGTCAAAGCGTATATATAGTAAAAATAAGTTTTTTAAACTTAATATTTGTTTGTGTGCAATGCTGTGAGGTGCAGACAATCCTTAAAAAAACAGCTCTAAAAGTTAGATGATGTAAGCATCTGTGATGTAAGCATCACACCCGCTATTCAGTTATATCACACACTTTTGAGTGCCTTATTTGACCAATCAGAATCGAGTATTTCACACTGTAGAACTGTGATTGTAAATATGAGCTTATGAGAATGCGTTTTTTAATAAAGTAATCATCACATGACAAAAAAAGAAAAAAGAAATGATGTAAATGGAATACATAGTTGCTTTAGGGCCTCTGGCCACCAGGGGGCACCGTGATTTTTAAAACAGATGCATCATTTGGTGAAATGGTTTATGTATCAGGCAGTCACAGTAACCCCCCCCTGCCCCTCCCCCTCTATAGATCTACAACTTTCTTATATCTTTTATGTAAATTACATGATAATTAAGTGATGAAAGAAAGTAATGAAGCTTTCAATATACGAACGGTACATGTGTGGTATAAAACCACTGAGAATAAATTCATTCTAAACCATTAAGTTGAGTTAGCTTGTGCATTTCACGTTTTTGCCTGTTGACGTATGAATTTGTGGTTAGCTAGTCTCTGAAGTAAGAAGTATTAAGCTAATGCATGTCACGTCGCTAGAATGTTACTACTTATGGCGACTAAATGTTCGGAAATGAACCTGCGTTGATGTACAGCCACACTTACACACTTATTTCTGTCTTAATATCATTGTGAGGACCTCCTACTGAGGACCTAATCATTAATGCAGCAAGATATTGCTAGGCTACAGCTAAACTTTAACCTTAGTAATGACAAGGAAACATTTAAGCTCTTTTTGCTGCAGTTTATCTTGTGTGGACCAGATCAACGTCACCACATGGTCCAAAATGGCAAACAGTTCTATCCCGGTCCTCACTAATATATGAGGATATATTAAAAAAAACACTCTCTCTCACACTCACACACACACACAGACAGAAGACAGAGAGTGAGGATTGTGCATGCACGGTGACTGACCGAATGAGGATGGTCTTACCCCGGCTCTCCGATCCCGCCAGCGTTATTTGGAGTAAAGAAAACAAGTCAGTGCTGTGTGTTACTGCCCCCTCTATTTACACACCGCATCGCCACTGTGATTTAGCTCACACACACACTATGTTTTACAGAAACAACATCAACAGCGTCTGAACACCACCTCTGTGATAAACAGTGAAACTCTGTGCAATGACAGCTCATGGAAATGCAGAAGTCTGGCGGTGTGCTGAATTGAAGTGGACTTCTGCAGCCTGCGGGGATGATGGGAAATCAAACACAACCACAAGCTCTTCACTCATTCATCTCTCGCTCTCTCTGCATTAAAAACACGAGCTGGCTGATGAAAGCTGGACCTTGGCAACGCTATGCGGCGGTCATAAAAGATAGAGGCTTTTTATTATTTTATTAAAATTGGGTTCTAAACTTCCTTGTGGAAAAGCTTAAGCTTTCTTATTAAAAACTGAGACTCTACCAGTGAATAAGTTTGGAAACACTCAACTGATTATATATTTTTCATCGTTTTGATAAAAACTTAAGATCAAAGTTTGCTTCTAAAGCAATCAATGCCCATGTATGAATGTATTTCTATAGAAGCTGAGAAGTTCAGCTCTTCTTCAGGAATACAATAGTTAATCAGATATTAATTCTAAAACATATTGAAATGTATTTCAACGCATTCTAACCAGTCAGCATTCAGAATTCTGGAACTCTGGAATTCTGGGATACATCATGCACTAATCACTGTAATGTCTCCGGTGAACTTTCTGGAAGAACCTGTCATTTGGATTTTCATGGACAATGATGTTATTACAGCAATCACCTATTTGTGTTGTAGAGTTTGTGTTTGAGAACTATGCAATAAAGGCATACCTGTTACAAACAGCTCTAGAGGCACACACCTCACTAATCACAGATTGCTAATCCCTAATTAAATTATTACTATCACACTAATTAAATTATAACCTTATAATAATCACCTGTCAGTAATGCCTAACATTAATTGTTAATCCGTAAAAGCACAATTCAACTATCCATAACCCCTAATCCCTAATTACTAACCT
Source organism: Clarias platycephalus (assembly GCA_030068275.1). NCBI lineage: Eukaryota > Metazoa > Chordata > Actinopteri > Siluriformes > Clariidae > Clarias > Clarias platycephalus. The sequence goes on along the minus strand of JAQQZT010000033.1, from coordinate 34,463,871 downwards.
TAACTCACCAATGCATAATTCATAATTACATATCCCTAACCTCAACTTATTCATCACTAGCCCTTAATCGCTATTTCCTAATCTCAATTCACCAATCCCTAATATCTAATCTCTAACCCACATCTGCTAATCCATAAATTCAACTGCTAATCCCTAACCTCTAATCGCTAACCACAAACTCAACAATCACTAATCGCTAACTACTAATCCCTTATCTCTCATCCCTAACCCACCAAATGTTAATCAGTAATCCCTAACACGTTATCCTGAATTGCTAATCCCTGTCTCCCAACCCTTATACACAAGTCCTGAACACCAGCTGCTAATCCTCAATAACCCACTATTTGCTAATCCCTAAAACTATTTCTAACCCCCAATCCCTAATCCTTAATCTCTAATATATATTTTCTAACCACAAATCCATAATCACTAAACCCTAATCGATAACATCCAATGTCTAATCAATAATCACTTAATAATTTATTTTTAATCCCTAATACCTATTATAATCATGAATAATTAACTGTAATTCCTAACCCTTATTATAAACTCCTAATCCTAATGTGCTAAATTGTCTTATTTTTCCTTTTTTTTTTCTTTTTTGCAGACATTTCACTTACCTAAAATATTTTTTTTAGAAACATAATGGAATAGTTTTAATATAATGTAAAATTATAGTCTATCGATTTGTTGGATTTATTTTAATCCCTGAATTTTCCACGATTTACAAACTCTGTATTTGTATTTTGGATTAAACCAACTATTATTAAGGGTAATAGCTCTGAGAATTCAAGTATAATGATTTTAACAATTAAAGATTGAGACTTTTATCAGTGTAATAAAGTTGAATATAAAATTTCAGCCCTACTGGTTATGGTTTAGAAAGTCCAAGGGGATGACACTGATTTAAATGAATATTTAATCCCCTGAAATTGGCAGGTTGCCATGACTGCAAAGCGAAATTAATTATAAGAACCAACATGTGTTATATGTATCTGAAGTAATACAGGAAGATACACACATGCAGAGAGAGAGTGTGTGTATGAGTTATGAGCTCTCACAGCGCCATCGCAAACGTCACACCAGCATCACTCCATCATGGGCGTGTCCCGAACCTCACTCTGTTCTCTGCACAAGCCACGATTTACTACACTGCATCACGGACATTATGGAGATGTGTGCACTTTACAGGGTGTCTGAGAGTGGACATACTGTACCTTCGGTCCCTGGCGTCCTGGATATCCAGGTAATCCGGGAACTCCGAGTTTACCCTGCAGGGAAACATCAGCACGGACGGTCATTTAAAGCCGTTTGTAGAAGAATATACTGTAAGCAGCCAATTTAATTATTCAGCACTAATCATCACCCTGATGTCTCGGACATCTACACATTGAAAAATTTAAAAAGTAATATTTATTTTAAACAATAAAAAGCAAATATGTTACACAATTGCAGGTTGTGTTTGTATTTTATTTATTATTAAATTTAAATAATTTATTTTCTTTTGACTAAGTGCTTAAATATTATAACAACACTTAGTCACATGATGAATACGTATTTGCTAAATTATCTTTTTTTTTCTCTCACTGACCTAAACACCTAGTAAGATGACTAAGTACTTAATAATTATAACAAGCCCTAGCCACATGACTAAGTACTTAAATCTTATACCGCGTCTTAGTCATATAACTAAGTATCATAAATGTATGATTTCAGGGCAGAGCCATGTGTTCTGTAAACGAAATACCCTGGATATATGTTTTATATAATTTATAAAGAAAATTGGTAGAAGACAAATAAGAGTTCAAACCTTTTCTCCAGCCAGGCCCATGGGTCCAGATTCACCAGGAGGACCACTGCGACCTTTAGGACCTTCAGGGCCGTCTTCACCTCTGGTTCCAACCAAACCGCCCTCACCCTAAACACACACACACACACACACACACACACATTTTACAAAATGATAATATTCAGTTTATTACTTTTCAGATTAAATATTCAGTATGCAGGGAATATATACAGTATGTACTCACTCTGTCTCCTTTGAGACCCATGTCTCCTTTAAACCCGGGGAATCCGTCCTCACCCTGAGGAGAAAGAAAAATAATAATTTAATTTACCCACAATGCAGCTTTCACACAGTGAAACAACAAAAACAAACATTGATTCTTTTCAATCTTCCTATTTCCTTTTTTTTTTTTACATTGCTAAGTGCACCCAGTTTCAGAGCAGGAAACTGGACCATGCTGCCCCCTACAGGCTACAGTCATAATGCCGTTCGGCTTGTTCTCCATTTGTTTGCATAAAATGATGTATGTAAAGGAAATCAATGAAAAGCACGTGATGTAAATTCATTTAAAGTAATTAAATTAAACTTTAAACTTTAAGGTATTTAATTCAAACAAAGTCTTAAAACTGTGAACTGTTTACAATAAATAGTCTCCAACTAGGAATCATTCACAATGAATAAAGAGAAAAATCAGGAATCGCTTATGACAAATACAGTCTCAAAACTCTGAATAATTTTCAGTAAAGAAAGTCCTAAATCAGGAATCATTTATGATGAATAAAATCTTAAATTAAGAATTATTTACAACAAATAAAGCCTCAAATAGGTATCACTTACAATAAATAAAGTCTAAAAAAAAAATAGGAATCAATTGCAACGAAATACAATCTTAAATTAGGAATCATTTAGAACGAATAACGGTTAAATTTACAATTAACAAAGTCTCAAATTATGAATCATTTGCACCACACAAAGTTTTAAACTAGAAATCATTTACAAAAATTAAATAAAATAGGCATCACTTATTATGGATACAGATTCAACTCTATAAATCACTTCGAGTCTCAACCGAGGAATCCTTTACAGTGAATCGACTCATTTCATCATGTACCTGAGTACCAGTCCAAATCTAATAATTTCAGATCTTATCTAACTCATTACTACACTATACTTTACCACGACACAGAATTCTGATCCTCACCTTCTCTCCTTTTCCACCTTTAAGTCCTCGAACTCCATCAGCTCCCTGTTTATAAACACATCATGAGCTCAGACCTCACACAGTGAATATGTACTGTTTTAATTCTCCGTACAACTTTACAGTATGTTTGTCTTTGTACCTTCACTCCACGAGGTCCCGGGTATCCGATTGGCCCCTGAGGACCAGGCTGACCCTACGTAAGGGAGAGATGAAAACAAAATTGATGTAATGATTCAATATTCAGTGTTACAGTATATATTTTGCTTTAAACTAATGATTTTGCATCAGTGGAAATATAATCAATATAGTCATCAGTAATAATTAAATAAGTATAAATTAATGTGGTTTTTATGTGTTTATGTTTTTTTTGTTTTTTTTAAATAAACAATTATTGTGTCTTGATTTTGGGGAAAAACTATTTCAAAGTACAAATAGATTTATAAAGAAATTAAAATGTTATTCTATAGTTTTAACAATATAAATATTTAAGTATAAAGGGAATTTTTGTGCAAGTGTAATATTTGTTATATATTTTAATGAGAAGATAAAACATTGGATAAGACACAATGTAACACTTAATGTAATTGTTTTGTTGTTGTTTAATACAAAATATTAATTAATTTATTTATTTATTCATTCATTTTAAGGGTATTGTGTAAGGCTTTTTAATATTTATTTATTTACTTATGTATTTATTTATTTATTTAAGTAGTGTACGTTTTTCATGAAAATAAGCTCTGCGGATTTGGACCAATCATTTGTAAGATTAGATGATGGTTATCTAAAAAGCTAATATTCCTAAAAAAAAAATAATAATAAAAAAAAAATTATATATAATAGTTAAGATATATTTATACATGTTTTAATGGTGCTACTACACAAGGGGGATATATTTGCAATATCTTTGGAAAAACATGGAAGTGTTTCTACGTTATTCCTTATTACGGTATATGTACTGATGTACAGTACTAAGTTTCGGATTAGAGAGACATGTACAGTGTTGTTGCACAAATGTGACTTAAATAAGGGGGCTAATATTTATAATTGCTCATGTTTGTCTGTCCTGTACGGACACAGCTCCAGCATCACCGCATTTTATTTATGACTTATGATGGACTATATATCTCCTCGTGCAGAGCTAATCGTCATGACAGCGTGTAATCAGGTCTTACCAGAGCTCCTTTCTCTCCTGCAGGTCCCTCTTTTCCTGGATGACCCTAAAAAAGATGAAGGAGGTTATGAGTACAGACTCATCTATCATGAGTTCAGACTGTATTTGTGCTCCAAGATTACTCTTTCTGTGTGTGTGTGTGTGTGTGTGTGTGTGTGTGTGTGTGTGTGTGTGTGTGTGTGGAGCGATACGTACAGGAGGTCCATCAGAACCAGGTAAACCAGGCAGGCCAGAACGACCGTGAGGTCCCTGAGAGAAAGAGCGAGAGGACGGGGGTAAATCAGTGTTGCTCTCGTTAAAACAAAGCGTCAATGTTACCATAGCAACCATGCCAAACTACAGAAATACAGTACAATGAACACCTTTATGGATGAGCTCTGATGTTGGCGTGATAAAGGCAGCTGTACCGTATGGTGTTTTGTTCTCGCTGCCTTTTAAAATGTTAAAATGTATCACACGTGTAAAGGTTAAAAGCCTGAAAGTTTATGATGCTTAAACATTAAAATGTTAAAATGCTGAAACAGTCTTTTCTGAAGGTTAAAATATGTCAAAAGATTAAAAGCAATAAAATGGTAAGAGGGTGAAATGGTAGAGTAACATGATTTAATGCTAGGTGGTTTCTAGGCTGCTGCTATGATTTTCCTTTGCCTTCTTGAACTGTTGCTGGGTGGTTGCTATGGTGAACCAGGGGGTTGCTAGGTTGTAGATCAGTAGTTGTAGTTTTTACAGTATGTATAGTGTTGACTATGGTATTACAGGTGGCTTTTATACTGCTGCTTGGCAGTTGCTCTGACGGTTGCCATGTGGTTGCTAGTGTGATGCTGGATGGTTAATATTGTATTAAATTTTGATTAATGGGTTGTTGCTAGGGTGTTGCTATTTATTTGCTATTGTAGGTGGTTGCTAGGGTCTTGCTAGTCAGTTGTGATCTTACTCCAGATGACTGCTAGATGGTTTGTACAGTAGGTGGTTAAAACTACATGCCAAGCTGTTGCCCAGGATGCCCCTTGCTTTAATGGGTTGCTACGGTGTTGCCAGGTAATTGCCATTGTATTCTATTTGGTTGTTAGGGTGGTACCGTGGTACTGTATTTAGTTGCTATGGTGTTATTAGGTGGTTGCTATGATACTCCAGGTTGTTGCGCTGATCTTTCTAAAATGATTTATCAATTAGTTGGTGCTAGTTGGTTTCTATGGCATTTCAGGTGGTTGTCATGGTCTTTCTTCATGGTTGCTATGATCTCCCATGTAGTTGTTAAGCTGTTGCTAGTTTATTTGCCATGCTATTGCATTTGGATGCTAATGTTTTGTTAAAGGGTTGCCATGGTATTTAATTTAATTGGTTGGTGTTTCTAAATGGTTGCCATGGCATTTCATTTGGTTGCTAGGATTTTCCTAGCTTCTTGCTGTAATATTCCATTTGATCGCTACGACGTTTCTAGGTGGCTATTTTTAATAGTGGTTGCTAGCACATTGCTAGGTACCTTAGTTAGTGTGGTAATTCCAAGTGTTGTTATCTAGTTACTAGTTGCTAGGTGTACAGTATATGAAATGATTAATTTGGTTAGTAGGGTGTAGCAATGAGGTTTCTGTGCTATTCCACTGGATTGCTTAAATGAAGCTAGGGCTATGGCGAGGTGGTTGAGAGTATATTCCAAGTGGTTAATTGGTTGTTGCTAGAATGTACTCAGAAGGTGCTATGTTATTGCAGGTGGTTGCAGGTTTGTCATATTTTATACAGTAGATTCTATGATGATATCCAGTTGGAATATGATGATGCAAAAGAAATACACCGATGATGTAAAGGGATAGAATGATGTGAAATGAATAAATTGGTGAGTTTGGGAGAAAAAATGGAGAAAGGGGACAAGCAACAAAGTATTTGAAGGGTTTTTAAAAGCAACAAGATTAGAAAAGGGGATTTAAACCAAAAGGCGGGAGGGAGATATGAACAAGAAGGAGGCGGTGATGCAACATAGTGGATGCAACATAGAGTGAACACCAAAAAGAAGACAAAAGGGCCCTTCACACATTATGATGCCAAAGTCTTTGGGCCCTAAGGAATAGACTTATGAAATGAATGGATATACAGTATGAATATAAAAGAGTATATGAATAGATAGATGTAAAAAGGATAGACTGATGATGTAATGAAAACAGACCTATGATGTTAACAGAAAAAGGCGATGATGTAATCAGCAGGTCTACTTACTTTTTCTCCAGGTGGACCAATTGGCCCTTGGGGTCCAGGCAGTCCCTGCAAGACAGCAGACAGCAGATCAACAGCCTGTGTGATCTCTCAGTGTGTGTGTGTGTGTGTGTGTGTGTGTGTGTGTGTGAGTGTGACTGGATACAGATTTAAACCTAATAATGCCCCAATTGTTTTCTTGTGAACTAAATGTGGGACTGAAAAAGTGTTTATTTACTGTGTGTGTGTGTGTGTGTGTGTGTGTGTGTGTGTGTGTGTGTGTGTGTGTGTGTGTGTGTGTGTGTGT